>OX465555.1:19619759-19946741 GCA_950022955.1 Xestia ashworthii
GGAGAGCCGTAAGCTAGGGTGCGGAGAACCGTAAGCGCGGGAACTGCAAGTCAACCACGCGCCGCACCGCGGTTCGTGAATTTGTCCCGAGGCGAGGCGATTACGTTACGATTCCGATTAGTGTGCGTTGCAGTAGGGAGTTTCATACAAATAATACTGAACGGCTAGAGTTGATACGGTGACGATCCCTTTCCGAGTTGATACGTGTGCTACGACCTTTAATCGTTTCATCTTCGTAAAGGAGCAATTTATGAGTGTGAAAGAGAAGAAAAAGAAAAAAAAAAAAAAAACCCCGACACGTAATGTACTCAAAGTTAAATAGAAAATAATTGGCCAATTCGCCATTTTGTGGTGGCAGCCATCTTGGATTTTTAATTTATCATAGTGTATAGTATTTTACTAGTCAAGCCGTTTCACTTGATACCCATATTGAGGGAATTATGTAAAAATATGTAATCCGCCACATTATCGCGGTGGCCATCTTGGACCGATTTTCATTAAACATAGCCAAAAACACTCGCGACTAATTCACCTTTCAAACAAAAAAAAACAAAATTAGTTAATCCGTTCGGGAGCTGCTATGCCACAGGCAAACACACACACACAGACACGTCAAACATTTTAACACCCCGTCGTTTTTGATTGGGGGTTAAAAACCGGCCAAGTGCAACTCAGACTCGCGCATGAAGGGGTCCGTACCATCGCTAGAAATTAAAGGTGGGTCGCATTAGGGGTAATTAATGCGACCCACCTTTAATTTTTCAGGTTTTTTTTTTTAAATAATAGCCGCATTAGTAATACACTATCTGTGAAAATTTCAAGTGTCTACCTATAACAGGTCATGAGATACAGCCCACTGGCAGACAGACGGACGGAGCGGAAGTTTTTACAGAACCCTAATATTAAGTAATAACTTAATAACGCGAAAGGTTTATCTAGTACTAGTTGTTATTATAACTTCATTGTTTATTATAAATTTTAATAATTTTCAGTTTCTCAAGAGAATCATTACTATGTTTCTACGAAATTGAATCCAAATATTAGGAGATCTGAAACATTCAGTCTTGACTTCTACTATTACTATTATAATTATATTGTCCCACTGCAGGGCAAAGGCCCCCCCTCCCTTTTTTTTGTTTTTTTTTTTTTTTTTTTTGCAGGGAAATCATCAATTGACTTCTCACACTCTGGGCGGAGCGGGAGGGAGTGTCAGACTTTTACTGACTAAAACCCATCCATGTTCCTTCCTCGCCCTTTATGTTCCGGGGCCGCGGTATCTCTTTCGAACAGGTCCGCAACCCCGGCGGCCCCCCCTCCCTCCTTCCACATTTCGCGATCTTGTGCGATTGTATGCCAATCCTTTGAGAAAGAGTCTAGCTCATTCCGCCATCTCCTTCTGGGTCTGCCGCGTTGTCGTTTCCTGCTATTTGATATCCACTGAGTGGTAATTTTTGCCCATTGCTCTTCGGACATGCGGCAGATGTGACCTGCCCAGTTCCACTTCAGCCTAGCAGCTGTCATGCCAACATCAGTTAATTGGGTTTTGGAGCGAAGGATAGAGTTTCTGACTTCTACTATATTTCCTAAAAATGAAGATAAATAAAGAAATAAACATCAATCGAAGAAATGAGCCCAAGGACGAATATTGTTTTTCTTTGCCCAACAGATGTCTGAGGTTGGTTCAAAATAAATTCTATACGTTTTTGTTTACGCCAATCCTTATACGTACCGGATTAGTTTTTAATTTCTAATTGCTTTGCGGACCGGTTGTTTACCCAGTTATACACAATATTTATGTTTCATTTACCCACTAATTTCTATTTATGGCGGGGGCGTGGAAAATAAATTGCACTCAATTGGAATGGATTTTCCTAGAAATTGATTGCTATTTGCGTTTTCGTACTGTGCAATGATCAAGTTAAATAAAACAGATAATGAATATGTAGGTAACGTTTACTTATTCACTTCTAAGAGTCATGTTTATGACAGTAAAATTATATGTCCTCTGCTTACATGTTTCCCTTTATTTTTTCACCGAAGTTCACATATTTGAACACACTAATCACATCACAGTGATCCTACTGATATTATAAATGTGAAAGTTTGCGAGTTTGGATGTATGGATGTTTGTTACTCTTTCACGCAAAAACTACTGAACGGATTTGGATGACACACAGATAGTTTATAACCTAGATTAAAACATAGAATACTTTTAATTCCCGTAGTAAGATCCCATAAAACAATTATCGAACTCGACGCGGGTGAAGCCGCGGGCATTAACTAGTTTCATATAAACCCACTGCTTTCGGTTTTTGTGGTATGGATATAATATATGATGCAGAGGAATATAGATAAAAATGTAGTGAGGTAAATGTTGAGTATGAATGTAGATTGTCATAAGAGTAGAGGAATACCAAGGAAGCGATAGATGTGCTGTCTGAAGTATGATATGGCAAGATGAGAGAAGTATGATAATAGAGGAGAATATAAGAAGAAGACATGCTGCGCCGACCCCAAATAAATTGGTATAAGGGGAAAAAAATGATGATGAGGATGATGATAATAAACCTACATGGGCACTTATGAACCATCAAAACATGGTTTTACGGTTAGTTTAGGTATCCTTTTGAGAAGAACTATCAAGAAACTTGTTCCATGGTCTAATGTTAACATGAACTATTGTACGTGCTTAGGTAATATCATCAAATACCGAACATGGGATATTTAAAACTAGCCTTACTTGTAGCAAGTTCACTGGCTATCAATTCTTCATTTACAATGAAAAAAGAAAATATTTTAAACTATGTACAACTTCAACGACCGCTCTCAATCATTCACTTAACCTTGCAAAAACTATTCCGTCCAAAAACGAACCCTATTCTTCTATCTAAAGAAAAATCTTCGGACGACAAGACACAACGTAATCTAACTTATGTATTACGTATATTGTGCCTTCTTTCGCCACAATTTGGCCGGCTATCGCTGTCTGGGCATTTCTACCAAGATTTATAACCACGACTCTTTCTCTAATATTGTTTACTTCGGTAATGGTCGGTTTTATTACTGCTATCCATTCGGCTTGTTTTATTTCTCCGGTATTTGGATTATCGGCTGTTAGAAGTTATGAGATATTAACGAATGTTGAGGACTGGAGTTTCGGAGTTTAGATTTCTGGGTATTTATATGTGCTCTTTTCGTAACAATTATCGAAATCTGTCTTGGTATTCAATGTTTTTTGTTATCCTGTTCCATTTATACCATTGGTCATTTTGCTGTTAAAGAAGAATCCGTCAACATTCATAACATAAATCTTATCATCTGCCTAGCCTTTTCCCAACTATGTCGGGGTCGGCTTCCAGTCTAACCGGATGCAGCTGAATACCAGTATTTTACATGGAGCGACTGCCTATCTAACCTCCACAACCCAACTGGTAAATACGATACCACTTGGTAAGACTGGTGTCAGACTTTATAGGCCACTGACTACCTGTAACGACTGTCAAGGATGGACAAATGACAGCCGGGACCAACAGCTTAACGTGCTTTCCGAGGCACGGAGGAAACTCGGTATGTAAGGGTGGTCACCCATCCACAGACCAACCTAGGCAAGCATGGCTTAACCTAAAGATCGACCCGAGCGGCTGGATATTATTTAGCCACGAGATCCTCCATAAATCTTATGATGCCCATAAAATATGACAACTCTTATAAACAGATAAACCAAAACAAATGTAAACAAACAAGAAACTGAAAATAAATCAACGTGCTATACCCAGACACATTAACGTTCCACTAAGACTCCACACAATACAAAGATTGCGAGCGAGTTTAACGCTACATCTTCATTTACGGACCGAATCCTTACAAATTGCACTGGAAAACCACCGCATAAGTAATCCAAGTTTTTCTTCCGCTCCTAGACAAACATTTAAGCTCTTTATACAACGAAAAACCTACTTTATTTTAAGCAAACCTTAGGCACGACATAATTCCAGACACTGCAGAAATTGGACAGCTAGAAGCCATTCCGTTGCCACATCTGCAATGCGTATTACTTTAGCTTTAAACATATGCTTACATATAACTTTAAATGTATAGTAATATCTCTGTATCAAATGTAGCTTAGAAAAGATAGCTTGAGACACTCAAGTGCTGTTACATTTAGCAATTAAGTTTAGTTAGACTAAACTTGTTAGGTTGGATCCACTTTTGCATATGATACAGTCAGCTTTAACCTCTAAATATACATATATATAGCGCTAAGCCAGTGACGCTTTGAGTCTAAATTAATGCTGAAACTATTTGAGAATATAGGTATTTTAGTTTAGAATGTTGAATTAAAAGTCTGGGAAAAGTTTCCACAAATAAGAGAATTCAACCGTACTGTGTGTCTGTCTGGCCAGGCATAAATGATTAGGACTATGCATTATGTATAAGCCATCTTAATTAGAAAAAAACTTTCAAGATGTCAAGTTACAAAAATCCATGCATAAATGAAAATTGCCACAGTAAATATTTAACTGGAAAAAGAAACTCATCGGCACACAAAAAAAAAGTTTGACATTTCCCGTCGCAGCCCTGTAAAAATATGTTAGGGCTTCCGCTATAAAATTACCAACGAACCCTTCTTGTTCGGTGTTCGTGTTTTGTTCCGATCCCTTGTCCGCGGCCATTTTGTGATATTCAATACCTCTAACAATAACAATAGCGTTGCCTTCTAGTTTATTATCATGTATGTTATTAGCATTGGGGCTACGGAAAGTGGGGACAATTGGGGAAGTTCTATACGGTACAGAATTTATTTGTAACCAAATGTTTGCTTGCGGAAATTTTGACACGTTATCATAATAATTTGTATCGTCATTAGAATTTTGGTTTGAATTGTAAGTTACATTGGGCTTGTTGGCTTATTGGACCTTTTTTTTCTACCGTTTAAACTTTTCTTTAGACACATTTTTAGGTTGCCGGTGGCCGGTGGGTGATCAATGTTGTGTTGCTGGTTCAATTATTTGTGAAATAAAATACATTACAGTTTTCAGTTATTTTATATCATACTAGCTTCTGCCAGCGGCTTCGCCCGCGTGAAGTTTGATTTTTGTCCCATGGGATCTTACTACCGGGATAAAAAGTATCCTATATTTTAATCCAGGTTATAAATTATCTGTGTGAAAAATTTCATCCAAATCCAGTTTTCGCGTGAAAGCGTAACAAACAAACTTATATTCACATTTATAATATTATATAGTATCAGACAAGTGGCAGGAGTTATGTGGAACAGAGTAGCACAAGAAAGGAAAGAATGGAAAAGGTTGGAGGAGGCCGTAGGATCCGAGTATGGATGTGACCGTTGGACTGCCAGGTCATGGGTTCATGTGTGGAGGAAAACGTCATGAGGAGGCCTGACAGATATTTCATGATGGCATCGGCATATAAAGTCAAGTCAGAGGCCCATGGTGGGCATAAAAACTCTGACCTGGGGGGCGATTCTCGAGCAGTAGATATAATGTCACATTCGATAAATATCGCAAAAACTGTCAAAATATCGATTGAATGCAAATTTCCCTATTCTCGAGAAGTCACTATAGATAAATATCGATGGCAAAGCGTTAGACATGCATGATCAGGAACACTCGATAGTGACATATCGATTGACATTTTAGAACAAAATACGAACTGAAATAAATTATTGAGTTGAGTATTGAGGTTGCTTTTGTTAAAACTTAAAACGGTGAAAATGTCTGTGGACGAATTTGTTGCGGCTTTTGTAGTAGATCTAATCGAGGAGGCTGAAATAGCAGAGGCAGCACCGCCACGACGACGAGCCCAATGGAGAATGGATCCATGGGACCTAAGTGTTGCTTTGTTAAAAAAAAACTACTTTACGCCATTTTTGCCAGTTTTTTTTTCCGCCGGGAATAGAATTAAGCTCGTCACCAATCTTGGTCCATCAGGCTGTGGACTCTTTCATTGTGAAGGAGGCAGAGAACTTCGCCCCACGAAGTTCTGGGTCTGCCTCCAAAATGCTCACCAAGCGAGCTTTTTGAGCTACGCTCGGGTAAGCTTTTCTTTTTTTTGGGAAGAGCTCATTTTTTCAATATTTACTTTGGTTCGATTCTTCACTTTTGCCATCAGAGCAATAAATTAACTCAAACTAAAACTTAACTTTAAAGGTGGACGCACACTTATCCGCGCCGAAGGAATCGACCGCGCCGAAAGATTTTTTTCTCATACGTATGACTTCATCTATTCGTCCGATTCGACGCGGATAAGTGTGCGAGGTATAATAGGATTTCATACAAATCATTCTAAAATTCGATTCTTTCGGCGCGGTCGATTCCTTCGGCGCGGATAGCTGTGCGTCCACCTTAAAACTTTTGGCAGCTCTTGACGGAATTGACGGCTGTTATTGACACTCCGTTCCACAAAAAGTATGCGCATGTAATGTTAAGATTAACTTTTTACATGAAAATTATTTTAAACTAGTCAAATTAATTTTACATTATCCACTTAATGTAAATCGAACACTAAAAACATTATATCAATCCAAATTATCAGCAAATTTGTTAATTTGAAGACAAAATAAAGTTATCGATTATCAACTCGCCAGTCGATGAAAAACGGAACGTGTTGAACGATCCTTGGCAGCGACAAAAACGATATAATCTGTGCAAAAGATTTGAATGAACGTAAAGATAATATTATCTATTACCATCTCGATTGCCAATATATCTATTGCCCATGAGAATACGGATTTTAGCACGGGATCGATATTTTTAATAGACATGACACTTATCACATGCGATATTTACGTGACTAGATATTTATCATATCACTCAAATATCGCATAAAATGAGAATTAGCTCCCTGGTTAGGCACTGACCATAATTATGATAGAGAAGGAAAAAATCTTTTTTCTTTCCTCAAGAGCCTAAAAATTTATGAAATCACAAAAAAAAACACGTCTTACATTACAACAAAATTTAATTTAAATATTAAAATATTTTTCTACAGACTTTCTCTACGACTTTTTTATATCCAAGTTTTATACCTTATTAAATTAGTTGTGCTCTAAACATAATACGTTGAAAGTTTTTCGAAGCCTTTTTGTGTAATGACGTCTCAATGTACTGCTTTTAGGAGATGTCATTTGCAATTTATATAAATAGTACAAGTCTGTGATTTTATTTTATTTTTAGCATCATTTGTACATGTGCTTTTGATTTTCATGTCTACTTTCAATGTCTGGGTGGGTTTGGCTTATAATGTTACGCTTGAAACTATACTGTCTGATTATTTGACCTCAGTAAGATAGTTTTTGATTATAACGCCGCCGCCGTTATAATGTCTGTTTTTGACGTCGGCATAGAAACCTTTTGATCAAATTGATAAAAATTATCTATGTGGTAATCCCAATCTTACATGTATGTAGTTGTCACCACCGTGCACTAAATGCGCTGTCTGCTGCGGAAAATGGTGCACGTGTGGCCACGTGTTTAAAAATTATGCGAAGAAATATGCTATAGACTACGGTTCTTATTTTCAAGCGTAGATCTTCGTTCAAGATAGTTCGATACAAGAGATTAAAGTAAATGAAGCAGTAGAAAGCACTTTTAAATACACAACACCAAAATAATGAAATGAATAAACACCTGCTGTCTTAATAAAACCCTATAAAGGGCACAATAAACAAAGCACAGAAAGCTCGTGCCTCGTCGTTCACACAATGATGACGAAACGAAGAATAGAGAGAGACCAAGCAACTCCGAAGGGAGCAGGTGCCACTCTAAACGACAGGATAATAACTGATAGAGATGACAAAGCTTTTCATTCAAATTGTGGCTTTCAAGGCCAGATAGAGGTGGTATAACGGTTTTTAATTTAATACCCCTTGAGGGGTTTGTTGGTTCGTATTGATTGGAGATGAGATTGTGTAGATAAAAATGTTGGTCTAGGGAATATTGTGGGTATAAATTGGGGAACATATCTTTCAATTTAGTTTGTGGTTAGAAGTGAGTTAAATATTATTCGAGCAGAAGGTACTGTTAGTTTCGGTGAAACAATTCGAATATAAACAAAACGTAGCCCATCATGAAAATGTAGCCTGGGCTACCTAGATGCCTACTAAAAAGGGCCTAGATCAGACTGAATGCGTAAGGCAAAAGACAAGGTTTTGTCGCGCAGTTTGTGAGAGGCCTTTGTCCAGTAGTAGACTAGACATCATTGAGTTGGTTGAATACGGAAACAAAAGACTATTACTTTCCCTCCGTCATTCTTTTTGGATGTGATAATTATCTTCCTTGACATGGTGTCACACGTACTAAAACGTGTGCGTCGTGTGTGTTACGAGTGTGACACCGTTTCAAGGAAATTATCACATCTGCAACTATCTCAAAATTGGGTCTCATGAGTAAAAACCCGTAAAACAGTGCTCACACATTAAAATAACATTAGCGTGCTCATGTTTCTTACAAAGTCCCTGAAAGCATTTTGAAGCGGGCTTCACGAACAAATATTAGGAAGTTTGAGTAGTAGTAAAATGTTGGTCTTCCCTTTTCTGTAACGTGATATGCATCGTTCAGTGTTCCTTATTTGACAGCAGTTGTGGGTGTTTATTTTAGCACTTTGCTTCCGTATAATAATAGACTCCATATTTTTGCGTGGTGTGTTCTATCAATAAGTTCAGTTGATATATTGTGTTTTCTAGTGTAATCCAGTTTATTACTGTTTTGAAAAACACCTTGGTTTTGAGTTATTTTATTTGATGAATAAATTGAGTTAACCCTTTTCATGCAGGTGATAAATTACAGATCAGTGGATCTTCTTCTTTTTTATATCAGTGAAAAATATCATCAAATTAGGTTAGGTAAACACCCGTATGCAGAGTCCTCGACTTGACTCAAAACCGTCTTGACACGCCTACTTTCCACCCCATTCGAGATATTGACAGCTAAAGTTTGTTTATAATTTGACATATCCGCCCACTTTTCTGTCAAATTCAACGTACAGTAGTACAAGAATCTTTTGACACTTGAATGAAGCCAACAGGGGGGCGCTGATGGTTAACCTTTTGTTAATTGTTTTGTAAGAAATATTTAGAAAAGAAAGAGATGGCTGCATTAGTTTTGATGTTTGCCCCGCGCCAGAAGATTCTTGAAATCGAGAAACTTACGTTGTGGGTGATATATGTACCTACCTACTGAAATTCAAGTTTGACGTGTGTATAATTATTTTCTTGAGATTGTCTAGAAATGGCGAAAGTAAGATGAATTTTGAGGAGTATGTCGATTATGCGAACGATACGTCATATAATTATTTATCGCGACGATATTTACGCGATGCCGATAACCCATTTGACTTTTACAACAACGAACAGTTCCAAAGACGATTTCGGTTTCAGAAGGAAACCGTGCAGAATTTTTTTTTACCCTTGGTATTTGAAAGTGCTAGCGTAGTTCTGATCGTGGACTATCAATTCCGACAACAATCCAGCTACTGCATACTGATCGGGGACAGCGGCTATGCCCAAACATCGTATATGTTCACGCCTATGCTTCATCCACAGACTCCAGCTGAGTTACAATACAATAGGGCTCACATAAAAACAAGAAACGTAATTGAGCGATTCAAAGGGGTCTGGAAAAGGCGATTTGCATGTCTCAGTAGAAAATTACAAAACAAATTACCAAACACCTTGAATATCATTAGTGCCTGTGCCATACTCCACAATATTTCTATCATGGTAAATGGAGACATGCGGACGCCAGAACCCAGAGTGGTCCAACATAATTCTGCTGCCGTTATCCGAATGCAATTAGGCTCGGCGCAGTATGTTTCCATTTTTTTATCCTATTTCTTTTGACAGAGTACATCCATCGTTTCTTTGGTCTTCCCCTATTCTTATAATAAATATTCGTAATCAAATCTTTCTTCACAACATGTTCCTCATTCAGCCGCATCACGAACTCTCCATTACAACCATAGACTTACCACAACTTTTAAGACGTCTTCCTCTTTGTATTACTTTGTTATTCCATCCATTCACATGACACTACACATCCCCCATTCATCTGAGCATTTTCATATAAAATTGCCTTTCATTTTGTTTTGTAGCCAAACATTGTGATCCGATGACCTGGTAAAGGTTACGGGAATCCGTTGGATGCGAGTCGCACGGCACCGGTCAATGTGGCAACACTTGGGGGAGGCCTATGTCCGGCGGTGGACGTCTTTCCTTTCGGCTGGAATGATGATGATGATTTTGATCCGTACAAGACAGCAGGTCTTACCATTTATTTGCCTAACCGTGGTGCCTTGATTTTCTTTGAAATCGTTCTCTTCACACTATGGAAAACTTTAAAAATCACATTATTTTCGTATGCAGAAACTGTTCGAAAGATTAATAATGTCTATGGGTACTGTCATAACGGATTGGTCGAAGAAAGCAATGTTTAACAAAATGGGAAAGCCATGGGAGAGGGCCCAGCTGTGGGACATAGCGGGCTGATATAAAGTAAAATAAATAAATAAATAACCAACCCGTCTTGAGCAAGTTTGGTGATCAATGCTCGTGCCTTCTCAGTATGAGAAGAGGCTATTGCCCAGCAGTGGGACAGTAATAGGCTGGTATTATTTTTGTAAAAGAAAACACGGTTCATTTTTGGTTCCAACGTTCTCGTTCTGAAAACTTTTACCTGCAGCCTGTGCAATGGACGGCCGGAGACCATAGTTGCTAATACCTATTTTCCGTCGCGTTTAATTTCAAAGCTACCTAGTATGTAGGAGGAATTAGTAATTCATGATTATTACTAAGAATTGCAAGCACTTGCTCCGTGGTAAATATATATTGAGCACAGTTTCTTTCCCAAATCGGTGGGTATATGGAAATGTTCATTGTCGTGGAATTGTATGAGCTATTTATCAAGATCGCGTAAATACTATAGTCGTGACAAATAATCATAATATGGAGTATCGTACACATAAAAGATGAATACAAGCTTAATTCATTTGGTATTTCTAAAGCATGAGAATGAAAACATCGTGAGGAAACCGGCACGTCCTAGAACCAAGAATTCGAACACATGGGAGCATTAATAGGTTGATGATGATGATGGTGATGAAAATGTTAACGCAGCATTTTGAATCTCAGAGAACAAGAGCGAGCTTGCATAGGTAGCTCGTGAATTCGTGATGTTTGGGAACTAATATTGGTTTATTTTTGAAATTTAGCAAGTTGTATGAGAAACCAATGCGGTACATAAGTTGCTTACCGAACATCATTTATTTTAAATAGTTTTTGGCTAAGGTTGTTTTGTTTTTTTATTTAGCCCCCAACCTACATCTTTAGTATATTTGTGTTGCGGTATTATACATATACTCGTAACTCGTTAATATAGTACATTCCTTGAATTTAAGAAACTTTATTTATTTATTTTTTTTAATCTAGAAAACGGATTTTGATGAAATTTTGCACACAGATACTTTAAAACCTGGATTAAAACATAGGATACTTTTATCCCGGTAGTAAGATCTCATGGGACAATAATCAAACTTCACGCGGGCGAAGCCGCAGGCAGAAGCTAGTAATAATATAATCAGATCGAATACTTCTAAGCTGCTCGGTTCATCGTTCATCGTCGAAGCCAGTTATGGCAAGAGAGGTTCCCACCACCTTACAAATTGAAGCCCCAAGAACACAACCTGGCTACGGACAGACATTTTTTTTTGTTTCGCATGGGAAATCAAAGAAAACCCATCCCTGTTCCTTCCTCGCCCTTTACCTACAGTGACCTGCAGTGGCCTATTTGGAAAGCTCTGAATCGATTGCGTACACAAGTAGGCCGCTGCAAAACATATTTGGCAAAATGGAGTATTATTGGTTCCTCCAATACCGAGTGCAAGTGCGGCGGTCCGAACCAAACTATGCCGGGGCTATCTGCTGAAGTGTCCAAGGTGTTCGTTTACCTGCACTTGTTACGACCTGAATAGCGCCTCTGCCACTGCAATAAACGTGGCCACCTACTGGGGCCAAACTATGTGCGTGTGGATTGAGGGCCACTTTGTTAAAATTCTTTGAAAAAGTGCTTAGGATTTAGAAACATTCCCAAAGAATTGTGAAAGTTGGAATGCCATTTTGTGAAAGTCAATTAAGGGTGTTATGGACTGCAAAGTTAGTATAGAAGTACATCGATACGACAAGCAGAAGAAGGTTCATCTTCCGACTGAATTCTTTGCTCAACTCTGGACGACCGGAACTTGCTAATAGAGCAAACTGGCGAAGAAAAGCTCAGAAGCTGTGAGCTCATAAAGCACAGCTGGGTTGGAGAGACCACCATGAAGCCGCGACGGATTGGAGGCAGCAGGGTACAATTTATTAAAAATTGCGGTTTCAAGGGTGCAAAAATGCAAAATCTGGCACTTCCTTGGATTTTACCCCTATTTTTCTAAATAAGTATGTATGTATGCTCCAGTTTTTTTATGTTGATAATTGTGTGATGTTTATATTTATATTTTTGCTGTCTCGTAGGTCCACTAGTCATAAACTGCACAGTGTGAGGTTATGGGTTCGATTCCTAGGCCATATAGTGTTGTTGGGTTTTACTAACCCTTAGACTGGATCTAATGTTAAGTAGGACTAAATGAAAATGAAAAATCATTTTCTTTGTTTTTTTATGTCTTTAAATGTGTTATGTAGATATTTTACTTATTTGTTATACATACGTGATAGTACTTTTATAATAAAAATCAATTGGCTTGCATAATGTGTACCCTAGTAGCATTTCTTGTTGGCATTTAGTTGGGCCACATACCTCTGGTTAGTTGGTAAATGCATACAATTGGCGGGCAGTTTGCGGGTTGGGCCCAAAACTGATGGCCTACGTGGATTTGCCTACGAAGGCCCAACTTGCGATGGGGCTAACGTGGATTTGCAAGGCTCAACTTGTGTGAATTCTGGGGGGACGGCGCGAACGCAGTCCCCACTACCAAAAATTACGCATCCGAGTTATCCACATTAGGGATAATCGCAAGGGTCAACCTAACCGCAGTGCAATGGGAAGGCCTCGCCCTGGGGGAACCGCCTATTTGATCACGGTTTCCCCTATGCCAGGTAAGTATGATTTCACTACAGTACCGCGCGAGGGTCGTTCGACGCCGGAGAATCTTAACACCGCGATTCAGAAACGTGACGTAATTGTACAGCGCCATCTAGTTTAAAGATACGAACTAAAACGTGCGGTACTTACGCGCTTACTTTCCCAGAATAACGGTACCTTTACTTAGATTGCACTCACAGTACAATGTTAACAAGTTAATATATCAAGTACCATTGACAAGATTTAGTGAGATATCTAAGTAAGATAAATTGACAACAATCAGTTACGAGATATTGACGGATCATAGCAACAAGGGAATTAAGTCATCTTCTTTATTGGTGTGATATATATTTACTAGACTATAATAAACAGGGTGGAATTTTACAATGCCGGGTTTCTGCTATACATACCCAGTCTGCGTACTAGTAAGCTCATACTGGGTAATTATACATGTACCAGTATATACGTATCATCCCTAATAGGCCCATTGAAAGGTTTAAGTTGGACCGATGTAAGTTGTTATCATAACTTAAATCCCTACAAAAAACTCCCAACAGTAGGAATAGAAGTAGCAGGCCCGTCGTTAGTTGGCCCAATGTTGTTTTAGTAATTTAAATCCCTACAAAATCTCCCAACAGTAGGAATAGATGCAGCAGGCCCGTCGTTAGTTGGCCCAATGTTGTTATAATAACTGAAATCCCTGCAAAAATCACCCAACAGTAGGAATAGTAACAGAAGGCCCTTTGTTGGCTATTCGTTGGGCAAATAGTGCATGTTTATGACAATGGGCCTATTTTAAGTTTAGGTTGGCGGAACAACTAACCGTCTGCCAATACATTCCCAACTGTTGGCATAAGGAAGCCAACGGCAATTGCTACTAGGGTAATAATTTATTTTTAATTTTTTCCGCCGTCCTCCCTTGCAGCCTCACTGAATTGAAGCAACTGCGCGGCACTTAAACGGTCCAGCTTTGCATTCTAGTAGGCTTCCTCTGCTGCCTTTAATAGCCACTTCCTCTCCTGCATTTTCATCTGGCGCAATTCTTCCTCTCTTTCTTGAATCCGCTTTAAGTTTTTCACTTTTAGCAAAATGTGATTCTTGGTCTCGTTCCTCATTCCCTTTTAAATTTTTTGGCCGTGCCTCAAACTCCATGCCCTCGGACTCACAGCCTACATGTTATTTGGTACTTACGCGGTACTTGCGCGTATTATTTATGGAGTTATATTCTTGGGTCAGGCGAACCCAAGCATTTTTTTTGCTGATGGGCTGCCCGTCCACGTCGTACATAAATGGAGCTTGTACTTGCGCACAAATTCCAGTAAGCAGGATTTTTCTCCGGAGGTAAAGCAAACCTTGAGGCCATTTTAAATTCTTGAGAATGATTCTTGAATGATGAAAAAATATTTATTTGAAAGTTAATCCGTTAGAAGCGGTTTTATGATTTTGTTCTTTGACAGATGATGTCAACCAAGAGCATTCGATCGAACATCAATTTATGACATCTCTAGCATTGTGACGTATTCTATTAAAACATTTTTAGCATATAAAGCAGCTTGCAACCTTCATGCAACATACTTATTTTGAGTTTGATATGGGCAGCATGTTTTGCAGGTAGATTAAGGTGAGTACTCATATGAGCATTTCAACGTATTGTAATGTTTTTACGAAAGCTTGGCACGGAGTTCAACGTATTTACTTGTAACATTCCTTTGGTTTCCGTCAAGAATATTATGTGATGTCACATTGGTTGATAATTTTAGGAATAATGATAAAACTACAAGTTTGCGATTGAAAAGATGTAAAAGGACAATAAAATAAAAGAATATGTTTAGATGGTTTAGACATCTTGATAGAACGAGTAAAAGGCGACTAAAAAAAACCGAAAGAGAACGTAGGAGGTCCTGCGTGCGTGTCGCCGCGTGTTCCCAGATATATGAACGTGAATGAAGCAAAAGTAGTACCTAAATCAAGTTTCAACAAAGTGTTAAGCAGCTTGGTGTCTTCATGACTTGTTGAAAATACATGTTTTAGCTAGTCTGTACTCACCCTATGAACATAATTTTGTAGGCGTGTCGGAGGCGGTGGCCTGCAGTGGTTTCCTTGTTACCATGGCAACAAAGACCGTTTCAAGCAAAAAAATGGTCTTAAGCAAGTTTTTGGAATTAGAGTAATCACATTCGATTAGTAGTAAAATTGATAACTTTACCTAGAATTTAGGATGTACAACGATACAACATTCGTCGAATCATTCAATAAATTTTCTCCAGCACAGAAAACAAATAAAAAATCTTGCACAGCGCTACATTCCCAGTAAAACTGGCGCATGCCGTGAATGCCCAGTGACGTCACTCACTCAAGTGATGTTCACACACGTGATCGGTTTTGCGAAGTTTCCACTAGAACAGACACGGATAATAAAGTTGTCGGCGTTAATCTATTCCAGTCCTACCGCACTATATTTACAAGGGTTAAAATGGGGGAAAACGAAAAGTAACTTCGACTTTGAGTCAATTTACTAAAATTTATTCTAAAGGTGAAACTGTTTGGGTTCGTGACGAAATTTCCTTTTAGATTTTAATGGGATCAGGTATGAAATGGGCTTTGAAGATTTTTCTCGACAATTTATTTCGATAGGGAAAACAGTTGGATCAGGAGTTTTGTTTTATTATTTACATTTTGGTATTCGAATTTCCTAAACTTTACTCGGTTGAGTAAATACTTATTCAGCCGAAAAACTTTCATGAATTTTATATATAAAATTCTGTTATATCGTGTTTTGAGTTTTATTCTCCAAAATATCCAGTAAAAACAAACCCTAACCTATTTTTAAAATTCCCGTAACATCAAAACTAAAATTAACCTTCGCTTTCACAGTATCGTCAGCGCAGCGCGAGCTCGGCAAGGGCTCGCCTACTAACGCCTCAGCCACGGCGTCACCGGCGGGTTCAGTGGACAACTCGATCCGGTCCGGAGCGGCCCTAGATGGCCCTAGGCCTACGCCCCGGACCGGGCCGTACTTCGATCTCATGGCATCTAAGAACGTGACAGCGTTACTGGGCAAGACGGCGTATCTGAACTGCCGAGTGAAGAATTTGGGGAATAAAACGGTATGTATTTTTTAGTTATTAGACTATTGTAAGTTGGATGTGTGAATTATTTTTAGACATAATATATTCGTCAAATTCCAATGAGGAGTAAAAAACAAAACTGTAGCTACACATGTTTTGTTTTTAGTTTAGTTGACAGTATGAACTACATTATTACTCTTATTATTATTCATATTCTCATACCCAACAATTGCTGTCTCCGAAAATTCCCGAGCTACGTAACACAGTAGCGTTGCAACCACGTCCGTCCCAAGATTCCTTCTTAAGTTTATGTCTCACGTGAAATGACGCTAAAGATAAAAGGCCGGGATAACACATCCCGTCGTTTTGCACGTGCCTCGTAAGATTTATGTTTCTGGCAATGGATATGTTCTATCTTTTGGGTATTCTCCTTTTCATAACGTTGGGTTATAAGGCCAATGTTTGAGCTGAAGTTGGAGGGCCAATGTTGGCGCATTGGTGGTAATATTGCTATTATTTTGATTGGAGTGCTTTGCGGTTTGTACTAAGCTGAGTACGCTCATTATTAATACCGATGTCAATCCTCATCATGGGCAGGCCGCAGGCGTAAGCTGCTAATTTTGTTAACCTGCCCATCAGGATATGAATTCATTATAATTTGTTTGTTGTTTGTTCAAAGGGAATGTCAATGCGTCGGCTCATAACTGAGCTACTAGTTTGACGCTTTTGGAAGCGTTCTTGTTGTTGGTTCACTATAGGAACTGAAGGTAGTTGATTCTGATAAATATTTACCCTAATGGTTCATAAGAAAACTTTTCAATTAAAACATTCACACTAATATCCTACCAATATGATAAAATTCCTAAAAACCGCCAGAATGATCTGTACCATAAAATTTCCATCGCAAGTTTACAGAAAGTCAAATTAGGTACTTCAAAACATTACTGCCGCGCCGAAGCATAGACTCGTACACAGCACTTATTTCGTACGGTAAGCACTCGTACTGTTAACAATACAGACGTGTGCGAGTAACCTCGAGTACACACCACCGTACTAACGAGTTACCCTTATTTCAACAGGCAACGTCCAATTTACATAGCGGTGTACCACAAACTCTTCGCTTAAAATGAGACGTAACAATAGCACAATGAAACTTTAAAGTCGGTATTGTGCTCAACTTTATAAATAAAAAGTCTCATTAGGCAGAGTCGCCACATCTCACATAAATACAAGTCTGCCTAACGAGATCTTTCTTTCTTTCACGCGACGTTTTTAAATGCGAACGCTATCAACGGTTCTGAATTCATGTGCTGGACGGTAATTGGTTTCAGGTAAACGGTTTCCGTGTTTTTTTTAATAACTTTACTGGTGACTGGATGTCGTGTCTTTTTTTAATTCTGGGAATTCGTTATTTGAGAGGGTTTTAGATGTTTCTGTGTTAGTCTGTGTGATAGACTTGCATAATTTATCTTAACTGTAATAAAGGATGCAAAACACATCCCCGTACTATTCAATCCATCCATCAGGAAAATGTTTTAAGTGCGTTACATTGAGTTTTACCACAAAACATGATTTTTCACCCCAAAGAAAAAGTCGTTTCCCAGCAATAATTTTTGCGTAAAGTTACCTACTTAGTTAGATGCACAGAACGCTTGGTTGTCGGCTTCGTGTTGAGGTTATTTACACCCTGTATACTGAATTGTCTTTTCCCAGTTTATTCAATGTAACCGATTCCGAAAAAGGGTCAGAGAATTTTAAAACGATTTTTTACGATGTTAGAAGAAGAACCACTTTTAAAAGGATTCTGAAGGTGAAATACATTAGAAGATCAACTAGTTTTCAGAGAATCTTTATTCCTTTTACGTCAATAAAGCGCCTTTAAGTAGCGGTAGTGATTGAGTCACTTTTACAAGTGCAAGCTTGGCAATTAAAAACCAGCATAGTAGTAATAATAAAGGACGTTATTAGTACAAATGTGTTGTGCTTGCATTATAGCTGTGGCTGTAATGTAATATTACGATAATTACAGCACATGTCCTTGAATAACCACTTGGTTTTATTTCAGTCCAGGGTCTCACTACTCAATTATACGATAAAACTAAATCACACTGCTTTAAGTCATTAATTAATAGAGAAACATAACACATAACATAAAGTCACGCTTGTAATCCTCGAAGAGATACGCAGAGGTGTACCTAAGAGTACACCAACATTTTAAATAATAAATAAATATCGCTGGACATTACACACAGCGCCATCTAGTGCCACACTAAGCAAGGCTTGTGTCGTGGTCACCAGACAGTTGAAATACTACATTATATACTTTTTGTTTGTAAATACATGCTTATTATACATATAAACATCCATGACTCGGAAACAAATGTCCATGCTCATCACACAATCATTTGCTCCTACCGGGATTCGAACCCTAAGAACGTAAGGCAGCCTCACTACCGCTGCGCCATACGGGACGTCGCCGTTTATATTTTGCCAGTTATGTTTAAGTCCCATGTAGGTAATAGGGGATGAGCCTATTGCCACCAACCAGTCACAAATGCAGACCCCGTGACTTACTGAGCCATTACTGTTTTTTTTCCCAAATTACATCTCGCAGTTCAACCTTGAGAGGTTGTCGTCTAACATTACTGATGGAAAAACAAAATAACAGTTTACCTGACCCGGAAATCGATTCCAGGACCTCTTGTTCTGCAGTCGCCCTTACGACAGTTAGGTCAACGAGGCAGTCCAATAGAGAAACATTTTTCTACTCAAAGTAATGGAACTTAAAAAAAAACAAATCAAGTTCTGAAAGAATTATTCATGTCAGAAACATTTAAATTTAAAAGACACTAAAGGGTGTAAAACACCTTTCCAAAGCCGAAAGGCACTTATTCTCCCTGTCACAGTGATATTTTTTTTGGCCTACACCATTCTTGGGAACCTTCTAGTTAAAGTTCCAACTTTTTGACGAGTTCTTTTTTAAATACTTACAAGTTTTTATTGCAGAATGTTTACTTTAAACAACACAACCTCCGTATTATTCAATCCATCCATCAGCACACTGTTTTAAGTGCGTTACATAGAGTTTCACCACAAAACAGGACTTTTCACCCCAAAAATAAAAGTCGCTTCCCAGCAATAATTTTTGCTTAAAGTTACTTAGTTTTATGTACAGAATGCTTGGTTGACGGCTTCGTGATGAGGTGGTTTACACCCTGTATATCTTGAATATCAATCTTAAAAGACAGAAAACGCGCTAATGGATACTGTCTGCAAGAATATCCACGTAGCTTAATAAACAAAATCCACATTCATTAAGACCTATAACGATAGCTTCAGTGGAATGAGAACAAAGCTTTGCAGTCCAACTAATGCTAACGACAGTACAACTTACAATGTTATACCATTAAGGTTCCAATTTCCCTGCTCGGTTATAAGCTATCGCTAATGTTGCTCTTCTAGTTTCTTTTTTCTCGTCAAACCAAAATGAGTTTTCGTTAACTACCTCATTTCCCTCTGAAATATTAAGGGCCAGTCGGGTATCCGGTTGCCAAGAATATTTTGGAGATAATCCCGCAATATTGCATTAATGTTGGGCTCCTTGCATACGTTTTTTTGGGTAACGAAACAAAATATTTATTTTTTTGTTTTTTTGTCATGTTTTTGTAACGATGGTAGGGTGGTATCTAAGGGTTAGGCATAAGTTTGTCTAGTACAGTTTCATTGTACATTTAATGTTTAAATAATAATAAATCATTGATCATAAACATTTTTTTTTTACAAGAATCCTACTAATATTATAACTGCAAAAGTTTGTGAGTATGTATGGATGGTTGAATGTATGGATGTTTGTTACTCTTTCACGCAAAAAGACTGAACGGATTTGGATCAAATTTAGCACACAGATAGTTTATTACCTGGGTTAACACATATGATACTGTTTATCCCGGTAATTGACCAATTTCAAACTTCACGCGGGCGAAGCCGCTGGCAGAAGCTAGTTAAATAATATATCCCGAACGAAGCGATGACCGATGACGAGCAAAGGATACTGCTCATCAGTTAGTCTTGACACTAACCAAAAAGCGTTATAGTAATAAATGCTTTTTGGTTGGTGTCTGACAGCGGCCATACCACGACAGCGTGTTGTAAACGTAACGTAAACACGCCGATTTTTAAATCAAAAATTCAATTATCGTAAAGCATTTTAGTTTTTTTTTTTGAGAAAAACACAATCAGTTTCATCCATAACTAAAAATAAACTCTTAAAATTATGATACATTATACTATTTGAAACAAAGATTAATTAATCAAAATTAAAATATTATATTTTAATTTTGATTAATTTATCAGACGTATTTATATAAATAATATATGTTCTTTTGTTCCAGTTAAACATGCAAGTATCATGGGTACGGCACAGAGACATCCACCTGCTGACTGTTGGCCGATACACATACACAAGTGATCAGAGGTTTAGAGCCATTCACTTGCCACACTCCGAGGACTGGACTTTACAGGTAAATATAGAAAAACTCATGCCCGTATTATGTTGGCTCATACTACCGATAATTTGTAAGATTGTCCATAGCCGGAGCAATATTCACTGTAATGTTTGTGTTTATATGTATACTTAAGGTGCGTACAGACTATGTAACATATTATATAACTTGTGTTTTATAACACGTCCACATTATGTAACCTTGTTATTCAACATTACAACATAAAACAATACTGTACACATTAGAGTAACAATGCTATATAACATTGTTGTACATGTCAATAACTTGTTATTATAACATGTTTTATAACATTCAGTGTCCAGATTATCTGAAACATGTTATATAGCAATGTTGTATAACATGTTATGTTATATAGTTTGTATGCACCTTTACGTTTTTGGCTGATAAAGTCTGAAATTTTAACATACGTTCTTTCCAATTAACTGCATGGCCATTACGTGGAGGCTTAGGCATCCCTTTTACCTTTTAACTTGCTACTTTCTGTAGTTTTTAGTCTTTTTAATCTTTGTTTACTTTTGTAATGTCAGATAATGACAATGACAAGCCTATTTTTTTTTTTAATTTATTGCTGGAGCTAGGAGTAGTAGGTTGTATCGATTTGATGTTAGACCTTCTTCGAAACCATTTTAATCTAGAACAATCTAAAAAAAAAAAAATCGTGAGATGACGTGAGGTGCAGCCGGGCCTGAAAATTCAGTCTGCTTTTGGTGCTCGTCGCATTACTATGTGGTGTTTCATTATGTGGTCACTAAGCCGGCGATGTTATGTTATTGTCACTCATACAAAAACCCACTAGCAATGTATTATTTAAGGTTTTCAGTTCGAGCCCCACAACATAATCGATGATTTTTTTGATAAAAATGGTGGTTATAAAAATTTAACGGTTGGTATTAAACAGTATGTAAAGAGTGTTTTGGCAACTAAAGTGATATACGATCACTCAAATAAAGAAGATCTATGCCTCTATGCTTTAGGAATAAACTTCGCTACATGTACGAGTATCCACTTAAGATTCTAATCTAAGTTTTGGCTACTTGCCATGAGATAAAAAGCAAGCTTTCCGATAGCCTTTTCTTCAAACCATACAAGAAAACGAGACATGTTAAGAGTTTTAATGGAGATAAATGTAACTTTATACACGTGCTCTTAAAAGGAGGTTGATGTTGGCTAAAATTTAGCAGCCGCTTTGGTTGATGTTTAGGTTAAGCCGTCTTTGTTTAGGTTAGTACCTGGATGGGTGACCCATCCTTGCCTCGGAAGCACGATATGCCGTTGGTCTCGGTTGTTATTTGTAGATCTTTGACAGTCGTTACAGGTAGTCAGTGGGTTCGAAAGACCTACGAGCAGTTTTACCAAGGGGTATCGTATTACCCTGAACTAATTGGGTTGTGGATGTCAGATAGGCATAGGTTGCTCCATGTAAAATACTGGTATTCAGCTGCATCTGGCTGAAAAAGGCTGGCAAATGATGATGATACACATGTTCTTAAATAAAGTGCTGCTCTTTGTTGAGATAAAAACGAAAAGGAGATCAGAAGGACAAAGTAGCTAACATCTCCATATAAGCCTTCTGTTGATGTTGTTTGGGTACAGAAGACGATAAAGAATTCCTAAAATGGTTTTAATGACTATATACGATTGAAGTGGACTTCAGGTGAATTGATTATCTCATCCTTTTCGAAGTTTGTTAAAAAGCAGAAGTAAAATACGGACAGAGAGACAGTAAATTAACCAAATAGAAGAATTCATAGAAAGGAACAAGTGAACCAACGATAATTAACTTAATTTGTAAAACGATTGTAAGCAGGTTATTCAAAACTATTGTTTTCTATACAATACACTAATTGTGTCTGAAAATAATAAAATTACCCTACTTAGGAATAATTAAGCGTTATTTTTCGGATATCAACACTTCGTACTAAACATTATCATAAGTCGATTACGACAGTTGAACATAACAAACAACACAACCTGAATTTTAACAAACAATAAAATTAAACCTACCATAATAACGCTAGAAATTAGAACTCACATTACGTTTATAGAACTCACACTACGTTTAATTCAGACATTAGGAATAGGGATCTATGTTAATATTCTAGGAATATATACGTTAAGATGTAATAACATTACAGTTCAAATAAACCCCCAACTCCAAATTACATTAATTGTACTTAAAATCACTGGGACATTTGTTCTAGAGGATAATATTGCTGTAATAAGAAGTCCTTTATCTTGGAACATTCTAGAATATTGTGCTGGAAATTAAACTGCTGTGCTAGGAGGGTTAAAAGGTTTTGTCTTGTGAAATGTTTCACTAAATCCGCATTATGACATGGTAGTTATTTTAATTATTAGCTACCGTTATTTTCTGCGATGGTAAAGAAAAACAAAATTAATTTAAAGATAAAAGAGACGCTCATCTTGGCCGTTTGGTTTTATTGAAATTGCATGTCAACAAAAGTACTTGTCTTAAAATTAAAATAAATCTACTCGCTACTACTGACAATCATCATCATTCCCGCCCTTGTCCCAATTTATTAGGGTCGGCGCAATTTGTCTTCTTCTTCCGTACTTCTCTACTACTAGACATCTCAACAATCTTCTTTTTTTCTAACCATTTCATCCTTCACACTATTGACGATATAAACGATATTATCAAAAAAGCGACGCAATTCCTTAGAGAGAAAATTTAAAATGTTACATTTTGTCTTATGCTTACCAGACCTGAAAATTGTCTAACAACTTAAAAATGAACAATTCTATCACATTCGCTACATACGAGTAGAACGATGGCCTCTGCTTTGACTTCATCGTCTACTCTTTTCTCTGCTATTTGTTTGGCTTCTAGTCTTACTGGATGCAGCTCATCATTATCAGCCCAGTTTTTTTCTCCCACTGGCAAAAAATACTGCGTACCCTATCTGTACGAGATATTAAAGCAGCACATGTTGTTGTAATCTCTGTAAAACTACCTGGTTATTGTTTTACCTGGATTCGTATTTCCAGATGTGCTGGTGTTGGTTTGCAGTTCAAACTTCCAATATGCTGTTATGCCTGAGGTTTAATATATTATTTTTGTTGCAGATCAAGTATCCACAGCATCGGGATTCGGGGATATACGAGTGTCAAATATCTACAACTCCTCACATGAGTCATTTTATACATCTTAATGTTGTTGGTAAGTCGATACTTATTGGATTTGTCTATTACCGTTGGGTTTTCCATCAAAAGCTTATTCACTAGTGCTTACGAAGGCACTTGAGTCTAAATTAAGTTAGCATCTCTATAAGAACAAGAAAAATCTTTTATGTTTTTGTGTCACAGCCGGTTTTTTTATCTTGCTTCAGAACGTTGGAGTTTCCAAGGAGTTTACTAATTAGATAATTAATAAAATCTTATGTAAGCCGCAGCATCTTTTGATCGGATAATAACAGCCGTTCCTTTTGAGTATCAAGGCTAAGCCACAACGAAATTACAACCGATCTTAAACTCGGTATCAGTGAAGTTTTTCAATTAATACAACTTCCTAAACCTCAAAATTAATTCCGAATTTACAAATCCGAATGTAAAATGTCGATAAGTTGTGCGTTTCCAATTTTCGGAAAGGGACTTTAATTTATATTGTACTCGTAAAATGCTCTAATTAGTTGTGTTTTGATAGTATGTTCTACGGAACAAACCTTTGAACCTGCCACTTGTAATTTGAAACTTAATAGGTTGTTTCATGGCTACAATGTTGACGACCCGTATTTAATGATTTTAAACTATTGTTACATCAATAAACATAGTTAAACAAGCCCCAAATTAATGTTGAGCGACGGCGGCATATTTATTGAAGAAACAGTGTTACAATATGTACGATAATTTCAATTTCAACCTACGTCGAATATTTCATTTGAGAGACTTCGTAAATAAGCCTACTGAGTGGGTTTCGACTATAGCATGAAAGAACACCGGCCCTACAATTGCTGATGAAATTATTAAGCGTCTACAAACGTCACCGTTATAGATACCGACGAAATAATTTACTAAGATTTATCAAATCAAGCTTAAGGCCTATCGAAGTCAGGAAAAAAAAACGTAATAATTAAAAGCTTGATTGACTAGAATAATGATTGTTGGGGGTGATCAACTTCAATTAAAGTGCTTGGTTGTTGTTTTCATAGTTTACTCCAGTTTACTCGTGACATGTTGTTACATTTTAAAGAATATAAGTAAGAAAAAGAATAGCGCGTTGTCTGCGCGTCTTGTCGTTATCGGTGTAGAGAGAAGCAAGTCATAAAGATGGCCGTCGCCGGCGCAGGCTGCCCGTCGCGTTCCGTCCGCGACGCATCGACGACATTCAGCATAAGCTTGTTCCAGCTCCGTTGCGAACATCCTCCCCCCCCTTGGGGACATGTTCCCCAAGGAGCTCTTGGGAATCTAGTAGAGATAGTTTTGAGACGGGCCTATGAATGACGCCGTTCTCAGTCTTCACGTCAACCACTCTGCATACGCCGTCAGCTCCGGGGTATAGCTTGATGATGCGGCCCATGAGCCACTTCATAGGTGGCAGCTGATCGTCTAGGATGAGGACCAGGTCGCCAACACGAACATGGTCTTGTGCACGCTGCCACTTGACGCGTTGTTGTAGAGTGGATAAATAGTCCTTTGTCCATCGGGACCAGAAGTGATGTCTCAAGCGCTCAATCAACTGGTATCGGTTGATGCTTGCCTTTTGGATAACGGGTGAAGGTAGTGAGGTTAATGGTCGGCCCACAAGGAAGTGTCCCGGTGTAAGTGCTGACAGATCGGAAGGATCAGCAGACATTGACGTAATAGGCCGTGAATTCATAATTGCCTCAATCTGTGCAAATAAAGTGTATATTTCTTCAAAGGTTAAACTAGAATTACCCGCTATCCGTTTTAGGTGATGTTTAGCTGTTTTGACTCCTGCTTCCCAGATCCCGCCGAAATGCGGTGCGTACGCGGGAGAGAAATTAAAAGTTATACCTTCTTTGCTTGTGAAGCCGCTAACTGAGCGTTCATTTTCCCTGAGAAGTCTGTTCAGTTCGTTACAAGCTCCTACAAAGTTTTTTCCATTGTCACAGTATATGGTGTGAGGTTTACCTCTTCGTGAAATGAATCTACGCAAGCATAAAATGAAGGCATCGCTACTTAGGTCACTCACGACCTCCAAGTGTACAGCTTTCGTGCTGAAACAAATAAATATGCATAAATAGCACTTGGAGGTTTTTGCACCGCGACCCTTTCTATTTAAAATTAAAAATGGTCCCGCAAAATCAGTGCCACAAGTCGCAAATGGTGGAGCAGGAGTTACACGAGATTCTGGTAGATTACCCATTATGGGTTCTAACGGCTTAGCTCTAAATCTCTGACAGCGAACACACTTTCTGACAGTAGTTGCAGCTAACACTTTCCCACCTGTAGGCCAGAATTGTTCACAATAGTATTTAACAGCTGCTGAGGCCCACAGTGTAGGAGACGAAGATGTTTTTGTTCAAATAAAAGTTTTGAGAAAGTGTGTTTAGGGTCTAGCAGTATGGGATGTCTTTTTTCATAGGGACAGTGAGATGCATTGTCGATCCTTCCACCGACACGCAAGACACCGTGTCGATCCAAAAAGGGGTTCAAAGACAGAACTCGTGATTTAGAATTTAATTTGTTCAATGTTTCAAGTGAGTGAATTTCCCTTGAAAAGCATTCTCTCTGTGACGCTTTAGCTAGGAGTACCAGTGAGTTATTTAACTCAGAACAGGTAAGTTCACCATTTTGTTTAGTATTCGTTTGTTTTTTAATGTTATTCATAAATCTCAGTATGTAAGCAAATATTCTTTGTAGTTTGTATAGTTTAGAATATTTTTCAAAGGGTATGACGTCACTAGATATAGTTTTAACATTTAAACTTATTTTTATTTCAGGTAAAGTAGAAGGAGTAGACTTAGATTGGGGCCATTCATGTTCAGACTTGGTCAGAAAGAAAGGACCATGCCACCAAAGAGTATTATCATGAAGAAGATGTGGTTGAATGCCCCTGGAAGCCATGTCAGCAGGATTGTGTTCAGAAGGTACATGACGCCATGCAGTTATATCAGTTAATTCTCGAATCTGTTCAATACGATTGCTTACATAAGTTTTAAGAGTCTTAGGTGGAGTGTGTAACCACCCTAGGACTATGGTTGAGTCTGTCCAAAATATTGTGCGTGCAATCTTAATTTGTAAGGAGTGGCACACTTTAGAGTATAGTTTTGCACCAAGTAAAGCGCCTAACAATTCCAAACGGGGTATTGTTTCCGATTTCAAAGGTGAAACTTTAGCTTTAGCACATAACAAGTTACAATTAACTTCGCCTGAACCATTAGTTGATTTGAGATAAACACATGCAGCATAGGCATTTTGCGAAGCATCAGTGAAACAGTGAGCCTCTATGTTAATAGGAAAATTGCAGAAAATGTATCTAGGTATCTGAATGTGAGCAAAATGTTGCGTTTCATTATAGAATTCTATCCATGAGCTTTGAATTTCTTTTGGAATTTCATCATCCCAATCCATTTTAAGTAACCAGAGCCTTTGCAGTAAGATTTTATGAAAAATAGTGCAGGCAGATAAGAGACCTAAGGGATCAAATATTTGACAAGAGTTAGACAATATAGAGCGTTTCGTAACCTTAGGAATAGAGTTATGTTTGACTGAGTAGTGTAAAGTATCGGAGCTAGGTGACCATTTCAATCCTAAGACAGAAGATTGTTTATTAAAGTCTTGAGATTGGTCAGTTGTAAGTATGCTATCAAGAATATCAGGAGAATTTGTTCTAAACTTACGCAAAAGGAAGCAGCCTTCAGCAAGTTTGGCAATCACTCCTGCAACTTTAACCTTTAACAGAGATTTTGAGTCTGAACCAGTAGCCAGGTCATCAACATAGAAGTCATGTCTTATAGTATTGGCAACAGCTTCATCGCTACACTCCGCTGCGAGTTGGATAAGACACCTAGTACTCAGATAGGGAGCTGAAGCTGTCCCATAAGTAACAGTATTGAGTTGCAAGGTTTTGAGTGGTTGACTTTCGTCTTCCCTCCAAAGAATAAGCTGTAAATGACGCTGTGATTCATCCACCATCACCTGCCTATACATTTTTTCAATGTCACCTGTCACCACATAGGTATACTGACGGAACCTGAGCAGAATTGCCATTAAATCGTCCTGGACTACTGGTCCAACAAATTGTATATCATTTAGTGACTTACTAGTAGAAGTTTTACAAGAGGCATCAAAGACTACTCTTAAGCGAGTGGTTTCACTGCTATCGCGAATAACTGCATGGTGAGGAATGTAACATCCAAAGCTAGGACGGCTTACTTCAAATAAATGCCCCAATCTTTGATATTCATTAATAAAATCAGTATATTCCTTTTTGATTTTAGATTTATTTAGTTTCTTTTCTAAGTTAAAGAAGCGCCTTTTAGCAATATGATAAGAGTCCCCCAAAGCGTTACTGGGAACCTCACGCAATGGAAGCTTAACACAAAATCTCCCATCACTCAGGCGGACAGTGTTTTCAATAAAATGGTTTTCACAATATTGTTCCTCATTGGAAAACCTAATCTTTTCAGTTGGCAGAGCAGGAATATCTTCAACTTCCCAGAATCTAGCCAGAGAGTCCCTAATTTCCTGAGAAAAGTTCGAATTAGTAGTAGTAGTAGGGCTCACACCAGTAGGGCCTGACATGAGCCAACCCAGTTTAGAATTTATCAAAGTAGGTTTATTTTTCCCTAACTTAATTTGCTTAGAATCTACAATTTCCCAATAAATATCAGCTCCTAGCAGCAAGTCAATTTCAGAAGGCATATAGTAGGTAGGATCTGCTAGTTCTATAGATTTGGGAAGATTCCATTCAGAAGTGTTAACCCTTGAGCTGGGCAACATGCCAGTAATGTCAGGCACTAAAAGACATGAAACATTCGCATGGAATTGGTTAATCCGCGATTTAAGTTTTATGTTACACCTTTTAGTAGTATTAGTTAACTTATTATTTATACCAGCAATTGATATATTAGTATTAGAACAGGGTAAATTCAATTTACTTTGCATTCTTTCTGTAATAAATGAAGACTGGCTTCCATTATCTAGTAATGCTCTCACAATGTGTGTTTCAGAAGATCGGCAATCAATTAATTCCACTTGAGCAGTGCATAAAAGGATCTGCCTAGGCATTGCCACGGAGAGTGATACAGGATTAAACATGGCAATAGTAGATGTCTGCGAGGAACTTGCTTCCTGAGGAACTGATGTTGCAGGAGAATTATTAACAGGTGAGTTTGTCATTTCTTTATCTTTATTGGACTGTGGTTTATGTAGCAGTAAATTGTGTCTTCTGTTGCAGATTTTACAATAACTATGTTTGCAGTGAGAGGAGTAATGACCAGGACGCAAACAGTTGTGACAGAGCTTATGCTTATTAACTTCCATAAACCGAGCATCCAACGACATGTCTTTAAACTTATCACACTTATACAGTAAATGATCTTGTGAACATACAACACAGCCTTTTTTATTAGTGTTTGAAGAAGAAACAAATGATTTAGTTTGTTTATTGTCTTTAGAGTAAGTACGTTTTTCAGTTTTAGTAGCAACATCATTATTGCTGTACTGTAAAGTTTCTAAAACGTCAGCACGATTTCTCAAGAATGTATAGAACTCTTCGATTTTTGGGGAAGCAGCAATAGTATTCCTGTGTTCCTCCCATATGCGACTTGTGGCGCCATCTAGTTTGGACACCATAATATATACAAGTAAAGTATCCCAGCGGGATTCAGGACTGTCTAAGGTAGATAAGGCTTGAACATTTTTAGAGTAATAATCTATCATAGTACGAAGTGATTTGTAATTTTCCTTATTTATTGTGTCAAAATTCAAGATAGCTTTTAAATGATTATTAGTAAGTATCCGGTTATTATTAAAGCGTTCAGTTAGTAACTTCCAAGCTAGTTTATAATTGGCAGCAGTAAACTCAATTGACTTGATTATATCAGATGCTCCTTCCTTTAATGAAGAGCGGAGGTAATGAAATTTGTTAATATCTGGAATAGTATCATTGTTGTTGATTAAAGAATCGTAAGTGTCTCGAAATTCCATCCAATTTAAATAATTTCCATCAAAAGAAGGCAGCTGAATCGTAGGCAACTTAATGTTATAGCTACGGCTATCTCGGTTAATATTCTGACAGGTAGATATTGAATTACAGTTCCTATTTTCAGGTATTATGTCATTAGGGGCAAAACTTTCAATTAACAGTTGAGCCATAGCTATGTAAGAACAGAAATCATTTTCAATCGTGTCATTTTCTTCCAACTGATCAGGATCCAAAACCTCAATTTTAGTTTTTAAATCATCAAACTGCACCAACAATTCTTTGAATCTAGATAGTTTTAATTCAATTTCAATGAGTATTTGTTTAGGAACGTTGTCAGCTTCAATGAGTTTTACAGTACTTAAGTATTTAGCAAATATGGTTACTCTAGCCTTTATCGTACCACGTTGTTGAATAAGAGATTTCAATTCAGCCGACATGGTGAACACTTATAGGAACTGAACAGACCGCCAAGAAATTAGCTATGCTGGTATTGATTACCGCAGGTAAAATTAAGAAAATATAGCCAAACCGTAAATGTCGCGCAATGGCTACGACAACAGATCGTGCAGTCAGCGACTCACACACAAGCAAAGCAGGTTACACAGCACTGGATGCAAGCAGCATAGTGATGAGCAGGTAAGTATAGCAGCGCATTTCAACGGGACCCAAGAAGCAGGAAGCACAGCGTCTGAAAAATGCCAGGGTGGTCCCGTAAGCAAAAGAAAGAAAAGGTAGTTGCTAGTAAGGCCGGTAAGTATGTCATTTCATAAGTAAGTACCTCCCTACTAAGCAACTTGTCGTTTAATGTGACTCCATAGAGTGCAAGTTATGTAGATAGGTGGGCAAAGTTGTCGTATAAAGTAGTGCCTACCCAAAGATAAATCATCACTTGCAAGAATAAGAAAAAATAGTAACTAGACAAAGAAAGAAAAATAGTTGTTAGTAATTTGATCTGACTCCAAAATTATCAGTAACTTGAGTTGAGGTGAGGTACATCAAGGTGCACAGAAATCGGCTGATTAAGAATGTTGGACCTGTAGGAAAGCATGGTACTAAAGTTGGTCGTACTTCCCTGTGAACAAACCAAATCACTCACTACACAGGAACAGGGATAGATGGGTCATCAGCAAGCTCACGCAGTCGTCTCGGTCAGTAGGTCATCTTATGGGCTCAGCTCGTTTCCCGGTACCACGCGGTCGCAACTTCAACTTCGAGTTTTCTTCAGTTGATCACGTCGGGGTCACCAATGTTGGGGGTGATCAACTTCAATTAAAGTGCTTGGTTGTTGTTTTCATAGTTTACTCCAGTTTACTCGTGACATGTTGTTACATTTTAAAGAATATAAGTAAGAAAAAGAATAGCGCGTTGTCTGCGCGTCTTGTCGTTATCGGTGTAGAGAGAAGCAAGTCATAAAGATGGCCGTCGCCGGCGCAGGCTGCCCGTCGCGTTCCGTCCGCGACGCATCGACGACATTCAGCATAAGCTTGTTCCAGCTCCGTTGCGAACATGATGATAAGAAATAATCATGGCTTAGTTTTTTTCTTTCTGGCTTGACTTCATGACTTTTGGCTAAGCTATACTTTTAATAGTTAGAGAGCCCATGACACTCCCAGGCGAAATATAAATAATTCGTAACGTTATTAATAGGGGAACACGAAATGGCGATGCTACAATGCAAAAAGCCTGGCGAACAAAACGATTTCTAGTATGATATGACTCCCAAGTTTCGTAAAATTATTCATACGTGACCGTGGCACGCGTATTCAATCAGCATAAATCGAAAGGAACCGGGTGCTGACAAAATGCCGAATCCAGCTGCGCGGAGGGCGACGTTCAATCGCTGCAGCAACCACTTTCTTCACTGTTTGGAAGATGCAGCAGTGGTTTTTCTTACAAAGAAATTGATGACATTTCAAATGAGCGGTGGTTTTTTCAGGAGGTCGATCATACTAGATACCTAAAAATAGCTTTTTTGATAGCGCCGCCAGGTGTTTTGCATTGTAGCATCGCCATTTTGTGTGACCCCATTATAAAAGAAATAATATTATAATATGTATCGAGATTCTTTTCAAACTAGGTCTAGTGTCATGGGCTCTCTAACTATAATGTCACCTCCAAACAAAAACCCATGACATTTATTTTGTCAACTGGCCTAATGAAATAATAGTATGTATGTAGTATAATAGGATGATATATCTTTAGAGGGAAACACTTTTTGTACTGATTCTGTAATTCTAGTATCCTGAACCCTGGAACATTGTGCTCGTACGGTCTGTGGCAATAGGCTCGCCTTCTACTAAAGTAATTTAGGTGATACTTACAAATGCAATGCTTAAGGAAGGCGCACAAATAAGAAGTCAAGAAAGGAGATACTAATAATTTATTATTTATTTATTAAGATTATATTACATACATTCCGTTACTCAAGATCGTGGCACGTAGCTACTTAGTTGGAAGTTCAATACAAAATGATTGCCTATTTTTCCCTCTCGTAAGTAGTTAAATACGATAATATTCTGACTGGCGATTTGTCCTGACCGATCTCAGTCGGCAGGTTTCTTGTAACTCATTGGCTTCGGTTGGGATGTACTCGTACCATCATTTGAAAATCTCTAATGGAAATGATATCAACAAACACCAAACAAAATCCGAAGGCAACTCGTACTTCATTAATAAAACACAACTTGCTGTTCAGTAACTGAATTAATCGAAGTCCAACTGAAGATCAAAATGAAGATTTCAGTTTAATAAAAAAAACAATAAATAAGAGATGAAATAGCGAATTATTTACAATTTGACATTGAAATTGATTGAAATGAGTTGACAAATAAAATGCTTTTTTAATTATTTGAGGAATCAGAGGTATACTTTACAGAAAGAAGTATATAATCAAGTTACAAAATGTCTATTAAAGTTAAACCCAGGGGTGACTTTACGGGTTGTCTTTAGGGGTGACTGGTAACGTGAAGGGCGAGGAAGGAACATGGATGGGTTTTAGTCAGTAAAAGTCTGACACTCCCTTCCGCTCCGCCCAGAGTGGGAGAAGTCATTTGATGATTTCCCATCCTAAAAAAAAAAAAAAAAAAAAAAGGGGTGACTTTTAAAATCAATAGATATCTTTGATTCGCCATTGAGTATTTCACACGCTAATAAGGGATCTACCCTTACTTTGCGTGTGTGTGCTAAGTACTTATTTTTACATTTATCTGATGTTGACTGCACATACATAACCTTTACAACTTCAAACTAAAATATCTTTAATTCCTGACTTCGTATAAAAGTATAACTGAAGACAAAATTGTTCAGGAATTCAAACTCTATATTTTTACATATTTCTCATGGGCAGACGCTAAAATAAAATTTCAACAAAAAATTGTTCGCGCTGTGGCCGGTGTTCTTTATAAAATTGTGTCACAAGAGGGTGGCTTTAAAAAATTAAGGCCACCTAATGGTCTAGCAACTTAGAGCACAAACGATACTTACGTCACAAAAATAGGCCCACATGAAAAAAGTAAAATGAAAGAATTAATATTATAAGAACTCCAAGAACAAGTATCTGTAAGAAACCACTTAGAGCCAAGGCCAATGAAAGGTCAAATTGTAGCAAAGATGGTTTGAAATACGCTTCAAAAGATAAAGACGGAAAATGTGTAGGTGAACTTTTACGTCATTTATTCACAAGTACCATTGAGGCAAAGGGTTGGTAATGGCTTCGAATACCAGTACCGTACCTAAGTAAATACCAGTATCAACTTTTTATCTCACGTTTAAGGCCCGGACTCCACCAAAGCGGAGTTGTGGGTAGATGTGTATTGCGGAGAGGAAAGAAAATGCCTAGGAGCTAGAGATTACTGAAGCAGTGCGATGCGTACTGGCTAGATCGGAACAGCGTTGTATGCTTTTTACTCCCAGTTTAGCGACCTCCCGCAGATACGTAAAGATCGTCTCCGCTGTGCGCTGAACCACTGTGAGAAATCTCCTGCCACTAAAGCTAAAGCGAGACGAGAAGGATAAGAAACGAAATTCTATTGGTGGATCACAACACCGTCTCCTCTCCTCTCTTGTCGTCTCCACTTCAGTGGAGTCCGGGCCTAAGCTGCGTGATTGATGCGTTTAGCAGATGATTATTATTTGAGTAACAAAAACATCGTAATAACGCGCTTCTAATCTTCGAAGACTAGTGCTCCGGGTACATCTATATTTCTCCAGTTATGCTTCGGCGGTTTTTGTCCTTCACCGTTAAATGGTACGTGTACGCAAGCCTTTATCAAAGCTGTGTGTTGTGAGTCAAGTGTTTGCGTCAGAAAGTTAGTGAACTTAGTACAAAATGTTTATGTTAGTCATGTTTGGCCAAGTCGGGTAATTAAGTGCGGCGTATTATGGGCACGCACGCAACTTATGGGGGCCCTAAGAAAAACAAAACACTGACGACCTTTCGTTATTAAGGATTGTTATATTTGATGGTTTTGCGCATTAGAAACTGGCGACGAAACAGTGATATTTTGAATATTTAATGCGGGGTTATTGCACTTTTCATGATTTTTAAACGTATTAAAATCTTAATAAAAACGACTTTTTTTAGAAACTAAATTTTTTATATAAAAATTGAACACACCCTCAAGTCAGTCGCGAAAATAGAAACGCGATTAAGAATGATTCGCTCGATAAAAAAAATATCAAACATGACACTAAATCGCAATTTTAAATGTATATTGCTAAGAGATTCTATCATGAATTTAAATGAAAGTTATATCAATGGATAGAACTTTTTATTTTGAAGTACGTGACGAATTAAATTTTTATAATTTCGTTATTATTTTTCTCCAAAAAAGATTCCAACCAAAATTAAGGCATTATTTCGCTCGCTGAGCAGTCGCTGCCGTTCGTCAGCACTCAGTACCCGCCCAGGCGTGATTGAGGTTGGACACTTGGACGCATGACGTTTGCTCCGCAAAAAAGCCCGAGGGGGGGGGGGGGGCGTGCGTTAGGTATAGGCTACATCATAGCGTAATGCAGACATGGAAAATAAAACTCGTAAACGGTGCGTCGTTTACGAGTTTATTTAATTTTTATTTTTTAAATTGGTCTTTTTTACGGTACATTTTCGTCAAAGATTGCGTCAAGAAAAATTTGAGTTTTTTCCGTCATGGGTGTCGTTTTCGTGGTTTTTGGGGTCGCTAATTACGAAAATGGTGTCAAAAAAATCCAAGATGGCGCCAAGGAAAATATGAGTTTTTTTCCGTAATGGGTGTCGTTTCATGCTTTTTGGGGTCGCTAATTACGAAAATGGAGTAAAAAAAATCCAAGATGGCGCCCAGGAAAATTTTAGTTTTTACGTCATGGGTGTCGTTTTCATGGTTTTAGGGGTCGCTGATAACGAAACTGGGGTCAAAAAGAAAATCCAAGATGGGGCCTTGTTTTTTATTTGTTCATCCGTAATGGGTGTCGTTTTCATGGTTTTTGGGGTCGCTGATTACGAAAATGAGGTCAAAAAGAAAATCCAAGATGGCGTCAAGGAAAATTTGAGTTTTTTTTCGGCCGTGGGTGTCGTTTTCATGGTTTGTGGGGTCACTGATTACGAAAATGAGGTTAAAAAGAAAATCCAAGATGGCGCGCTGGTTTTATTTTGTTTTTCCGTCATGGCTGTCGTTTTCATGTTTTGTAGGGTAGAAGAAAATCCTGGATGCCATCTTGGATTTTTTTTTGACCCCAGTTTCGTAATCAGCGACCCCAAAAACCATAAAACGACACCCACGACGGAAAAAACTCAAATTTTCCTCGGCACCCTGGCACGCAAATGTCCACTCGCGCAAAAGTCCATTCGCGCATTTGCCTTTTCGCCCATATGGGTTCGCGCAAGTGTCTTTCGCGCAACTGTCTTGATACCTGTAGAAATCCAGTGCCCTGACACTATCGATCTCTTGACTTTGAGTGCAAAAACAGTATTTCATTTTTTATTCCTAAATTTGCTTTTTTCTCGAAAACGGTATGTCCTATCGCAAAAATATTCAAAAACTTGCCCCCCTTTATAACTCCTGCCGCGTAATGCTCAACATGTAGGTAATACTCAAAAACTTCGATCAATAAATTGATCGAAGATTAAAAACGAAAAATTTAATCTTCGATGAACGTAAGTTTACGCAATATGTTGGTACCTAATCCATTCTACAATCCAATACATTTTACAAAATTATCATCTGGTACTGTGCATGTGTGATGTGCAATACTTTCTTGAAAAATAAAAACAAAATAAACGCCTACTTATCAATTCAAGTGGGTTTACTGCATTGTTCTACTTAGCGCACACGAATCCTGCGCATTACGTATCGCCTCTCCGCAGAGGCAGGGGTAAGCGACTAAAGCATACAGCTCTCAAGTGCACCCCGCCTTAATAATTATGTATTTTTTATTTACTATACAGATTTGTTTTTGTTTACCCCATGAGGCAATAGCCGCGATTAAAAAGGCCAATTAAAAAATCATATTTCCTGTAGTCAAAAATTTAAGTTGGTATATTAATTATATATTTCGAACTCTAATAAAAATGATAAAAGTTTCAAGTCACCCCAACGAAATGTAAACTTATGATAACAAATTGTAGTAAAACATACAATTGATAGTGTTATTTTTGTTACAGAACCAACAACAGAGATCATAGGTGGGCCTGACCTCTACATTGACAGAGGTAGCACCATCAACCTCACATGTGTGGTTCTATATTCACCAGAACCACCTGCTTACATATTTTGGAATCACAATGATGCGGTAAGACCTATTAAATAATTGAATCGTTCATAAATCAATAGAATCCAATTTGTTGATAAGTCAAATGAACTAAACTGATAAGATAATTCACAATTCTACAATACTAAAATTATTTACAACCCAACAATTCCGACATAAACTCTCAAATTCAACAACCCAGATGTAATTCAATTTGTCAGACAACATAATCCGAATTACCATAATAATGTATCCAATCCAACAGTTTTATAACATGAAAAACAGGAAAATGTATCCAATCTAGAAAATAGCATCAATCCTATTACCATAAAACATGGAGTGAATAAAATGTGTACAGATAATAAGCTACGACTCCCCGAGAGGGGGCGTGTCGGTGGTGACGGAGAAAGGGGAGACGACGACCTCGTTTCTGCTAATCCAGTCGGCCAGACCATCAGACTCCGGGACGTATCAGTGCAACCCAAGCAACGCACAGTCAAAGAGCATCGTGGTCCATGTGCTCAATGGTGAGTTGGACGTTAGATTGGTGGCTTGTGAGCTTGTTCTCTACCTTTTTATTATTTTCTTTGTAGATTTTCATAAGTTTAATTTAGGGAAACGACGGGTAGATTACTATGTCTCCTTATGTCTTACGCTTGATGTAACATTAATGAATAAATGCTTAATGGTGTCTTCATCTATTCAAATTTTATTTCCATCCCAAATAAAAAATACGAGAGCTTTTATCAAAACGGAATATTTAACATCACCGTTAATGTCAAACCTAATTACATTGACATTCCACCAAGCCATACTTTACAAGATGTCGCTATTAATGATTCCCTTATCAAAAATCTGTTTAATTCATATTCAAATAATAAATGTATAAAATCCCAAATCTTGACGGCGCCGATTCGTAAAGAGCATCCCAATCTACTTGATAAACGACCTCCCTAAGATAAAGGAAAGAAAATACATTTTTAAAACCTCGCTACGAATAAAAAATTAAGGCTAAAGACTATTATCATTAAAGCAATGAATCAACGAAATTTTATGTTTCTTTTTATTTTTAATGCTAGGTTCGTGGTTGGGAACAATAGTTGGAACTGGGGTGTAATAAGGTGTTTTCATGTTACGTACCATTTATCACTGGCCTAAGTTCAGAAAGAACTATCACGAAGACACGAGAATGTTATTCATTCTTAAGTAATTAGATTTTTTTGCTGCGGATCTAGATTTACGATATCCATTATAGATATCCGTTTGCATTTACAAATCACTTATGCAACATAAATTGACATCAGATTTTTAGTAATTTGAGGGTTTTTTTTAATCTCTGATCTCTTATTCTCTTTCAAAAATTACGATTCATATTGTCTTTCCCAGAAATTAATATACTGGTCTCGTAACCCATATTAATATCGCCATTATAGTAATGGCAGGTTTTATTGCGCCATTCCTCTTCCCTTAAATTCTGTTCCATCCATTGTTCCGCATCTTAATCTACGATTAGTGATTTAAATCCTGGTTTGTTATTTGGGACACTTGGTGATTCAAGTTTCATTAAATTAAATTGGTGTTTGGTGAAGTACTCAATGAATCACATCGTTCTAAGAAAGCAAGTGTACCCATTGCTCAGCAAATGAGTTTGGTGAAGGCATTTGTTAGTGACTAAGCACGTAAAAGTGGAATGACCCAAATTTTCTATCACTTCTGTTCTTTCTAACTGGCAACAAACTTCTGTCCGTAATATTTCCTCACGTGTAACCTGATTCTCTTCTATATTTGTTTTGGTGCTACCAATATTGTTGAGAACAGTTTTAATTTTTGCCAAAGAAGCAAATTCGATTTTTCCTTTATCAGGTGAATACCCTGCGGCGATGCAGCGAGGGGGGCAGGCTTTCGCACCGACGTCGCCGACGCACTGCCTGGTGTTGGCTGCTTGCCTCTTCCTCACGCTCTCTTGACACATACGGATCTTTAACTAAATGTAAATACGAGAATTTTATCAATATCAGCCGCTTATACTGACAATGCAGATGAAGATGAAGATGGTAACTATGTCAACTTGTCAGTACAAACGACTGAAACAATTTGCTATTTTATAGTGTGGGTTGTGTTATGTACAATATAAAGTAAATCCAAGAGCAAGTAGAACATGCTTGTTCCGTATAGTGTTGTATATAGTGTAATATAAAGCGTGTTAATCGTACTTAACGAAAGTTAGATTTGATTTCCAACATACAGGGTGGATGGGACGTCAACGCACAAAGGCTTATTACGTTTTCGGTACATAAACCCCCATAAAAAACAAAAGCCTTTCTATACATTTTGATCGTATTGGTATTGCACTTTTTGTAGGAAATAGCAGATTATTTGGAATACCCGATTATAAAATTTAATGTGTTTCGGAATGATGTACGGTCGAACAATCTATTTGGTTTACAGTTTAACCCACGAATAACATTGTAAAATGTAAACCAAATAGCTTATTCGACCATAATTACTGAATACGTGGTAAGCGTTTGTGTATTGGTGACTTTTCTACCCAGTATAAAGAGCTCTTGTCATTCTATGATTAAACTTCCAGAATTAAAGTGTATCAGGAATGTAACGAATAATTTGTATTACCTTAATTGGCAAATAAGATTCAAACGTACTATTCTTGTTTATGATAGATGTGTATTAGAAAATGATGATGAACATATTAATCCATTGAAAGGACATAAAGATAGTGGACACAGGAATGTATAAACAGCTGACAATACTACGTTTAAAAACACAAAATGTTTAGAAAATGAAAATGTAAATAGTTGAGGTTATACGAATCACTCTATCTAGCCTTTAATAATATCTGTATTAAGTGATGTAAATTGTAAGTAAGTTTTTAGTAAATTTTGTGAATCTAAACGATGTTGTAAATAGTATTTGTAAGAAAGCTTTTGCAAAGGGGTCTTAGTAAAGTATGAATCAAATTGAAGCTGACGTAAGTCATCAACTGCCCGAATAAAATTCAGCAATAAACGTGTTTATGCAACATCAAAACATGTTGTGCAACATCAAAACATGTTATGCAACATCAAAACATGTTATTGAACTTATTTATCATAATGATGAATAGCAATTCAAAATTGCATATCGAATAACACTTACTCAAGAGATCTTGGATTTTACAACACTTATAATGAGACCCATTTGAAGAAGCAAGATATTGTATAATAAATACACTATAAAATAATAGAGTAAGTAGATAGATGTAAGCGTAAACTAGGAGAAAATATTTTACATAGTTAGAAAACAATTCTGATTTGAAATCGAAAATTGTTTGTGTACTTTAATATTCTTCCTGTGACCGATATATTTCTATAAATAATAACGAAACAAAATACGTAAAAATCTTCGACTTTTGTAAGTTTTGTTGCCTATTAATTAAAATGTCAAACTTATTTTATTTTGTGGAAATTGTATAAAAAAACCTAAGTAGTCTTGACCCCCGTCCCTTTATTTTTTAAGAATCGTTACTTATTATGAAAATATCAAAGTGCTTTCTTGACAGATACTGTCGTTAAAATATTTTTCATTTCCACAAATGTACATAAAAGCTGTCCAGATTTAACTCCGCAGAATCTCGATGTAAAGTACCAAAAAAAAATTCTTGAAAGTGTTTTTTCTTGAATTAGGATATTGACAGATCTCGATAATTATTATAACCAGTTATTATTATGTCAAAAGTTTATTATTGTATACAAGTAACAATAGTATTAAATAAAACTTGTTGTATGTATTATGATACCTGAAGGTGCGGTGCTCCGCATATTATAATTACATGTGTAATAAACATTATAAAGAAACAATAAAGTTTTAAAAAAATATTAGCGTTTCCTCTGCCACAAATTCCGAAACTCCTGCTTGCCATTCGATGCAATTAGCAAATGGCTTTTATCCAAAGATGAGGTTGTGACTGGTCGATACAATTAATAAGCAAATACTTTCTTAATATTTATTTTAAAATCAACACACGGAGCCAAACACTTACAAACCAATTCATTTCATATTTTATTGCCTGACAAGTTACCATAATTAGCGACGAGGCGTCCTTTCATTGAAAAACAAAACGTAAAAACTTTCAAAGTCGTAAATCCCTTATTTTAATGGGTATGGCTGACAAGCTTCTCAAAGAATTCTTTAGAAATTTAAAATATCCTATTTCTACGAGCGACTGATAATAGAAAAGCACACGTGTTTGTAATATAAAATCTGCTCATGGGTGAAACCCGGGCGATCACTTAAAACAATTGAAAGATTGACAAAAAAGGGGCACCAGCGACTGAAGCGTGGGAATGCCGAGAAACGCGCGGGAGAGGGCTAGCAGCAGGTAGGCTGAGTGGGCAGTGGTGTTGAGACGCCGGTATAGAGGAGACGTTAAGCTAGGAGGTTAGAGAATACTAGGAGTCTATGTCTGAGTGTGTGGCCGCGAAAGTGTGATAATGTTTGTAGGAGTATAATAGAGTTGAAATGAAAGGTCTGTTTAGATTAATCGAGATGAGCGAGAGATGACCTTGGAGAGGTCTGGCTGAGTCCGCGAGATAGACCGGTCTATAATTGTAAAAGCACTAGGACGTCCTAGGTTAGGCTCGGAAGGTTAGCATAGTCTCGGTACTAAGATGCGCATCAACTCCCCGTGGACAAATAATATTTATAAGCTAAGAATAAGTAGTAGTATTAAGTCTAATAAAAGTGAGTGTTGTTACGTGAAATTATCCAGGCTGTGGCAAAGGCGAAACTATAGTATTCAGTAAGTTAGTTAGTTGAAGACTGACCATCTTTAAAGAACACGTGGTAAGTGTTAACTATAATTAAATTCCCGCTTATAATGCAGTTGGACAGTAGCGTGGAAGGGCTGGCAGTAATTATTTATTGCAGCATGACGGAGCGATTGCTTCACGTCATCATAATGTATATTATTATCTCAACTGTTATGTGTCCACTTCCTAATCCGTACCTGAGCAAATATTCATAAGCTGCGTTTGATCTAGGGAGACGAAGAAAGCCTATCGCCTACACTCTACAACGTACATACAACATGTACATTGTACCTATATACAATCGACTATTGACGAATATTGACTTTTAACTGACTCATCACAAATGGAAGGCCGAATCGTAATGTTCGCATTTTGATTAGAACAAAGTATATTGTTCAGTGGTGAAGACAGCACCATAATAGTCACAGATGTACTGAAGCTAAATATATTGTTTAGTGTTATATTACCAAATTGTACTTGTATTACAAGCCAATCAAACGCTGCTGATGAATACTGCTTCCTGTAAAAGTCTAGCTCAGAAAATTGCTTTGAAGCTGGTGGCGTACGTTCCAGGGAGAATGGGTTAGGCATCACGAAGTATCACAACCTAAATTGCTAGCTACGTTCTAAGGAACGCTAGGGACTGTGTCTCGTTAAAATCTCACCCCGGCCACTGGTAGGCCTATTACTGAATCGTCACAATTTAGCGAGACACACAAACTCGACATGGGGAAGATTAAAGGAACGAGAAATGACGAAACATAATGACCATTTCGGCGCTCAACAGTAACATTGCAATATGTTCTGCTACAGACTGAGTCTACGATGCGCTTGTGCAAATTGATCTAATAAATGGGGTAGATGGCCGTAAGGGTGTTTATCAACGAGAGTACGCGTGTAAGTAAAGATAATGAAAACGTGTCTTCTTCAATGGCATTGGCCTCACAACCCAAGTCTTAGGATTGGATAAGACATGTAGAAAGTGCTTAGGGAACGTATGCTGTTGGAGTTCGTAGCAGTGCCCTTAGTAGGACAATGCACTTAGGTCTAACAGTACGCGTACGCCGGGCAAACGTTGTAAAACGAGCACATGTACTTGTATATGGGCCCGTTTGCGGTTGCAAGCGGCATCTACTTTTGGAATCTGATAACGTAACGAACTAATTAATAAATTCTTAAGCACAAGCGTAACGATTCCTTACCAAACTTCTAGCATATTTCATATCATATCTTTGCGTCCCCTTATTTTATTAGCTTCATACTTTATTGGCGCTTTGCCTCAAAAGATTTGGTATTATTCATGTATATATATAACAGTGAATTCCAATATTAACTTCACCTTGTGTCCCATCCCTGTCCCTTAGCCTCTAAGGACGGGACAGGGCCAGGACAAATCCCTAATTGGAATTCAGTCCTCCGTCAGTGGAAGGCCATCCAGTCAAAGGTTGAAACCTACAGAGCTTGCGCGGAGGCGGGGCGCTGCTCCTTCCCCTAAGGGGGAAGCTGACTATAAATACTAATAAATAGCATGATTTAGGAAAAACGAAAATTTTATCAGCCTAGGGTAATTTAGGAACAGTCACATGTGGTGCCGTGACCAGGATTCTCGTCATTAAATGTACTGATTCACTTCAGTGCAACGAGAAAGAACAATGAATGGGTTACTACAATAAATAAAAAAAAAAAAAAAAAAAAAAAAAAACACACAACGCAACGTAATTTTATGGTTCTAGAAATTGTGAGAGACGACGCGCGGCGCAGGTAGCGTTACAACGGCTACAATAACATATGTTTCAACCACTGGTTCCATTGTCATGGATTTTGGGTTCGATTCCCGCCTGGCGCAATAGTTGATAAGTAATCAAATTTCTGTGTCACGGTTAGTGGGTTCAGTTCCCATGAGCTATACATGGAAGTACCTAGTTTTAAGTAGGTAACGATTTATAAGACTTGATTGTGTTCCAGTGCAACAGTAATTATGGGTTCGACTCCCTGTTAGTGCAGGTATCGTGTCTCGATATTACACGGACAGATTTCAATACGATTATTTACAATTGAAAGTTTTGCATTGGTATAAGGATGAATGGTGGTGAGTAGAGTGGTATGAGTTTATTAATAGTGATAAGATACTTAGAAGCATGAAGTTTATGAAAGGAGAGTTTATTTGCGACAGTTACAATAACGTCATGGGGAGTTACCTTAAAATTTTCCAACGTCGTAACGTATGTCATATAATTGGACGAATACTCGTGTGGATTTATTTCAAATTCCAGGAAATTTCAATCTTCGCTTGGCTGTCACTAGACTTTACTGGTGCGTTGCGTTCGGATCAAAGTTTCATCAAATTCAGCTGACATCGGCTGACTTCAACGGCAGCTGTAGCACGGTTCCAGTAACGAAGCTAAGTTTCACTTTTAATGGACACCATAGTTAACCGTAGCCACGTGGTATTACTTTGTTACCGCTACAATAACTGTATTATTGTTTTGAGTTATAGGGCTACATAAACCTTCCTTTTCAGTTCCAATGGTGCCTGATAGATAAATATAAATTCAAGATAAACTCTTGCACATAATATTTTAATAACCAAGTAAGAATACTACAAAACTGAGTTGTGTAACGCGGTTAAAAGCTAATGAGCCAATAACTGTTTTGAAACCCTGGAATATCTACATTTCAAAGTTAAGATCAAGATTGCTTATTGAAGCTGCACGAAATGTATTTTGATTTAAATGATAGATAAGCTTTAATTTGTTCAATATATCAATGTGCAATGATAGTTATATCAAATTAGATAGCATTGATTTTCTGATACAGCCTTCCAACTACAGTTGGATTTCAGAACTGCTCTTTCCTCTTAAAATCGGAGGGGGGCGACTTAAATTGGAATAAAGTCTAATATGTCTATGTGCGGACTATTTCAGCTACTCCTGGATACGACTACGAGCATCTGACAGCTTGCTAAGTATTAAGGTGCATTGGGAGAGGCCCCTGTCCAGCGGCAGCTGCAAAAGGCTGAGTTTAGAACGAGAGCGCACAGCAGGTAGCGTCGCTCTATAGCACAAATACTCTTTTAAGAGACTCTGGTATGTAAAACTAAATTATTAGCATGCACAGGTCTTCTGGAAATTACCAGATACTTGGTAAATGACAAGAGTATTTTGAGGTTGAATAAGTTCAAGTTCAGGAATTATGTGTCGATAAAAGATGCTTCTGCGAAAATAAACAAAATTATACAAGCAGACGAAATATCTTATAAGACTAGTGATCCAGTAGGAAAAATAGTAACCTGATAGTAATCTGAATAGGCTAGCTTTTCAGATGGATGTGTTTATGAATTCAATAGCAATTTCATGTAAAGGCACAGATTATCCTATTTTGAAAGATCATACGCTGTACTACGTCACGCGTCTGATTTTCAGAGGGGGGAATGTGACTGGTCGATACAATTAATAAGCAAATACTTTCTTAATATTTATTTTAAAATCAACACACGGAGCCAAACACTTACAAACCAATTCATTTCATATTTTATTGCCTGACAAGTTACCATAATTAGCGACGAGGCGTCCTTTCATTGAAAAACAAAACGTAAAAACTTTCAAAGTCGTAAATCCCTTATTTTAATGGGTATGGCTGACAAGCTTCTCAAAGAATTCTTTAGAAATTTAAAATATCCTATTTCTACGAGCGACTGATAATAGAAAAGCACACGTGTTTGTAATATAAAATCTGCTCATGGGTGAAACCCGGGCGATCACTTAAAACAATTGAAAGATTGACAAAAAAGGGGCACCAGCGACTGAAGCGTGGGAATGCCGAGAAACGCGCGGGAGAGGGCTAGCAGCAGGTAGGCTGAGTGGGCAGTGGTGTTGAGACGCCGGTATAGAGGAGACGTTAAGCTAGGAGGTTAGAGAATACTAGGAGTCTATGTCTGAGTGTGTGGCCGCGAAAGTGTGATAATGTTTGTAGGAGTATAATAGAGTTGAAATGAAAGGTCTGTTTAGATTAATCGAGATGAGCGAGAGATGACCTTGGAGAGGTCTGGCTGAGTCCGCGAGATAGACCGGTCTATAATTGTAAAAGCACTAGGACGTCCTAGGTTAGGCTCGGAAGGTTAGCATAGTCTCGGTACTAAGATGCGCATCAACTCCCCGTGGACAAATAATATTTATAAGCTAAGAATAAGTAGTAGTATTAAGTCTAATAAAAGTGAGTGTTGTTACGTGAAATTATCCAGGCTGTGGCAAAGGCGAAACTATAGTATTCAGTAAGTTAGTTAGTTGAAGACTGACCATCTTTAAAGAACACGTGGTAAGTGTTAACTATAATTAAATTCCCGCTTATAATGCAGTTGGACAGTAGCGTGGAAGGGCTGGCAGTAATTATTTATTGCAGCATGACGGAGCGATTGCTTCACGTCATCATAATGTATATTATTATCTCAACTGTTATGTGTCCACTTCCTAATCCGTACCTGAGCAAATATTCATAAGCTGCGTTTGATCTAGGGAGACGAAGAAAGCCTATCGCCTACACTCTACAACGTACATACAACATGTACATTGTACCTATATACAATCGACTATTGACGAATATTGACTTTTAACTGACTCATCACAAATGGAAGGCCGAATCGTAATGTTCGCATTTTGATTAGAACAAAGTATATTGTTCAGTGGTGAAGACAGCACCATAATAGTCACAGATGTACTGAAGCTAAATATATTGTTTAGTGTTATATTACCAAATTGTACTTGTATTACAAGCCAATCAAACGCTGCTGATGAATACTGCTTCCTGTAAAAGTCTAGCTCAGAAAATTGCTTTGAAGCTGGTGGCGTACGTTCCAGGGAGAATGGGTTAGGCATCACGAAGTATCACAACCTAAATTGCTAGCTACGTTCTAAGGAACGCTAGGGACTGTGTCTCGTTAAAATCTCACCCCGGCCACTGGTAGGCCTATTACTGAATCGTCACAATTTAGCGAGACACACAAACTCGACATGGGGAAGATTAAAGGAACGAGAAATGACGAAACATAATGACCATTTCGGCGCTCAACAGTAACATTGCAATATGTTCTGCTACAGACTGAGTCTACGATGCGCTTGTGCAAATTGATCTAATAAATGGGGTAGATGGCCGTAAGGGTGTTTATCAACGAGAGTACGCGTGTAAGTAAAGATAATGAAAACGTGTCTTCTTCAATGGCATTGGCCTCACAACCCAAGTCTTAGGATTGGATAAGACATGTAGAAAGTGCTTAGGGAACGTATGCTGTTGGAGTTCGTAGCAGTGCCCTTAGTAGGACAATGCACTTAGGTCTAACAGTACGCGTACGCCGGGCAAACGTTGTAAAACGAGCACATGTACTTGTATATGGGCCCGTTTGCGGTTGCAAGCGGCATCTACTTTTGGAATCTGATAACGTAACGAACTAATTAATAAATTCTTAAGCACAAGCGTAACGATTCCTTACCAAACTTCTAGCATATTTCATATCATATCTTTGCGTCCCCTTATTTTATTAGCTTCATACTTTATTGGCGCTTTGCCTCAAAAGATTTGGTATTATTCATGTATATATATAACAGTGAATTCCAATATTAACTTCACCTTGTGTCCCATCCCTGTCCCTTAGCCTCTAAGGACGGGACAGGGCCAGGACAAATCCCTAATTGGAATTCAGTCCTCCGTCAGTGGAAGGCCATCCAGTCAAAGGTTGAAACCTACAGAGCTTGCGCGGAGGCGGGGCGCTGCTCCTTCCCCTAAGGGGGAAGCTGACTATAAATACTAATAAATAGCATGATTTAGGAAAAACGAAAATTTTATCAGCCTAGGGTAATTTAGGAACAGTCACAAGGTGAAACCGTCAGACAACGATTCGATGATGCAGTAGACACAAGTTCACTTTAATCAAGGTGAATAATAAACCGATGCAGTCGCATCGGTTAATCGGGTCAATCGGTCGGGTAATTTATTGGAGAGATTTGTGCAATCGCCCAAATCTCTCCAATAAATTACCTATCAAAAATCCACAACTTAACAAGTGTTCATGTAATATTAGTTACAATAATACATGGTTCAAAATCAATCAAAGCTTTTGTTTCAAGTAGGCCAATTACAGGCTCCTTTGGATTGTTGAAACAAAGATGAAAATTAAATGTAGCTACAGTCCCAGTCACAAAACATAAAAACTGTGAAAGTACTGTAGTTGCCCATTCCCTAGCGTAGATCTCTATGGAGAAGAACGGGCAAGAAACTCCATGGACACTCTTTTATATCAAATTATTGTAACAAAATCTTGGTCACAGCATACATGTTGAGATGGTATATTATGTGAAAACAATGTAGCAAGATGTGCACGTTGAAAGTGTCCATAGTAAAAACAAAATAATTTATAGATTTGAACTGCTGCTTCAGGCATAATGACGCTAAAAGGGTTAACCAGAAACGGTTGGATACTGGCTCCAGTCATTCTTCTAAAGATATTATTATACGTAAAAATCCAAAAAAAAAACGTTTCCCAGTAATAATTTTTGCGTGGAGTTACTTGGTTTGATGTACAGAATGCTTGATTGACGGGTTCTTGAAGAGTCTGTTTACACCTGGTATGTATAGAAAACACCGTTCATCCGGAGGAATGCATCTAAATACGATTGAAGAACAATACATTGCCAGATCATAGTCTGTTAGATAAAGTAAAATATATTTTTGCAGCCAACTTTACCAGAATATCTTCGATCAATAAGTTTTACAACTTACTAGAAACATTATAACACGACCCTGTAAGGTGATTATCAACTTTTCCTGTTAAAGTTTCCATAATCCTAAAACATACAAAGTAATTTTTGAAAGGAAAACCTTGGGAGCTGGGCATTATAGATTCATATTACTTCTGAGCAGTAAAACTTTTTTGTTTACATACAAAAATAAATCATGGGTAAAAAATGTTTTGGAGGCGGGGAAAACAAGAGACGGGCGAGCGATCTTATGAATATCTAATCGTTTCGAACAGAGATGAAAGATGTCTTCCCTAATTCGTAAAGACTTATTTACATGCTACATCGCCCGTATTTTCCGAAGAGCTCCAAGAATTGGATTTTTTCGTTTCATTTTGCAACAATGACTCATTTTCACTGAGAATTTTTGAACAGTAGGTACAAAGAGATCATACGTTCATCACGCTAGATTAGTCGCATTTACTTTGTAAATTCTTTTGCAATAAATCTACTATGGATATTAGAAAATTATGTTCAAAGATGTACCCAGTAAAATATGTACAGCGTACGTAATATAATTTTAATACAGTATGAAACTCCTACTCATGAAACCAAGCGCTTCGGTATTACTTAAGGCTTTTTACTGCAAAACATAATTTTTCCAAAATAAATGCTAACAAAATTAATTTAAGTAGAGACATAAATAAAACTTATACCAAGATTTTATGATTCTTGTAGCGTACAAGCAACTTTACAAATAGTAGAGGCAAAAAGGGTTTAGCTTTTAAACCAATCTAAATATATTTGGGTAAAATCCGCCATATTGGTTTCGAGTCCACAGGCTCACCGCTTAGTTATCGTCGGTATAAATTGTTTGCTTCAATTTAATTCAGAGAATGTTGTTGTTGTTATTTTAGAAGAATTTAATCTAATCCAATGCCGGTCATGTTTCTCTGAACCCTTGATTTTAAATGAAATACAGATGATTTTGGAATTCAATTAAAATTTATTTTCTCACTAGATCAATGTTATGTCTTAGGATGTTTATCAAATACAGGGTGTAAACCACCTCATCACATAACCAAGCATTCTGTACATCAAATAACTTTACGTAAAAAATATTGCTGGGAAACGACTTTTTTTTTGGGGTGAAAAATCATGTTTTGTGGCAAAACTCAATGTAACGCACTTAAAACATTGTACTGGTGGATGCATTGAATAGTACGGGGGTCATAGAGGTGGTTAAAGTAAAAATCTTACAGTAAAAACTTGTATTTAAAAAAAAACTTGTCAAAAAGTTGGAACTTTGACCCCCAATATCTCCGTAACTAGAAGGTTCCCAGGTATGATGTAGAACAAAAAAAAACATCGCAATGACGGGGAAAACAAGTGCCTTTCGGCTTTGTTAAGAGGTATTTTACACCCTTTATGTTTTTTTTTTTTTAAATAATAGTTATTTCTTACGTCCCTTATCCTAATGAATGATGTAACCGCACGATCTGGCGGTGTACTACGTGTGTTAGGCATCAACGGATTCCATACAGGCCAATGCAACGTGAATTCCAGTTCATCTACCAACATTTCAAATCAGTTTTTTTTTTCATAGATTTTAAGTGATATGACATTGCAAGTAGATGTTTAAATAACGGGAACTAGCCTTTAAGATAGCACTGACAAGCAGAAGCCAAGTTAGCGCAATCCAAATCACTTTTAAAAACAAATGGATCAAGCAGAACAGTGGTAGCTGAGGCCGGGTACTCTCCGCGTCGAAAGTAGATCAAGACTGACTGGGGCTAATGCGCGCACGCTGCTTGCTGGCGCCAGCATGGATGGTGGCGGTGTACCAAACAGGTTTTCCAGGAACACGCTTTCCACGAATCCACAGTGGCTGATGTCCCGAAAAGCGGATATACACTTACGTAAGTGCACGAAGAATGAGTTTCTCATGCATCTTAGGAATATAGTGGTCGATTTTGGACAAGCGGTTCGTACAACGTACATACGGTCAGAGGAGTACTGATTAGGGAACCACGTTTCAGTTACACGTGCAAAGAGTATGATGCATTCAAAGCAGTTCAAAGCGCGAAATTTTATTGATACTGCTACGAGTATATTTGCCTTTTTCCTAATATTTCTTCGTATGAACCAAAACAAATTAACCGTGTACCGTTTTTCATTCGAAAAAATGTTGCAGATCGATAGATGACGATTCACACAGGCTTAGTTTTGGATTTCAAAGTTTAGGGGCCGGCGGAGCATGCGTCGTTCATACAAACGTAATACCAAAATAATTTGTAAATCAAACATATTCATACGATAGTGTGTATTTCTTTCGATTGAATTACAGAATATCCTCGTCCTGCCCATTGTGATTTCAAAATCACAAAACATACTTCACGGTTCCTGCCCATCTAAAATATTGTAAAATTCTAAATTCTGCCCACTGTCCTTCAAAAATCACATATTAAATTTTCGCGCCTAGAATTTGTATTTTCTACTCAGCTGTCGTTTTTGAAGTTTCCTGTGATAGGTTAGGTTATAACCAATAAGGGAACCTTAAATCTATTCGATTATTAGACAACAGATTAACGTCAGAAGCCATTCACGTGTCAAAAATGGAGTCACGTCGGAGAAGAGGTATGTTTAATCTCTTATTATCATTTAGATCAGTGGCTTTTCTTTATTAAAAATAGACAGGATTAAAGTTAAATAATCAATACTTTGACTTTTGTAACTTTTTTTTTATTTTCGTTAATAATTGTATTTTTAGGAAACTTAGATAATATTATGTGATGCAAAAATCACATCGGGCAGAACTTTTTGGTAAATTGTGATCTTTTTTCGCAGAATTTGTATGTATGAATGCATGTTTGTCCGTGATTATCTCGCGTTTGGCTGAACCGATTTCGATGCGGTTTTCAGAAAAGTGTTCGTTACATTCTGGGGAAGGTTATAGTATATAAGACTAATGGATATCCCGTGACGTTGCCGCATAGATCCCGTTTTGCTTTCTTGAATTGTAGATTTTGAATGAAAGACGATTGAATGTTTGTCCGCGATTATCTCGCGTTTGGCTGAACCCATTTTAATGTGGTTTTCAGAAAAGGGTTTTTTACATTCTGGGGAAGATTTTAGTATGTAACACTATTGTATATGACGTGACGTTGCCGAATAGGTCCCGGTTGGCCAAGATTCAGGCACTGGAACTCCATAATGGGACAATCTATCCTAGTCGTGTTTGGGCTTGTTGTAATTGTAACGGTGTGCACTTTCCATGTGTACTAAGCACATGTGAACCACTAAAAAGTGAAAAATATAAACGTTTTTGCAAAAAATAAAACCGATTTCAAACAAAAACAAAAAAGTGAAAAATAACTTTAGCTTCTGAAGTCCGTGACAAAAAATTAAATCAATCAAACAAAGGTCACCGACTTCAGAAGCTAAAGTTATTATTCACTTTTTTGTTTTTGTTTGAAGTCGGTTTTATTTTTTGCAAAAAAGTTTTTTTAAGTCCAGAGAGGCTTCAATAAAAGTTAGTACATTAATTACTAAATAAAGAGATGAAAATTCAAGACTGATTATGAAGGTACATAATAAATAACATAAAAAGTTACTCATGTTTTATTTACCCCATTGTACCCAGTGTCTTTTATGAAGGACAAACAAAATACAGCTGATTTTGGTAATTCTGCCCATTGTACTGTAAAAAGAACAAAATGTATGATGTTAAAAATAGCGTAAATCGTTTCATTATGATCTATTTACTGCCATAAAAAAATATAAAAAATTATATCTTATGCATGACCTTTTTTTTTGTTCTAATTATTCTGGGCAGGAAGCACTTGAAAGATTTTGTACTTTGAAGAGAACAGTGGGCAGAATTACCAAACAGGTTCTAATTTGCTTGGGCAGAACGAGGATATCTAGGTTCCCAAATATAAATTTTGATGGGACACTGATTTAAACAAGAGTTATAAGAAAAATAAGTTTTCTATGGAAATTTTAAATTCCTCATATCTCGTCTTTGTATCATTGTCCTCTCAAAAAATATATTTGGGAACATAGATATTCTGTAATCAATCGAAATAAATACACACTACCTTAAGAATATGTTTTATTTACAAATAATCTTTGGATTACGTTTGTATGAAATACGCATGCTCCGCCGGCCCCTTAAGAACTTTTATTCAATGACCGCTTTTGTGATCTTAACTGGCAGCAACTATAGCCTGTTTCATCCCACTGCTGGGCAAAGGCCTCTCCCCATGACTTCTGAATCGATTCAATGTGAACCACTGGACGTTGGTTTTGGTCCAGCTCGTCCCACCATGTCCTGTGGGGTCTACCGCGTCGCCTTCTGGATGACGTAGTGTGGCCATTACTAAATTGTCTGACCCGAGACTCGAACTCAGAACTCAATGCTCAGAAATCTCGATCGGGACCACTAGACCAACAAGGCAGTCAATACTAAATATTACTATTAGGCCATAACACACCATCCTTCTCGCAACCGCGCCATACATGACAAAACAAATGTCTAAACTTTATCTACGTGTCCCAACCCTTATGATTGACTGTCGTATTACAGGGGTGGGCTGACGAATCAATCATTCAACACAAATTCATTCTATGTCATTTCTTCTGTCGTTTTGGTAAATGGTAGGTATTTTGAAAAATGATTAGTTAACGCTAGTGTTATTTGGATAGTTTGTATACTTTAGTGGGAGTTATGCCCCAGCCAAAACGCTCAGCCCCAATTACGTGGAATTTAAACATACCTGGTAAAATGTGGATGCACTATTAAAAAGCAGACATGTGTAAAGTTAAAAGAAAATCCATATCCTGGGAGTAAAAGATGTACCTAAATTATTGGAATAGGTTAGGTGTTCAAGCAAGAAGGAAAAAAGCTGTCATTGATGATAATTCCAATCGGATGGTCTTGCGTTTATTAAGTAGTAAATTCACGTAAAATGTATCCAAGGGTTTTATCATAGAATGCGTGGACTCACCAAAATGCAAATATTCAGAGAAATCAAAACGTTGGAATATGGTACGTAGATGAGTAAGTTTTATAGCCTGCTATGATTCATTTTGAAAGTTTCTGAAAGTCACAACAGATATTTTGAGAACTTTTCTTTCATTCTACAACATTCTAGAAAAGATCAAGTCTCTAAAAAATAACTTTAAAAAAATGCGTTGTATTACTGTAGGTATTGTAGTTTGTCCAAGGTCACCAAATAAACTATTTAACCTTTTTTAATTTAAATGCAGCTTTTTATTTCGCTGTCATTATGCATTACAATACTTACTCTTATATCAAACACAATACTTTTTTGCACACTGTACTCACTAATTGGAATATTCCAAGCAGAAAAACAAATTGCTGCTCCGAAATATAGCGTTTTGGAAACTAGTGTAGCGTTTATCGATTGGTAACATCAGCACGCACGAAGTATACGAATATATAAATTACTGAGTGGCACGACGTTGGGTGTGAGACGCGTCTATCAAAAATAAGGGCCGGGTTTGTTTGACGCGAAAACGTCACATGACAAACAAATTGCTTGCTTTTTTTTTGTCTGTCATAAGGTCACAAGAATTTGGTCTAGTGTCAAAACTGACTAAAAATACCGTTGCCATTCATTGTCATTACTCAACAATATTCATTCCGTGGATAAGCAGATTTTTAACATAGTATTACATTTTATAGAATTGGACTATTCTATCAATACCCAACGGGATGTCATTAAAAAATGTACAACGCAACTTTAGGCATGGTAAGAGAAATAACAACAAAGCAAGTGAAGTCTGTCTATAACTACATAATTTCCAAAAAATAATTTAAGCCAAATAAAAATAATTAAATATGTTTCACGCTGTAAGTTCTCATGGGAAGGTTTTCAGTCAGACTCTTTGAAAGTAAATAACAAATTCTATTTCTGTTTTATTTACAACAATAGGCCCTTGATACTCGATACCCCTTCACGAACTCTCAAGAGAGGTTCATTAATATCGATGGCGGCTTAGAAAATCACGTATTGTGATTGGATAATTGCAGCCTGCTTTGAGGTTGCCCTTGTAATCAGACTTGCATTGAATGTTTAATTATTAGGTGATCTCGGAGGATTCTAAGAAAGAGAGATTTGTAACAATTAATTCGCATGTTAGTGAAGCTAGTAAACAAATGTAAGCAGTGCAACAGATGAACATCGCTTCATTTTTTTTGTACTCTTATGCTAGAACGCTTTTCACTTCTCTGCTCCTTCTTCGTGATATGCTTGGCAACACGAACCATGTCATCACTAAGCAATTTCTGTAGGGATGTGATTTGATTTACTCACAATCGTTTGCCACTCACAGCAAGGCATCGCATACAGTAGACTTAATTCACTCATACTTTAACATCTTTCTCTCGTAGATAGGAGGCCCAAGTTCCTCTAGTGGAAACTGTATATTCTTATGTCATTAGCTAAATAAATTGACCAATTTTTAAATAAATCTCAGTCACGAATAAAAAATAACCCAATAGTTCCATTGTTTACGTTAACGATCGCCGTGTAAAACAAACCAGACCTTTACCAACACAAGCAAAATAGCGAAGTTAGTTGAAACACAACACGAAATTATTATCCTTCGAACGGGCAGGTGATTTGCTACCGTCATGAATTCGCCATTAAACTGGGATCCCTGTAATAAATAGTGTAGACACTATTAAATAGACATTTAGACATACTAACTGTGTAAATAACTACTTTTAGTTTCGCGAACTAATCTGTTTTAAGTTACGGTTGAGGCTTTAAACATCCTTGTTTTAGTTAACTTTGGTGCTTGTTTACGTGTTTTGATTATATTTTTTGTCGTATCAATTTAGTTAGGACTTTTGAATGGCAATTGTATTAGTATAGTCAAATATGTTAAATAAATCGAAAAAAAAGTTAAATGTTACAGGGAAACAAAAGCTTTTTTGTAACTTAGAACTTTTTTGAAATGTAAATACAATTTAAGATTTGTTTTCTAAAAATCAATGTGGTTTAACAAAAACAGTCCCCAATTTTCGGTTTAAAGGTTTTCGTTTCACGCAAAAAAATATTACGACACATTGAAAAAAATATATGTTGTAATAATAATATACAAATGTAATCGAAACACGTTGAAAGCCGTTCCATATCAGCATGAGTTATCACTCCCTTAGTTTGTAAACTAAAGCATAACGATACCCACGGGTAGTGACGTGTCAGTTCGTACTTGCAACAACTTAATAACTGTTCCCCGTTTAGTTCCCCAACACCGGAATAAAAAAACAAAAGCCCCTAGTGTGTACAAGTTTTTACTTCTGATTTATAGCTGTGGTTGCATCTTGGGATATGTTTTGTGTTATTGTTTTTTCGATTCTGGGAGTCGAAACTTTCTTTTAGTGGGTAACGGTTGCATCTGGAGATCTGTGTTGGGTTTCAATGCTTTGGCAAGGTTGAAGACGGTAGCACGTGGCCTTGTGTTTTAAGAGATTGTTGGTTCAAACCCAAGATAACTGATAAACATGGATGTATAACCGGAAAAACATACGCTTTGGCTCGTTTTAAAACAGAAATGGCGAATTTTGACTAACATTGCCCTGTTCTAAAGACATGTTTTTTGAGAAAATGTTATCAAAATACTTGTCCTCATTTCTACTTATAAACATTTAAACCACCAGTTTGGCAAAACAATGAAACCACCAGATTTTAACGATAATAGTTTAAATCAGATGATTAAACCCTACAATCCATAAACTGCACAATAGAAATAAAGAATGCGACAACCGATAAAAATTAATAAACAATGCACTCGAAGTTACAAACACTCCATAAATCTATTAAATAGTAACACCATTTAGCAACACGAGTTCCAAATAAATTCATACCATTTATCGATGAAAAGTGACGATAATCGGGTGGAACTGCCATAGTACATAATTGGTAACCTGTAACAACGTTTGGAACTCGATCGGCGTTCGACTGCTCGTACAGTAAGCATTTATTTTATAGTTGGCGTCGCTCCCACCTTTGAGTAAGCACTATTAATTTCCTTTGAACATCGATTATAGATATTACTATTTTCTCGGAACGATATTAAATGGTTAATGTATTTTGCGCCTTTGAATTGACTCACCAATATTTGGAAAGCTTTGATGAATCGGTTGGTTCATAAAATTGTGGGATACTATAAGGTTAAAGATCTTTCTTTCTTTCTTTATCGTATGGTTAACCTGGTATTGGATTTTGTATGTCACCTATGGGTCTGTGATTTGGCATTACATACCGACAAGAAATATCTTTTAGAATTATGCTGGTTTCCTCACGATGTTTTCCTTCACCGAAGCTAGTGATAATTATACACTAGCGCATGAATACGAAAAATAAGACCCGACCAGACAGACTAGACCTAGACTTGAGACCTATGACTTCGCAGTAACAGCAGTTACACCTCTAGCTGTCACTGCTTATTAGGTTAAAAATGGTTAAATGGCAGCTCATTGCGGACATGAACATCATAATATCTGTAGACACATCAGTCAAGGAATAAGCCAAGAGCATGAAACTGCCTTGGTCCACCTGAACAGAACCTACGTCCAAGAACTGGAAAAAGGAACGTGGGTTGCCTGGCGGCGAGATGAGGAGACGACATAGTTGCCATCTGGGAAATAACCTGGATGAGGCTGGCCCCCGGGCCAGCCTCACCGTGGAGATTGGTACAAGACAAGAGAGGCCTATACCCAGCAGTGGGTGAGTTCGATAAAGATATCGAGAAAGAAAGTATCTAATTTTTAGTTTGATTTTAGAAACTTATCAAACTAAAATATAAATTATCGCACCAACAACGAAATCAGTATGCAAATATTCGGCAAAATCTATTAAAAATGTCTTCAAAAGCATGAAGACTTCACTTAATAAACAATTTCCCACGACCTTCCTTAAAACGTTTTTGTTTTCATCGTAAACGTTCTCATACAATTTTATTATGGGTGCAAAATGTTGAGTACGGCTGATATAATGGACACCTGCTAGTTCTTTTGTCCTGATTTTTTAGACCCTGTACTGGCGTTTCACAAAATTGGACAGCATGACTTGCCATAGTAGGCGTTTCGCGTTGGGGCACACTGAGTAGCAAGATTCTGTAGTTACTGACTTCTGCATTAAAACAATGCTAACGATAGTCGTATTAGTATCTATAATAAAAAATAAGAATGAAATTTAGTTTATAGGGTGTAAATAAACTTTTAACATTTTTGTTGTTTTAGACCATGTCTTTCTTCCTTAGGCACCTTCTAGTTACGGAGATATTAGGGGTTAAAACTCCAACGTTTCCACATGTTTTGTTTTTTATTAATTTAAGTTTTTAAATGTTAAATAGCTCCATGACCCGATTACTACTCGTATTTAATACAATCAACGGCATTTCTTTTTTTAAATTTGTATGCAGAGTTACTGGGTTTGATGTACAGAATGCTGGGTGGGAAGGCTTCGTGAAGATTCTATATACACCCCGTAGGATTGCATTCAGGTACGTAATATGTCACGATTGCCACATAATGCCAACTAAGCAAGAAGTCCTTAAAATTCTACATAATATGTACCAGCCTGATATCTATCCGATACATCATAATAAATATTGATTGAAAGGCTCATTCGAAAGGTATACCTACTTGGACTAAGGATACTGCTTTTCGATCAGGTTTTACACGTCAATGGTCTACATATTCTGACTGGAGCAGTTTAGCTGCTACATAATTTCCTGTATTATACCAAGGCTGGAATTCTACTCTCTGAGAGTTTCCACTAATGGATTTACAAAAAATACAAAAATTCATTGGGTTCACCCAAAGCCCAAATTTCTTTGCCCATTTAATATTGTTTCCGCAAAAATACCCGCCCATTGTGCCTACACGGTAAGCAAACGGTTCGAGGTCAAAGTAATAACGTAAAGCGATACCATCCGATGTTGGTAAGTTGTTAGTTTTTAAAATTCTCTGATCGGCTCGCTTATAGCTACAGCGACGATTTTTCATGCTTTTTATAACATTCCATTTTCTACCGACTCTTTTTGCGCACGTTTTTACTTGTGCCGTCGAATTAAGTTAGTTTATTTGTTTTCCCTTTTGCTTTCAGATTGAAAATCGGAGGATTGTTTTTTAGATTTTTTGGCAGAAATTGGTTTAGCTTTTTTTTTAAAAAAAAATCTTGATTTCACTGGGATGACTTCATAAGGTTGGATTTAAAAGTGAATGTTACTTTACTTTGGACTTTTCCACTCGTTCTACTACCTACTCAGTCCTACGGTAGAACTAGTGGGAATTTTTGTTCCCACTAGTTCTAAGATTTCAGGTGGTACAAAATCGTAGAACTAGTGGGAACAAAAGTCCCATTACTTCTACTGTTTCATTACCTACTCAATTTTACGGTAGAACTAATGGGAACTTTTGTTCCCACTAGTCCTACGATATAAAGTGTTGCAAAAACGAAGAAGTAATGGGATCAACATTTCCCATTTTTGTTAAATTGAAAAGAATATCAAACATGTATTCTTTGCATATTATGTGAACATCATTTGAATCCAGATTTCTTAACATTTAATTGCAAAAGACAATAGACCAGCTATTAAAATAAAACCTAATCGTCGACTTATCTTTGAAACCTAATTTTACAGCCTTAGATCTAAAACTGTAGGTACTACAACCTACATTGGAGAAAAAGAAAACATTTAAACAATAGAAACATAAAGAAAGACGATTTCAACATCAGTAATGTTTGAGTCAACAATAGCAAAGACTCAATGGTAAGGAATCTTAGAAACGATTCCTAACTACTAACGTAATAAAGAGACAACCGAAAGAATGTTTATTTTAAAATTCTTGGTCTGTCAGCTATAAGAATAAAATATCTTTAAGAGACTAGGGATTTTTTCTAAAGGAATAAAAGATCAGTTTTTATTTCAAATTATGAAACCAAGCTTCTGTTTCTTCGCTCTTTTCTTCTGCATCTTGTCGCTGATACCCGTTGTTATTTGTGTCAAATTGGCTTCGACCAGAAGTCCGCTACATTGACGGCGTTGGTAGTGGCTTCAGACGGGTCTCTCGAATTGCAAGTGGAGCTATACAAAGAGCAGTTCAGGAGGTGAGAAAGGAAGGGGTCTGCAAGGGCCGAAGCCTGTCGGGGCTGCGGGACTGTTCGAAAAAGATACCGTGGCCCCGGAAAATAAAGGGCGAGGAAGGAACATGGATTGATTTTTATCAGTAAAAGTGTGACACTCCCTCCCGCTCCGCCCAGAGTAGGAGAGGTAAGCCAAGGTTTGTAATGAGGCTCCCCCATCGGAACGTACTCCTTCTTAAAAGCTGCAAATACACATGCCATTAACTTGCCTATAAGGGCAAGTACCTGTCATTATGCCATAACAACTTCTAATTGGTGAATGACTGAATAGCATGCAAGCAATCGCTTACTTGTGTTCAATTAGGGCCTTTATTTCACTAGGACTTTAGTAGCGGCGCAAACGGCGTGAGAGTAGACCTCTGGTTTTTGTTTAACAGCGCTGCTATCCATATATTTTGTTGGTACGACTTGGTTGCGCCATCATCATAAATATCCTAGTGAGATATAGGCCTAACAAGCTTGTGTTAGGTATACACGCTGTATTCAAAAATATCGATACCAATTTAGACCTTATGACATAGCAGAAGGGGTGACGGAGGCAGTCTGTAGCCAGACAAGCGGGGCGGTGCGACTGAAATAAAATATGTTTCGACCCGGCTGGGAGCGTGGCCTTGATCAATGCGGCAGCGGCGGCATTTCATCCAGCGTTGGATTTGTCAGTCTTTGTTTTGCTAACGGCATTTGTTTCAGTTTTCCCCGTATGTAAGTCTGCTAACACCTGTCAATATAATTTTGCTAAGTTGCAGGTGAATATTCCGCAAGCTAAGGAACGTTTGACAGTAAAGAAAGAAGGCCAGCAGAAGGAATCAGCATTGAGAACGATATACTCGTATTTAGATAACACAAGTGCAGCACTTCGCTTAAGCATTTTATGCCTAACGTGGTTACGAGTACTGTTGCAGCAAGCTAATTTGTACAAAACAACAACGATCTAAGTCAATAATTTAATTCTAGACATTTGTAGAACAAAAAAACGTAGTCTACTTTGATAGTAACTTATTTATGCAGTTACTAAATAACTGTGGTTGTGACGTCATAGTAGGTAGTCAAAAAATGGCACGTTTAGTTTTCATAGGTACATCTATTATAAGATGTGTCTGCCAATGATGGTGAATGATGAAGTCACAAGCATAGCAAGTAAACAAAAGCACCTGCCAAGAAAATCGGTAGCTATAGGTATCGGTAGGAATAGGTAGCTTGTTTGCGATGTACTATCGACCACTTTTCACCCATAACCTCTGAGTAATATAAGGTTAAAAACTGGTTGACTGACATTGAGCGCGGTAGTATCTACGAGCATAACCCAGTTGGCTGAAAATTCTAAGACATAGGTGCCACGTCCGCCCCACAAATAAAACCATTTCACTGGATCGTTCATTCTCTAAATCTAAATTTCATTAGGCATACAATTCCAACTTTCCCTAAGCGAAATCTAAACACGTTTCGGATCCCATTCCAACACTAAGTACTTAAGGCCAACAAAAATACATCATCGCAAAAGTTTTACGTGTAAAAAGGCCTAACTAAGATTAATGTTCCAAGAATTTAATTATCTAGCCGAAGAGTAGGTGAGCAAAAGTTTTTCTTTTACGTAGGATGGCGGCATCTTTTTGCTTTCTGTGACGTCATGCGCTGATAAATTAGGTGGAGTGGTTCGGTATAAATCATGCAAATATTTGTGAGTGGATGTAAACATAGGTATGGGAAATATTACGATTCGTTGGGATTAGAGTGGAAATTTTGGATATATGTCGATCGTTATGGGGTTAATTTGGCAATGGCGGGTTTATACGTCTTTGGGTATCCATGTTTCATCTCTTAGCAAAAGTGTCTATTAGGCAAATATTTTGTCAAAGTGTCCTAATTATTTAACGTTGGTAATAAAAGGCTTTGGCAGTCTACTCCCTAATCATATTTTCATTTTGATTTTGTAAAACAGATCGTCCGAATGTATCATACATAATGCCAACCTAACAAAACTTAATTACGAAATGGAAACCGTGATTCGACACCAATCTGTACACTGACAACAAAAATAGGGTTCCATAATTAAAAGAGCATGAAATTGTAACTGTCACAGGGCTGGTGAGCATTACAATTAGTTTAAAACCAAAGTCACATTGCGTTTATTGTATAAATGTTAATTACGCGAGCTTTACTCGACATAATGACAGAATAGGCATACTTTACAAAATTTTCAAGGAAAATTTACACGAAAATTAATTCGGGGAAATAAAGTAGAGTTTATTTTTATAATTACGGTAACTCGACGGTATCCTTTTTGGGTTCCGTAGCCAAATGGCTAAAACGGAACTCTTTTATAGATTTGTCCTGTCTAAGTGTTGCTAAGCAAGTTTTTTCTATGGTAAATGTTTGATGTTTTGCTTTTATTCAAAAACTGTGTCACAACCCTCTAATTTCTAAAATAAGGGGAGGACAACTAAATTTTGAAAAAATGTGGGTTTGTAGAAGGAAAAAACTATAAAGATAAATTGGTTTGCAAGAATAAAAATGTACATGTACACATTTAGGTTTTTAGATATGGGACTCTTTTTGTCAATCTGCAGCAGTACCATTGTTTTTGATTAAAAACAAAACAAAAAATAAAAACAAAAGCTTTGTCGTTAACGGTAAGTTGACGCATGAATGAGCAATAAAAAATTTGGTGCTACTGAACCCTTCATGTGCGAGTCTAACACACTTGGCCGAATTTTTAATTTGTCTCTCTTGTTTTCGTAACTTTATAACTTTGCGTTTATCGTATACGTGTATTTGGTTGCAATTTTCGAACTGAAATTGGTTATTTTATTTATATGCTGTAGACATAAGTTACGAAAATACGAAGAGCAAATGAATTTCACCTCGCAGCAGTGCAGCTAGCAGCTTAATCACTTACATTTTACATTCTTTGATGATTTTGCTACGTCATACCATGTTGCTGGAAAAAAAATCACAAATTCAAAAAATTCAAATGAGAAGAGAGGTTACCCATGCGCATTTAGTGACACCAAACATCAATCAATCAATGTTATAATTATTTTATAATGCCATTTCTTGGCAATCCCACATTTAAGTATCCGAATATATCTTAAATGTAGTTACGTTTATTTATGCTATTTAAACTACAACTATTACCCAAAACAATTATCTACTCTAACCCAAAACAACTCTTCTCCTCAATCAGATCTCGGAAAACATTCAATTCGATTGTAGCGATAGTAATCGATTCTACCTTTGATAACCATGACGATTAACTGAACCCCCATAGACACAACCCTTGGGCCAATCACCCCTCACGTTTTGTGCCAAATTAATCCACTGGGGATAACAGCAACTTAGAACAAGAACAATTATGCGTGTCACGGGCGTTTCTTTTTTTTTTTGTTTTTGTTTGCGAAAAACCCTTAGTTTTATGGTGAAAGGTTTATGTACGACTTCCGTACCTTTATAGGGTGTATTTGTATAAATCGTGATCTTTATACTGGCTTCGTGTTATGTCGTTGATCTTGTAGATATAGCAAATAGTTTACTCTCACGTAGGTATCTCCAAGATACAATGAAATTAGGTACCAATGATTGCGAAAAACGAAGTCGCGTGTAAAAAGCTTCTATAATGTCGATTGATATTAAAAATGGACACTATATCGTTATGAAACCCAGAGTGGGGGATACCTAAAAGTAGCATTGACATACTCAGCCTATAGTTCTTTTGCTGCTGGAGCCTGGGCTCCTCTCCATGTGAGGAAGAAAAGGGTATGGTGGGTGGGTTAGACCTACGTTTAACAAAGGTCTATCTGGAGAAATAGTTGGTACCTTGCCTCCCATTTTTTCCACGAAACGACGTTGTAAACAAATCGTGTGTATTTTTACGTCGATACACTCATCAATCAATTCCAAAGCAATTACTATCACGATCAAAACATCTACATTACCTCACGTTTGATTACCGCACAGTGATTAACTAAATCGCACAGAACACCATCCCTTGGCCCAATCTAACCCTCACGTACTACCGGTTGATCCACAAGAGATTACACCAACTTTCTATCGGGCAATTTCTAACAACTGGGTATTAAGCTCACATTGATTGCTTCAAGTTTTGAGCCCTTTTAAGTTGAGGTGTCATTGTTAGGGTTTTATCTTGATTGGAGTGTGTTATTGAGGTGGGATTGCGTTTGGTTATTATTGGAATACTGGGTAGTGAAATGGAATCCAACAGTGCCTGTGGGTTGCACAATATTTATATGAGCATAACCATACAAGATGACAATCTCATCATCTGCCGGGCCTTTTCCTATTTTAGTGTCGGCTTCCAGAGTAACCGGATGCAGCTGAATACCAGTATTTAGCACCCAGTTAGAACTGGGTAATACGATACTTAGTATGACTGACTGGTTGTCAGACTTTTTGGGCCACTGACTACCTGTAACGACTGTCTAAGATCTGTAAATGATAACTGGAATCAAGGGCTGAACAGGTTTTCCGAGGCACGGAGGAAACTCGCTGTGTAATGAGTGGTCACCCATCCACCTACTAACCCAGGCAAGTGCAGCTTAACCTGAAGACCAACTCGAGCAGCTGTTATTATTGTTGGAATTTAGTCAATTTTAAAAGCAAAAATTAATCTTTCATCTTCTTTATACTGGCAACATAGTCATTCGTTCACCAAACGAATTTTATAAAAGCGTTGGTTGCCTTTAGTTACTTCTCAGTCCTATCTACACCGGCTAGGAGGCAGATACTATAACTTTCCTATAGAGTCTTTTAAATTTGAATAATAAACGAGTAACGTATATTTAAATTCAAACCGCTGCAGTTTTTCTTCACGCCCATTTCCTATAATTATTTAGATACGAGACAATTTAATCAATCAAGATGACAATCGAATGATGATCAAAAAGATCGATCTTCTCGATGAATTTGGTAGTATTTTCTTTTCGTCAAACATATTGATATCATCGTTCGTTTGAGGCTCAAATCACAACAATATTGTCTTTCCTTTGTATTTTCCAAGTTCATCGTTCTCAAAGAGAGGTCATGTGTTGATTAGTAAGTGCACAACGGGAAAGATGAGGTGGTCTGTGTTCGGCCAGTGGTAGGTACCAATCAAGAAGAGTACCTGGCCGAAAATGCTACCTCCTAAATGACACGTAAAAATGTGTTGTGCCTGTAGGAATGTAGATTAACACGAGTACATTTCTAAATAGAATTTTGGCTAGGCTTATCAAAATTGTTTCAGAACGAGCTAGCTCCAAGTATGGTTTCCAATGTTCACTCCGTGCTTTTAAATTCACGTAAGTAAATACGTTTAATGACATTTTAATAAATGTACAAGTATTTTTACAAAATAAATGTTGGTTAATAAAAATAATCTAAAAAAATAACATTAACATATTACGTTATTAAAACAATATTATATTCATAAAATACTGTCAATCAAAACACACAGTAACAGCTGCGAGCATTCCCTAACGGGGCGTTGACCCTTCCTTCAAAAACAGAGTACAAAGGCAAACCACTGTTAAAATATCCCCAGACAGTAATGATCAATTTCCTACCGAGTCTCCCCCTCTTTGCACTTCGGCGGCCGTCAGAGAACACCATCAAATCTTTGCAATCTTTTAACACAAAGGGGAAACCAGGGGTGACAGGGGAGAGGGAGATTATGGTATGAAAAACACCATGAATGGAATAAGTTCATAATAAGGAAGTATCCCCTTATATTCTTATATTGCAATTTCATATTTAGGGGAAAAAGGGGAAGTTTATTTTTATTTGTTGAACTTTGCTCGTACAACCGATTTACATAATTGAAGTCGCATTTATTGTTTTATGACAGCGTTACAATATATTTGAGATTCCCTACGCCGATATAAATTTCATTTCCACCCCTACACAAAAATATTGCGTAATAAAATACATGTAGGAACGAGCGTTTTTTGTAGCCGGCGCGATATTGTGAGTGAAGGTGAAAATAAAAATCGAGATATTACAATCATGTTGGGCTTCCTGCATTCGTTCCAGTAAAGTAAAGTAACGTTTGACAGTATACATATTGCAGGTATTGCTAGTATAATATGGCAATTTAGGGGTGTAAGTAAGTTCGCCTACTCAATTTGTGTAGAAAAGTAAAGGCGATAAAAGATGCTAAGTACTTAGTTTCATTAAAATAAATGTAGTTTTTGAATAAAACATTACTTTGATTCATGAGTATTTAGTAGCCGAAGGTTGATTCCTGGCCGAAACAACAACAAAATCACAATGTTTTTTTCTTAAGTTGGCTCTAGGTATATGAATAGGTACCTAAACACAAATAATTACACTTTGAATGTCTTAACCCTGCCACCAGAACGTCACTCCTTCCATAACGCATTCGTAAAAGTGCGTTCAATTTCAGTACTTGCTAGACCTTCGCCAACCATTCTGGTCCAAGCCGAAGGTTGGCCGAAGACGGCCGAAGTCGAAACTTCGGCCAGAACCTATGAGTCTTACTTATTTATTTATTTGTATCAGGTAACAACAAATAAACGTAAATACGGGCACATAAGTGGTAACAAAACCAACATGAGTCGGCTTCTTATTTTATTGAAACTTCGTAAAGCGATAGGATAGCTCAGGTTGAAGTATTAAATCTAACGAGTGGTGCGACCACAGAGTAATCAGAAAGTATTCAGGACAAGTGGCAGTGGGCAGGGCACATTGCTCGAAGAACGAATGGCCGATGGGGCCAAAAAGTTCTGGAGTGGCGACTGCGAACCGGAAGACGGGAAGACCTCCCACTAGGTAGACCGATGACCTGGAAAAAAAAACGTGTTGTGCCGACCCAAAGTAACATGGGACGAGGGCAGGTAAATTATAAATAAATATTCTCAGTTTAATTTGGTAATTACTACCTTTGCACCCTTTCGACACTACATCACAGCATTTCCCAACATTAATTCTAACCATTTCAAAACAAAACAAAGCGGCACACAACTCTTTCAATAAAAAAAAGGGACAGGTGTACCACCGTGCCGATTCCGTACCATTCGGTACTGTAGCCACCCTATTACACGCCCCACTAATTCCTAATCCAATTAACATAAAAACAATACATTTTGTTTTAAACATTCGTGAATTAAATCGGGGACCGAATGTGTTTGTAGCAACGATGTTACACGTTTAACGTTATTTTGGTGTGGTTAAAATTAAAGTTATAATGTGATTTTTTTACTGCCTCGTTGTTCTAGTGCAGATCGCAAGCGCTACTGCTGGGCATGAAGTTCTGGGTTAGATTCCCGGGTCGGGCAAAGTGGTATTGGGTTTTTTCTATCACGAATTTCTCTCGGAATCTGCACTCCGTTCTGCTGATGGCAAATATGATTTTTGTATTGTATTGTATTGTACATCGGGCTCCACGTCAAAGTTCGTATTTTGAGTATGGGCTATAATCCACCACACTGGCCCAGTGCGGGTTGGTAGATGTCACATGTCTTCGAATTTTTGTTTCTAGGACATGCCGGTTTCCTTACGATGTTTTCCTTCACCGTTTTTGAGACCAGTGCTGATGAAATAAATTACACAAAGTAATACGCCTGCGTGGGTGCGTGGGTTCGAACCCACGACTTACTGTTCGTAAGTCGGGGCCGCCACCACTGGGCCACCGCTGCTTTAAATATAATTTTATTTTAATATTGATAGCAAAAGGTTCGCCCCCATTCCATCGAAATGCCGATGTACTACTAGGTACATCTTTGCCTGACCCTTCAGGAAGATAAGCTCAGAATTCTACAGACAGGATTAGGTAGTAGAATTTTGACAAAACGTTCATCATCATATTATTCCTTCCCTTGTCCTATGTTATTTGAAATTGGTGCTATAAAGGGTGTAAAAAACCTTTTCACGAAGCCGAAAGGCTCTTGTTCTCCCCATCATTGCGATCATTTTTTTGTTCTACACCATACCTGGGAACCTTCTTCACCATACTTGGGAAATCATCAAATGACTTCTCCCACTCTGGGCGGAGCGGGAGGGAGTGTCAGACTCTTACTGACTAAAACCCATCCATGTTCCTTCCTCGCCCTTTATGTTCCGGGGCCGCGGTATCTCTTTCGAATAGGCCCGCAACCCCGGCAGGCTTCGGCCCTTGCGGGCCCCTCTCTTATGCTGACATCTCTTTGAGGCGCGCGTGGAACACGAACGCGCCGTCGACACGGCCTGTCGTCTTTAGACGGACGGACGGCTAGCTAGCCCATAGCCAACCGTCCACAGGCCCGCGTCTACGGTGGCCGGTAGCCACCACGTGGCCCCCGACGCCCGGTGCGTCTCCCGCGGCGGCCGGGAAGAAAGGATCTCTCCCTCTCTCGTTCCGCCACCTCCTTCGCTAGCATGACTGCTTCGCAGAAGGAGGTGACGGCTTCCCATTCCGTCTCGCTCCGGACCATGGATTGAACCAGGGCCGGACGCGAGAGGTCGCCGCCGCCGATCGCCGCTACGAGGACACGGCGGTGCTCCGCCCACGCAGGGCAGACTTCCACCGTGTGCTCCACCGTGTCCTCCGGTCGATCCTCGCAGTGGAGACACCCGGGCGTGTCCTCCCGCCCGATTCGGTGCAGGTACCTCCCGAAACATCCGTGTCCGGTGAGGACCTGCGTCAGGCGGAAGGTGAGGACGCCGTGGCGCCTCTCTAGCCACTCCTCAAAGAGGGGACTTACCGCCACTATCGTGGCGTGCCCTGCACGGGGTTGCGACAGTCGCTCTCTCCATGTCGCCATGAGATCGCGCCGGAGGTCTGTCCGCTGAGCGACAATTTGCCGCGGCAGCGGAGTTTCCCCCCGGCGTAGTGCCTCCGCGCGCCAGTCGTGCAGGCGCGCGAGTACTATCGCCTCCAGATCCCATGGCGGCAATCCGGCAAGCAGGCCCGCCGCCTCGCGGGAGATCGTGCGGTACCCACGGACCATCTTTACGGCCACCACTTTTTGGGGCGCGTTCAGATAATGGGCGGCTCGCCGCCTCAAGGAACGCGCCCACACTGGGGCCCCGTAGAGGGCCATGGACCGCACGACCCCCGCGTAGAGCCTGCGGCAGGAGGCATTTGGCCCCCCAAGGTTGGGCAGGAGCCGCCTGAAGGCAGCCCCGGTCCGTTCCAGCCTGGGGGCCAAACGTCGGAAATGTTCCACGAAGTTCCATCGGCTGTCGAGTACGAGTCCCAGGTACTTCAACGTCGGCTCGACGCCGATGGATACCCCTCCCACCGTCAGCGTGGATCCCGATGGTGGCGCATTCCGAGGCCCATGAAAGCACATGGCCTCGGACTTGTGCAATGCCACCTCGAGACCCAGTTGCCGGATCCTCTCAACGACTATCGCAACCCCGCGTGTCATAATTTCGGCCGCCGCCTCGTGCGACCTCCCCTGTGCCAGCACCAGGGTGTCGTCTGCGTAGCAAACGACGCTGACACCAATAGGGAGGTCCGCGCGCAGCACCCAGTCGTAACCGATGTTCCACAGGGGCGGTCCCAGAACCGATCCCTGTGGGACACCGCACGACATCTCTCGCCGGTTCCATTCTCCGCAGCGACTGGGGTAGATGACGGCCCTGTCCGTCAGGTAGTCCCCGATCACACGACGGAGGTAGGTCGGCACCCGGTGATACCGGAGTGCCTCCCTGATGCAGCTCCAGGGCAGGGAGTTGAAGGCGTTGGCGATGTCGAGAGACACCGCCAAGATGACTCCGCCCCGGGATATCGCATCCCCCGTCGTGAGGGCTCTCACGCGCATGATTGCGTCCACTGTGGAGCGCCCCTTGCGGAAACCAAACTGGTTCTCCGCAAGATTCGGCCCCATCCCCTCAAGGTGCTCGGCGAGGCGGTTTGCAATCACTCTCTCAAAGAGCTTGCCCACCTCGTCGAGCAGCACAATGGGCCGAAATGCGGACGGAGAGTCCGCAGGGCGCCCCGGCTTTTGGATGAGGACCAGTTTCCCCGTCTTCCAACGAAGCGGGAACTGGCCTCTCTCCAAGCATGCGCTTAAGAGCCCTTTTAGTCGGGGCCCGAGAGCCTCCTCATCCGAGGCCAGGACCCAGGCTTTGCCAGGCAAGCCATCGGGTCCCGGGGCGGTATTTTTGGCCTTGAGCCTCCCTACCGCCTCTCTCAGGTCTACCCCAGTCACTTCCGGAGTGTCGTCGTCGTCGCTTGGGTCCTCTTCCGGCACCGCAGGTGGCGGAGCCATAGGCGGGGGCGGATGTTCCCCCCGCGAGGGGAACATAGCGCTAACCACGTCCTCCACGAGGTCTGGCCGGAGACTCTGCGTCAGCGGGGGGCCCCAGGTGCGGAATTTATTCCGCACCATCTTGTAAGGGCGCCCCCACGGGTCTCTGTCGAGAGTCTCCAGCATCTCCAAGCGGGCCAGTTCCCTGGCCCGCAGGACAGCGTCCCGGAGGGCGGTCTTCGCCGCTCTGTATCCCTCGTACAGCTCCGCCTCAATGGCTGCCGCATCCGGCGGGCGAATGCGGAGCCTGCGATGCCTGGCGTACAGGCGCCGCGCATCGACACACGCCTCGCGCAGAAATGTTATTTCGCGCGACCACCAGTACACCTGACGTCGAACCGCTTCCTGGCCGAACTCGGGGCATTGCCACGTCACAGATGTCGGACATGGCCTCCTGGAACCACTCTGCCTCAGTATTAACGTCGGCAGGCCTGTCCGGTGATGTCACCCAGGCCTGCACGATCGAGGCTTCCAGGAGGAGCTCCCGGTCCAGCTGCTTCAACGCCCAACGAGGACCACTCGGGGCCTGTTGGACCGGCGCGCTTGAGGACTGGGTGGAGACGTCGAACCGGATGTACCGGTGGTCGGAATAGGTCTCCACCCCCTCCATGACACGCCAGTCAACGACACGCGGTGACAGAGCGGGGCTAGCGAACGAGATGTCCACCACCGACTCGCCCCGCATCCTCACACACGTGGGAACAGAACCCCGATTAAGGACGACCAGGCCCCTTTCCAGAGCCCAGTCCTCCACCATCCTTCCCCGCACGTCTGTGCAACGAGAACCCCAAGCCAAGTTCTTGGCATTGAAGTCCCCGAGGACAAGCACGGGAAGGGAATGGCTCCCGACAACGACACTCAACTCTTCCAGAGAGTTGTGGAACTCGGCGAGAGTTCGGTTCGGGGAGAAGTAGACTCCCACTACGACGATCTCCCCGAACCGTGCTGCTACGCACCCCCGACCCCTCCTGACACTTTCAAGGGTCGGGGTACCGGCGGCGGCCGATGACACTATGGTCACCGAGCCGTCAAGGTCTGCCACCCAGTCTTCCCTGGGCAGGACAAAGTACGGCTCAGCGACCACAGCGATGTTAATCAACCACTGCGCCATGCTCTGGAGCAACAGATTCTGAGCACAGGCGCAGTGGTTGATATTCGCCTGGAGGAGGCGTAATGGTGCCGTTATTGGCATTCCATTATCACCTCCTCCCCCCGGGCCCCCTGTGAGGGCCCCTCCGCAGGCGAACTTGCCGTGCTCTGGGCGGCGGCGGTGGCGACAGCGGCAGCGGCTGTGGCGGCCACGGCAGCGGCGTTGGCGGAGGTGGCGGAGGGCCTTCCCCTGCCTCTGGCTCTGGGCTTGGCAGGTGCAGCGCAGGCCTTGCTCCCGGCGCGGTGATCGGCCGGCTTGCGAGCCGCCGCACATGCTGGGCAGTGCGGCGCATCGCTGCAAGTCGCCGACACGTGCCCGGGCTGTCCGCAGCGGAAACAGAGGCCACTGCGGTCAACCTCCGAGGCGCATCGCACTGACACGTGGTGACCCACGTGGCAGCGATAGCACCTCAGAGGTCTGGGCTCCAGCAGTTTCACCTGCGCTGATACCCAGCCCACCAAGATCCTTCGGCCCTCCACTATCGTTTTTGCCGCCGTCACGGGGCAGCTCACCGTAACGGTTCGCATTCCCGTAGGGTCCGGGCGTAGGGTGCCTGCCTTGATCTGCTCGGCAGAGCACCCCCCGGACCTGGCGACGGCGGCCACCACCTCCTCCTCGGTGACCGAGTCGTCCAGACCCATGACGCGCAAGTCTGCGCATCTGACGGGTCTGGACACTCGGGCCTCGTCCGCGTTTAGGGACGCTCTCAGCTTTTCAGCCAGAGCGTCAGCGGACGAGCCGCTGGTTTCTCCGGGGATCTCCAGCATACGAGCCCCCGTCGCGGTGACCTTAAGCCGGAGGCCCCCGGTGATCCCGAGCTCCCCGAGATCCACCGTCTCCTTGGCCTTCGCCAGCAGATCGCGGTAGGTCACGCCCTTCTTTTCCGCCTCTGGCTGTAGTGTTATCACTACAGCTGCGGTCTTCGGGGCGCGAAGCCTAGCCGCGATCTTACGCTCCCGTTGCTGGCGCTGCCGCTCCTGTTTGCGGGCCTTTTTGGCCGCCTTTCGCCTCCTTTTCTTCTCCCCGGTCACCTGCCAACCGGCTTCAGCCGTGGGAGGTGCAGGGAGCTGGGGGGGTGGTAGTGGCGGCGGCTGACTTGCCGCAGGCGCTGGCGCTGGCCCGCTCGCCGTTGGCACTGGCAGCGGTACAGTTGCAACCTGTGCCGCTGCCTTGCCCTTGCCCTTCTTCCGGCCCGCCTTCTTCTTCTTAGCCGGTGCCGCCGCCTGTTTGGCCGGAGTCGGCTTTACAGGAGGCGGGGGCGGCAGCGCAGCCCTGCCGGAGGGCCGACTGGATGGGCCCGGAGCAGGTGCAGATGTAGCAGCCGCGTACGAGACCGTGCTCGTGCCCGCGGCCGCCCTGCTCGCACCCAGGGGAGGGCGCAGGACAATTCCCTCCAGGACGGAAAACAGCGACTGGAAGGAAGCCAGCTCCTTTCGAACCAGGTCCAGGACCTGGTTTTCAACCGGCACAGGCTGGCTTATTGTCTGCGCCTGTGCCCCCCCACTTTGAGGTGCCACGCGGGGGCCAGGCTCCCGTAGACTGGCCAGGTCCGCCTAGAGCTTCGCATTCTCCTTTTGGAGAAGCTCCATGGCGGCCGTCAGGCGGGCCACCTCGGCCCGCAGTTTGGCCAGCTCGTCTCCCTCTGCTGAGGGAGGGGGAGGCCCCGCAAAATTGGCCTCCGCTGCCGCCATGATGGAGGCGGAAGCCGCGGGTATGGCCCTGAGTTTCGACGATGCCTTAACTTTCAGGGCCACCGTCCTTATGGCGGCTTCCACCTCCTTGGTGAACCTGGCCTTACGCTCCGCTTCGGAGCCGCCAGGTGCACCCGCCTCGCTGCCAGACCCGCGGGCTGATGTCGTGCCCGGTTGGCGCCTCTCCTCGGCCGGTTTTGCCGACCTCTCGGAGGCAGAGGCCCCCCCCCTCTTGCCTCGGATCCCCCCGCGCTTGCTGGTGGGGATCTTGCGAGCAGAGGCCATCTGCCCCTCCTCAGAGGATGACGACCGGTCGCCGTCCTGCCTGGGCCGCTTGCGGAAGAACTTATTGTTCTCCGCAGCAGCCCCGGCCCTCTCACGGCGGGAGCTCCCTGAGCCTCCCGCAGTGCTCGCCTCACTCAATGTGGCGTCGGACTCCGACGCCACATTCCTCCTCACCTCTTCTGTGCCGTTGCCGGCGGTTTGTTTGTTCGTTTTGTTTTTATCAGTATCCATATTTGTTCCCACGAGTCGTAGAGGAAATAATCGTCCACCCAGGCAGAGCCTTGTACCTGGGTAAGCCCAATACTGTAGGGTGTGGCCGGTGCCCTACAGGGGAGGCGCTAACAACTGGACACCCTCCAGCCATTCATCCTCTCGCCGCGCCTCAAAACTTAGGATTGGGTGGTTTTTTATCTTAGAGGTAGCCTTCCTCTGGGCCAGGCAGTTAAGCCAAGCCCCCGACGGCGGCATTAGGCATGCCTCCGTTCGCTGTCCGGCCAACCCGGCTCAGCGAACCCGCCGAAAGTTGTCTCTCCCAGGAATGCTCCTAGAGGAGAGACAACGAATGCCGCGTTGGTGCGCCTGCACCTCAGCGGCCTGGTCACGTCCGCTGTGCCCTCTGCTTAGCAGGGTCACGCGGAGAGACCCACCATCGGTCCAAATTGGACCCCGCTCGTGATGCCAGACTCATTGGCCGCGGCAGTGCCAATCCCAAGGGATGAGAATTTCTTCTCATTCCAAGAGGAAGGACACTGCCGCGCCCGGGGTGCACCGGCCCAGCGGCTGCTGTTTCCTCCAGACGTATCGAGAGGAACCAGCAGCTGCAGAGCACACGTGGAGGACTTCTGGCATCGCACCCCAGGTGGTTTACACCCTGTATGTTTATTTTCTTCCTTTCTGCTCTGTTAATGTATCCTCGACATACTTGTGTAGAGGTAAAATCCACCATATGACTGTATTTATGCAACCACTTGGTACCAACTGCCTAATTGGATGGGTATGACAGATGACTGATATGGCTATTTTCATAACCGCTGACTGTTGATTAATAACTTACAATATTGGGGTCGACGGCTTCTAGTCTTGCTAGAGACAGCTGATGAGCTGAATATCAGTATTTGACATGAAGCGACCGCCCATCTGACATCACCAACCCAGTTATAAGGCCATTCCAAAGCATCAACTGCCTAGCCAACTATGTTGGGACCGGCTTTCAATTTAACGGGATGCAGCTGAATACCAGTATTTTACAAGGAGCGACTGCCTATCTCACCTCCACAACCCAGTAAATACTGGTTAACACGATACCACTTGGTAAGACTGGTTGTCCGACTTTTTGGGCCATTGACTCACGACTGCCAAAGACAAGCACGGCTTAACCTTTAAGATCGGCCCGAGCGGCTATTATTATTTAACAGAGCCGTACCAAAGCGTGATGCGGAAATACGTATTTACTTACGACAAAATAGCAATCGTATTGTAAAAACCTTCATGCTCAACTATAGTTTATTTTCTATAGTATTGCAGAGGCTCTCCATCCTACCTAGTCTTATGACCTAAATCTAACAGCTTAGACAACTTTTAGATAACCTAAACTTAGAAGCTGTTTATTTATAAGTTAACGCGTGTTTGGCCGAAGTATAATTTAACTGTGATCGTCAATGGTAATATTTGGACCCCTATCGTTGTGTGATTCAGTTTAATGCGAAAGTTGTTTATTTATGCATAACTTATAATTAATCGTACACATGAGCCAGAAGAAAGTCTGACTAAATTGTTCGAGCTTTAGAGGAAAATAAGAAGGTAACGGATCGTTTAAAATGGGAGTTATTAGAATAGAAATCCGCTGAAAATAGCTCGGAACGTTCGAGTTATTGCCTACAAAAGCATAATTTTAAATTCCTAAGCTGTAAAAGAAGGCACATGATGAAACAAAGTGATTATAGATTCAACAATTATACATTTATAGATGAGTTTTTCATCAAACACACAAAAATAACATTTGGTTTAAAAGAAAAGTGAGAATAAAATTACATGCAATACTCACCCCTGCCCCGCTTACATAACTTTCTTCTGTCTTCAAACACTTTACTACACTTTGACAATTACGGGCCCGATTTGGTTGATTTCTATATTTTATATAATAACGTATATGAATACACATATATCAATATTTATGTAATAATGTTTTAGGTTAAAATTACTCACTCTCGAAGAAATTCGCTCGTTTATCCTTCTGCTATGCTGCAACTAGAAGTCCCGACCCAAATGACCTTTGAAATAAGACCTTTAGGTCTTGAGTTCTAACCCTAGCGAGAGAGTTATGGGTCTCCCTACACGCCTTTAACCCATCCTGAAAGAAGTTAGCAGTTTAAGAAAGTCCGGAGTCAGAATCCAGCCCGCTAACCCTTTCTCCTGCGACCGAAATTTCCCGACCTATACTAAACTACGCCCGGTTGAGTTCATACTCGTCATCTCGCCATCCTTCTCGCAATCACCTCAAACGAATCTGCAGATTTTGATGTTCGGGATAGGAAAGGGTTAATATATGTTTTAAACAATGTTGGATTTCGTATTTATTCATAATTTTCACTGTAGGGTAGAAGTAAAACTGACTTGCAAACTGCGTCACTATCCTATGGTATCCCATCCTTTTCCCACATGCACACCTGGACTATCGCTGTCCTTGTCACCGCCGACGGTGACTGTGTGAAAAATTGAAGACTACATCGGCCACTTGAACGAGAGTAGCCTTACTAAGAACATACTCCCTTATTAATTTGCCGCGAGTGCAATTACGAACTATTTATCTGAAACACTGAAAAGTGCGTGCTTATTTGTGGTGAAAGGCGTCTGTGCGCCCCCTCGTGCGCTGCCCCTAAATACAGCAAGGACTCGAACCCCCTGCCGGCCGACGCGGAGGACAGATTGAAGACGGTGAATCTACAGGTCAGTGGTGCTGCATGTTTCCTGCCAAATTCCTCTGTCCATATTTACAGCTCGTCGTCCTAATTTCGTGTCGCATTTGCAAGCTCAGACCACCTACGTAGGTACTTTTCAACCCCCGCAAAATACAGTCCACTATTTTATCAAACCAGCTCCCTGCGTCTGGGATAAACGCTAAGAATTTACATTTCCGCCAAGTAACTGGTGTAAGGCGCCACCATTATTTTATGGTCCTTCGAGCCGGATTATTTTTTGTTCTAAATTCAAACGGCATGGTCAGTTATAACTAAACAGTCACTGTACTAGGTAATTAAATAGATTGTCGTTTATTCTTTGTATTTTCCCGCACCGACAACTATTTCATTTTATTTCCGCACCCGCATTGCATAGTACAACACAACGTTAAAGTTATTTCTTTCCAAATTCATTCCATTTTGTGGTCCGCCATTTTATATCATTTCCTTTATGATCGTGTTTTAGATAACTTGTTCGTAATTGTTCGGTAAACTTCGGCTCGCTTCGTTAGCGGTCGTTCGCATACCATTCGTTCGTTCTTTTGATATTTTCACTCACCCGCAATAATTATATTTTATTTTCGCTTATTCGTTTTTACGATAATAACCGCTTCTATATACTTTGTTCAAATATTCGTGTTACATACTTATCGCCGCTATACTATACACAATGGTTAAGCCTAAGAGGAAGAGTAGTGATGCGGATCTGTTCTTCGACTCTTCGAGTACTAATAAAAATCAGTTATCATTATACGTAGTCAAACGTGATGTTATTTACAAACGCGTCGAGAACATTTTCGAACTTGCACAAAAAACAAATAATGATCAACAATATTTTAAGTCGTTTTGTGCTAGTGCTTCAAATATTGATACATTGCGTGATGATTATCAACAAGTTTTAGATTCCTATAATATATTAAATTTACAGTTGAACCCCGATTCCGAGGTCGAATATGATTCCTGGTTATCGTTTGAAGAAATGTTTTGTTTTATAAAACAGGTTTTACTCGATAACAAACCCGAGTGTCCTGAACCTGAACATCAGCCTTCATTACAAAAATCTTATTCACGCCTTCCGCCCATTGATTTGATGTCATTTGATGGTAATGTCAAGAAATGGCCATTGTTTTATCAACAATTTAAAAGCATGATACACGATAACGCATCGCTCACTAATAGTGAAAAAGTATTTTACTTGGTAGGTAAAATTAACTGGGCAGGCGTCGTGCGTCTGCGCAGGGTTGGCTCCAACCGCAGATAATTATATTACTATTTGGGAGGCACTCGTGCAAAAGTATGACGATCCTCGCTCACTCGCATCCGCTTATTTAAACCAATTGTTACAGTTTAAACCGCTATCCATGGCTAGTTCTGATGGGCTAGATTCATTTATAAATAATTTTGATTCATCCGTAGCAGCGCTTAAGCAATTAAAGCTTAATGATTTAACCGAATTTATATTCTTGCATTTGGCTCTGCAAAAGTTAGACGCAGACACAATTAAATTATTTGAAATTACCTATCGTAAAGATAAAATACCTTCTTACCAAAATTTAATTGAATTTATAAAGGAACAAAGTAAAGTTTTGTCTCGTTCTTCGAACCTTAGTAAATCAATAGATAATAATCATTCTCAGTCTAAACAGCAGCGTCAAACTAAGCAAATCCCTAAACCGTCCAAGTCTTTTGTGAATACAGACACAGGGTGTGGTCCAAGTGTAAGCGATAAATGCGCTTTATGCAATGACAAACAACATGAACATGTATATTCTTGTTCATCGTTTAATAAATTAACCCCGCGAGAAAGATATAATTTTATAAAACTTAATAATTTCTGTAACAATTGTTTAAGTATAAAACACAAGACTTTTTCTTGTACTTCGAAGCATACTTGTTCTCATTGTTCAAAGCGACACCACACTTTATTACATTTCAATTCAACTCAAAATGATAAAACAAATTGTAACGTTGGCTCCGTGGTGTCCAACACCGCTAATCCTATTCCCGCTACCGCTCATGACACGCCGCGCCCTACCCCGGCTAGTAGTCATGCAGAGTCCGCTATGACTCATTTGCTCGCCGCTTCTACTAATGACCCTACAACTATTGTAAATAATGCATCGGTCTGTACAGTTTCGTACGATCGAACAGCTCGTTATCAAACGACTACGTTGTTAGGGACCGCAAAAGTAAAGTTTGTTGATTCTTTAAACCGCACTCACTTTTTGAGATGCCTAGTGGATCCTGGCTCTCAAAGTGATTATATTTCCGCATCTTGTTGTAAGCGACTATCGCTTCCTATTTATACTCAAACCCGCTATTCGGAAGTTCAAGGCATTGGAGGTGCTTCACAAAAAATTCTCGGTGTTACTTCAGTTAAATTCACGTCTCGCTTTGATAATAAGTGCGAATATTCAATAAGGCCTATGGTAGTAGGACAGATTACGTCACAGTTGCCGGACACCTGTGTTGATACCGCGTCTATTGAATTTATTCGTAACTTACCGCTCGCTGATGACCAGTTTTCGCAACCGGGAACTATAGATATGCTTTTAGGTGTTAAATTTTATTGTGAAATTTTACTTTCTGGTCAAATTAAAGGTTCACATGATGGCATGCCCTCTGCCCTTGAAACGACATTAGGTTACCTAATTTTAGGTGACGCTCCTATTATTTCTCCGCAACCCGCTACCCGCACATTGTGTGCTTTTACTTCTGACTCGCTACACCAGATTGTCGAAAGATTTTGGGCAGTCGAGGAATTACCTTCGCAGTCATTTTTAAGTCCCGACGATCAGCAGTGTGAAAATATTTATACTTCAACCACTGTTCGTAACTCCGACGGCAGTTATTCAGTTGACCTTCCTTTTAAAGAAGACCCAAATAATCTAGGCAATTCTTATACTACGGCTAAAAAACGCTTTCTATTTTTAGAAAAGAAGTTTTCTAAGGATCCCAGTTTAAAATTAAAATATGACGATGTTATTCGTGATTACCTAAATAAAGGTATACTGTCCCGCACCGCACCTGAGGCATTAGTTGCTCCAGGCTTTTATCTACCGCACCATCCTGTAGTTCGCAATGACAAGGCGACAACCAAGGTTCGTCCTGTGCTAGATGGCAGCGCCAAGACCGATACAGGCTTATCACTAAATGATGTCCTATATACGGGTTGCAATCTACAGGCTGATATATTTCATATACTTTTGAATGTTCGTGTTTACTACATTGCCTTTTGTGCAGATGTGAAACAAATGTATTTATGCATTTATACGAATGCTCCGCACCGCAAATATCAACGAATCTTATATAGATTTTCAGAAACCGACCCGCTCGAGGTTTTTGAGTTCACTCGAGTCACATTTGGGCTTCGGTCTTCACCATTTTTGGCGCTCCGCACGCTACGTCAACTCGCTAGCGATGAACGGCATAACTGGCCAACTGCGGCAGCCGTATTAGAAAGGGACATTTATATGGATGACGTAGCTTCATCTGCTTCTTCTCTCGAGGAAGCAGTCCAGACAGCTACCGATCTGATCCAGATCTTCAAAACTGGTGGGTTTGATTTAGTTAAATGGACCTCCAACTCGCTGGAACTGTTAGAACATATTCCCGAATCGCACCGTCAATCTGAATGCATTTCCTTCGACGATGGAAATACATTTAAGATATTAGGTTTGCGTTGGTTACCGCTCAGGATACTTTTATTTTCGAAATATCAAGTCCCCCACCTATTTGTACTAAACGCGCCATTTTATCCGCTACCGCTCGGTTGTACGACGTCTTAGGACTCGTCGGCCCTATAATTCTTTACGCTAAATTAATCATTAAAGAACTCTGGCTTTTGAATCTCGATTGGGACGATATGCCCCCTTCTCGTATTGTTAAAATATGGCAACAATACTTAATAGAATTACCGCACATATCTAGTTTATCATTTCCACGCCATCTTGGTATAGAAACCGATTCTATGGTTTCCTTAGTGGCATTTTCAGATGCGAGCGAATCCGCTTTCGGCTGTGTGATTTATTTGCACGTCGTAAATGGCAATCAATCGCCTATTATTTCACTCGTGTGCTCCAAATCGCGTGTTGCATCCGCTAAACCTAAAATCACTCTCGCACGCTTGGAGTTAAACGGAATACTTTTAATGTCGCGACTTCTTAAAACCGTTTATGACACTTTATCTAAGCGACATAAAATCGAAAATATTTATGCTTTCTCGGACTCTGAAGTAGCACTCTGTTGGTCTGTTGCTTCGCCACACAGATTTAACACTTATATTGCCAACCGCATTTCTCAAATTCAGGAAAATTTTTCACCTGAAAACTTATATCATATTGCTGGTTTAAATAACCCCGCAGACTGTGTATCTCGTGGGCTCACACCTTCGCAGCTCATTCAACATGAGCTATGGTTTAAGGGTCCATCCTGGCTTTCCTTGCCTAGACAAGATTGGCCTATACAGCGATTTTTACCCAACCGGTCTTCATTACCGGAAGAAAAAACCGTTTCGCACGTGACTAAAGACACAGATAATGATAACCCGCTTTTAAAATTAGCTTCAGAGTGTTCCACTTGGGAAAAGCTGCTGGAAGCTACTGTTTATTCGCTTCGATTTATAAAAAAATTGCCGCAAAACGATACAATCACCGCTGAAGATTTAAATACAGCTGAATTGGAAATAATTCGCGCGATCCAGTCTAAATACTTTTCAGAAGACATTAAAAATATTTCTAAGGGTCAACCATGTTCGGCCAAGTTACGGAAATTGTTTCCATTTTTATGTAACGGACTTTTACGTGTCGGAGGTCGCTTATCGAATTCGACACTAGAATATTCTTCTAAACATCCGATTTTACTTCCCCGAGAAGGACATATTGTTAAATTATTAATTGAATTTTATCACCGCGACAATTGTCACGCCGGGCCGCAGCTATTAATTTCGATATTAAGATCCAAATATTGGATTATTTCCGCTAGACGTGTGGTTCGACAGTACATACACAAATGCAATGATTGTTTTCGAGTTAATCCTAAGCCTACGTTTCCGCCTATGGCCGATTTGCCTAAATGTAGATTAGAGCAATGCAAAGCGTTTTTACATACGGGCGTCGATTACGCAGGGCCGCTTTATATTACTCCTTACCGCAAACGGGGCATACGAAGTCGAAGCTTATATTTGTATTTTTATTTGTCTTGTAACAAAAGCGGTGCATATCGAATTAGTTTCTAACTTAACTTCTGCTTCGTTCATCGACGCATTTAAACGATTCATATCGCGAAGAGGTCCTTGTAATTTCTTATACAGCGATAACGGGACTAATTTTGTCGCTTCAAAAAAATATTTTAATGAACTTCATGAGTTTTTACAAACTGCTGATTACTATCAAAGTTTTAGTCATGAACTCGCGAAGAACCGTATCACGTGGCGAATGAACCCTCCTACAGCAAGTCACTTCGGAGGGATATGGGAAGCGAACGTTAAGAGCACCAAGTCTCTTTTATTTCGTACAATCGGCAATCAAGTTCTCACCTTTGAGGAGATGTCGACCATTCTTATCCAAATTGAGGCAGTGCTAAATAGCCGTCCTCTCTATGTTTTGAGCTCTGACCCATCAGAGCCATTAGCACTTACTCCCGCGCATTTTCTATCTACTTCTCCGCTAGAATGTTTACCCGCAGCCGACTTATCCGAAGAACGAACAGATCTGTTGACTCGTTTCTCCTTAGTGGATTCGATAGTTCAATCATATTGGAAACGATTTAAGTCGGAATACTTACATAATTTGCAACAACGCGAGAAATGGAATACTCCGTGTAACCCGATTACAGTCGGTACCGTCGTGTTGTTAAATGTAGATAACGCTCCACCCTTGCAGTGGCCATTGGGAATTGTTACCAATGTCTACCCTGGTAAGGACGGTGTTGTGCGCGTAGCGGAAGTAAAAACTAAGACCGGTACTTATAAACGACCAGTAGTGCGGTTATGCCCGCTTCCGACTCAATAGTCAATATTTTTATATGTACATATTTTTCGCTCATAAGTATTAATTAGTTTACTTTATATAAGTTTAGTTTAGAAATTTCATTAGATATATTTATCCGCTCTACCAAATACCCGCTAAGTACTTGAAGTTGCTGTATATAGCGATTTTCTTACTTTTTTTTTAACCTTCTTTTTTGAAGGGTTTCTTCAAGGCTGGGGGGATGTTGGATTTCGTATTTATTCATAATTTTCACTGTAGGGTAGAAGTAAAACTGACTTGCAAACTGCGTCACTATCCTATGGTATCCCATCCTTTTCCCACATGCACACCTGGACTATCGCTGTCCTTGTCACCGCCGACGGTGACTGTGTGAAAAATTGAAGACTACATCGGCCACTTGAACGAGAGTAGCCTTACTAAGAACATACTCCCTTATTAATTTGCCGCGAGTGCAATTACGAACTATTTATCTGAAACACTGAAAAGTGCGTGCTTATTTGTGGTGAAAGGCGTCTGTGCGCCCCCTCGTGCGCTGCCCCTAAATACAGCAAGGACTCGAACCCCCTGCCGGCCGACGCGGAGGACAGATTGAAGACGGTGAATCTACAGGTCAGTGGTGCTGCATGTTTCCTGCCAAATTCCTCTGTCCATATTTACAGCTCGTCGTCCTAATTTCGTGTCGCATTTGCAAGCTCAGACCACCTACGTAGGTACTTTTCAACCCCCGCAAAATACAGTCCACTATTTTATCAAACCAGCTCCCTGCGTCTGGGATAAACGCTAAGAATTTACATTTCCGCCAAGTAACTGGTGTAAGGCGCCACCAAACAAGTTACAATGTATACTAGAAAATTGTACCGGAAGTTATGAGTTTACCGTCTTTGAAGTTTTAAACAAGTTACAATTTATACTAGAAAATTTTACCGGAAGTTATAGGGTTTCAGCCTTCGTGGCGTTCTTTAGAATAGTAAGCCCGTCCTGCAGTAAGCAATCACTTTTCGCCTTCAAAAGCTGCTACGTAGGCAGACCAATCTCCAAGGAGAAATGGTTGGACGTGGTTCGCACAAAGGTGTTAAAACCCCGGGTCATGTACACGCCACTCTCCCCCACCGCATGGCACAGTTAATGAAAGCAATGAAAGCAGCAACGCTCCTACAAGTCGACCTTATAATCCTAAGTCGCCCTATACTAAAGAGACATATAAGTTAGTTTTTAAAACAAATAACGCAACTATTCCTAAAATTTTACTTCAAACGATTGGTTAAGTTTTGTGTTAAAAAAAAAAACGTCGTCCGTAAATTATATTTCTAATGAATGTGAAGGTTCGTGAGTACAAGGTTAGGTGAGGAATTATACGAATTGTGAGTTCGTACAATTCCTAGGTCAAATAAATGAGTCCCACGGTGTCGCTTATAGCGAAACATTATCCCACGGTGCGCTCATATTAGCGTAAATTTGATCCCTCGGTGCGCTCATATTAGCGAATGAAGTTAATTGGGTGGCTCACACTCATATGCAATTAAGGTCGATGCGTTGTATTTAAACTCTAACAATTATTTACTTCAGGAACTCGATTCCAAGTCGAATGTTCCATGTGGTCGATGTAGATCCAAATAATAATTACGTTGTAGTTGCCAGCTTTATGAATTAATGGTGCTCTGTCGAGACATGGTCTTTTTTAAAATATAGTGTCTCAATGAATGAATTATTGCAATGAATAAAATTATTGAAAGGTGATTCCTTTAAACATACTTGTACTGTCTGCTTGCTTTAATTAAAATAGAAATGAAGCTACAGCTTGTCAATCAATTCGATCGTCGGCAACATTTAAGTTCAATGAGTGTGAGCCGGAGTAATAAAATATTAAATCTCCTATATGCAATCTGATGTCGGTCTTAAACACGTAAAGTGTTCGTTAGTCTGTATTTCGCGCCTACTCGTGAAAAATGTTTGAAGGAGAAAAAGGGAGGTAGGAAAATACATTCATCCGCTCCTAAACAGTGCTACGTCTAAGCTAATTAAATGCTGCGTCTACTCAATACGAAATTAGCCCAAACAACGTCGCACCTCCTCTCTGCTTGCACCGCTGTCCACTGGTCGTTAACGCTATAAAAAGGAACGCCGACTAACTCCTAATTCAACAAGAAAGCATCAGCTCCAACGAATCGCGATTCCTGCAACCGTTCTGTGAAGAAATATGATTAGCGACTTACCAAAATGAAGACACTTTACATACAAATAATAATACATGCTATAATTAATACTACTCTATTGCTATACACCCGCGACACGTGAATTTAAGGTTAATTTAATACTCGAAGTATTTATTAAGTCACTGTACTTTAAAAGACCGACATAGACAAAGAATTGGTTAGGGCTTTCGTGCCACTACGGAGGACCAATTTTGGTGTACCCAGTTCCGCGACCCGACGCTGATTAACTCCCAATCTTTTCTATTTCATAAGTCAACTTTCAGCCCCCGCGCCCCCCATCATGTTCCCACACTATTTTCATAAACAAATTTTTTGTCGATTCGAACCGTCCACTTCAGACGTCCGGACGCAATAAATCCCAAATTTTATTGTCCCTCATTATATTAGTGAAATATCTGCATCTTGAGTATTCATGTTACATTCTAGAAAATAATGTTTAAAAATGTCACCTATGAGCGATTTATAGGCTTTGTAATCGAATGCGCTCTCAAGCCAGCGTCATAAGACAAATATACAGTTTCGTCTTAGCCTCTATAGTTTTAGATCTTATTCTCCTATGTTAAGGTATATTATCACTCTTGCAATTTGTATGTTTTTTTTCGTGCAACACAGGGTCTCACACGGGCGATGGCGTCGAATAATTTTTTATAACACTCGAACTCCGACATTAAGATTTCAACAAAAAAATTGACCGCGCCCGACGCCGCACCAACTGTGGTCGTACTTACAAGTTAGCAAAAAAAAATGAATCATGACGTAATAGCCAAAGTATACTCTTTGTATTTGATGTGACAATTTACGATTGCCACAGTCGCCCCTTGATTTCAGAAATCGTTATCTGAAGGCCATTTGCAAAATTGGAGTAAGAGAACGACGAGGAAATCACTAACCGCAATAAGGAATAAATATGTTGCCCTTATCCTAAATATCGAAATCTATTTTGTTTTATCCTAAATTATTCCTCCCCTCGCCCCTATCTCAAAACACTGTGAATCACTTTAGTTCCTGATATGATTATTTTCGTCCCAAATCCGACATTAGCCTTTAGATTTATATTTCATTGTAAGTAAACAATTGTAGTGAAATCTGTCCGTGTATTATTAAGACACGATACTTGCATTAACGCAGCGGTGGCTCAAACCCAGGCAGGCGCTCATCACTTTGTGTGATCTATTACATCACCGCTGCTCTCAATACGATGAAGGAAAACATCGCGAGGAAACCGGCATGTCCCAGAACCACAAATTCGAAGACATGCGACATCCACCAATCCGCACTGGGGCCGCGCGGCGGATTACATAGCCCATTCCCTTTCATAGAGAGGAGGCCCGTCCCAGCAGTGAGAACATCAATAGACCGATGATGATGATGATGATGACTTGCATTAACAGGGAGTCGAACCCATAATTACTGTTGCTAGGCCGATCGATGATGATGATGATGACTTGCATTAACAGGGAGTCGAACCCATAATTACTGTTGCACTGGGACACAAGCAAATGCCTTATAAATCGTTACATACACTTATAAAACTAGGTATCTCCTTATATAGCATATGGGAACTGAACCCACTAACCGTTACACAGGAATTTAATTACTTATCAACTATTGCGCCAGGCGGGAATCGAACCCAAAATCCATGACAACGGAATACAGGTTTATATTATTGTATCAACTGATAAAACACGTGGGAATCGAACCCGCTACCAGTGGTTGATCAATCACGACAACTAAACCATTATCGTAACATCTGTTATTTATTGTAGCCGTCTTCAAAACGTCACAGTCCTAACATAATTCGTAGTTCATACAGAGAAAAAAAAAAATGTAAACACAGATGTTAACCTGTTTCAAACCAACAGGTGCATAAGCGCATAATGGCAGCCGGCAGATGTGAAAAAAAAAAATGTAAACAAACATAGATTCCGTTTCGGTCAATGATCTTATACAACAATATACCCTTTGTCACCCCGGTTTCGTCCGATCGGAAACAAAGAACTAACCCTTTCGCTGGGTTTTTTTTTTTTTTTTTTTTTTTTCCACATGGAAATGAGTTCCGAAAAGTATCAAAAAAAAAAAATATTATAACATACTTTGTTAGCAATATTAAAACGCAATACAATATGTTCTTTATGCAAGTTTAACTTTGCACAACTGTTGAGGACAGCGCCATCTATGAACAAGGAAGGAACGAGAGCATCGTTCACACATCGCTGCATTGCGCACGCGTCACTTCACTAACAAAGCAGCGAGTTACGTGGTTCATCCAACGTCGACGAGAGGGCGCCTCACCAAATCTATAAATAGCCTCGCCGATCCCCAAACACTATGGAACACACCCTTTTCAGTTCGATTGGTCGGTGTCGCCAATTTACTTCAAACTTCGCGCCCCTAGACCGTAATTACCTTCATGTGTTTATTCTTACTTATTAAAATATTCGAACAATTGATCAATACTATTATTATTATGATTTTGCAGTCGTCACTTAATTGAGTCAATTTAACTTACTTATTTATTTACAACTTCCCAGTTAAATTAGCTTGCAGAAGCAAACGAAAATTAAGTTCAAACAAAATGCATAAAATTCCATGAATAATTCAAGGAACCCTAACTTCTATTTCTTTTAACAACCAACCGTAAGCCACTTGAAAGGGATCCATGCGGTTCTGTGTTTTTTACACAAAAAATTATGAACAGATGTTCATTCTCGGTTAAGATCTTGTAACTCTAATAAATACGCAACTTCGACTGACATCAGTCAAACAAGTTATGAACACAAAAGTAAAAGCACATTTCGCAGGATATTTTATAAAACACATGAGTATACATAAAAAAGAATACGGAAGTTGTTTAACCATAAGTCAATTAAAACAATAGCACTTTCGAACTTCAAATTATGATCAAACAAAATGATAACACATCCAAATCTGAATTTATAATAGAAATAAACACATTTTAAGTATATATTTTCCTAAAATTTTCCAGAACATTCCGTAGTAACTCATTCATTGTTCTTTCTCGTTGCACTGAAGTGAATCAGTACATTTAATGACGAGAATCCTGGTCACGGCACCACATGTAAAAACCTTCATGCTCAACTATAGTTTATTTTCTATAGTATTGCAGAGGCTCTCCATCCTACCTAGTCTTATGACCTAAATCTAACAGCTTAGACAACTTTTAGATAACCTAAACTTAGAAGCTGTTTATTTATAAGTTAACGCGTGTTTGGCCGAAGTATAATTTAACTGTGATCGTCAATGGTAATATTTGGACCCCTATCGTTGTGTGATTCAGTTTAATGCGAAAGTTGTTTATTTATGCATAACTTATAATTAATCGTACACATGAGCCAGAAGAAAGTCTGACTAAATTGTTCGAGCTTTAGAGGAAAATAAGAAGGTAACGGATCGTTTAAAATGGGAGTTATTAGAATAGAAATCCGCTGAAAATAGCTCGGAACGTTCGAGTTATTGCCTACAAAAGCATAATTTTAAATTCCTAAGCTGTAAAAGAAGGCACATGATGAAACAAAGTGATTATAGATTCAACAATTATACATTTATAGATGAGTTTTTCATCAAACACACAAAAATAACATTTGGTTTAAAAGAAAAGTGAGAATAAAATTACATGCAATACTCACCCCTGCCCCGCTTACATAACTTTCTTCTGTCTTCAAACACTTTACTACACTTTGACAATTACGGGCCCGATTTGGTTGATTTCTATATTTTATATAATAACGTATATGAATACACATATATCAATATTTATGTAATAATGTTTTAGGTTAAAATTACTCACTCTCGAAGAAATTCGCTCGTTTATCCTTCTGCTATGCTGCAACTAGAAGTCCCGACCCAAATGACCTTTGAAATAAGACCTTTAGGTCTTGAGTTCTAACCCTAGCGAGAGAGTTATGGGTCTCCCTACACGCCTTTAACCCATCCTGAAAGAAGTTAGCAGTTTAAGAAAGTCCGGAGTCAGAATCCAGCCCGCTAACCCTTTCTCCTGCGACCGAAATTTCCCGACCTATACTAAACTACGCCCGGTTGAGTTCATACTCGTCATCTCGCCATCCTTCTCGCAATCACCTCAAACGAATCTGCAGATTTTGATGTTCGGGATAGGAAAGGGTTAATATATGTTTTAAACAAGTTACAATGTATACTAGAAAATTGTACCGGAAGTTATGAGTTTACCGTCTTTGAAGTTTTAAACAAGTTACAATTTATACTAGAAAATTTTACCGGAAGTTATAGGGTTTCAGCCTTCGTGGCGTTCTTTAGAATAGTAAGCCCGTCCTGCAGTAAGCAATCACTTTTCGCCTTCAAAAGCTGCTACGTAGGCAGACCAATCTCCAAGGAGAAATGGTTGGACGTGGTTCGCACAAAGGTGTTAAAACCCCGGGTCATGTACACGCCACTCTCCCCCACCGCATGGCACAGTTAATGAAAGCAATGAAAGCAGCAACGCTCCTACAAGTCGACCTTATAATCCTAAGTCGCCCTATACTAAAGAGACATATAAGTTAGTTTTTAAAACAAATAACGCAACTATTCCTAAAATTTTACTTCAAACGATTGGTTAAGTTTTGTGTTAAAAAAAAAAACGTCGTCCGTAAATTATATTTCTAATGAATGTGAAGGTTCGTGAGTACAAGGTTAGGTGAGGAATTATACGAATTGTGAGTTCGTACAATTCCTAGGTCAAATAAATGAGTCCCACGGTGTCGCTTATAGCGAAACATTATCCCACGGTGCGCTCATATTAGCGTAAATTTGATCCCTCGGTGCGCTCATATTAGCGAATGAAGTTAATTGGGTGGCTCACACTCATATGCAATTAAGGTCGATGCGTTGTATTTAAACTCTAACAATTATTTACTTCAGGAACTCGATTCCAAGTCGAATGTTCCATGTGGTCGATGTAGATCCAAATAATAATTACGTTGTAGTTGCCAGCTTTATGAATTAATGGTGCTCTGTCGAGACATGGTCTTTTTTAAAATATAGTGTCTCAATGAATGAATTATTGCAATGAATAAAATTATTGAAAGGTGATTCCTTTAAACATACTTGTACTGTCTGCTTGCTTTAATTAAAATAGAAATGAAGCTACAGCTTGTCAATCAATTCGATCGTCGGCAACATTTAAGTTCAATGAGTGTGAGCCGGAGTAATAAAATATTAAATCTCCTATATGCAATCTGATGTCGGTCTTAAACACGTAAAGTGTTCGTTAGTCTGTATTTCGCGCCTACTCGTGAAAAATGTTTGAAGGAGAAAAAGGGAGGTAGGAAAATACATTCATCCGCTCCTAAACAGTGCTACGTCTAAGCTAATTAAATGCTGCGTCTACTCAATACGAAATTAGCCCAAACAACGTCGCACCTCCTCTCTGCTTGCACCGCTGTCCACTGGTCGTTAACGCTATAAAAAGGAACGCCGACTAACTCCTAATTCAACAAGAAAGCATCAGCTCCAACGAATCGCGATTCCTGCAACCGTTCTGTGAAGAAATATGATTAGCGACTTACCAAAATGAAGACACTTTACATACAAATAATAATACATGCTATAATTAATACTACTCTATTGCTATACACCCGCGACACGTGAATTTAAGGTTAATTTAATACTCGAAGTATTTATTAAGTCACTGTACTTTAAAAGACCGACATAGACAAAGAATTGGTTAGGGCTTTCGTGCCACTACGGAGGACCAATTTTGGTGTACCCAGTTCCGCGACCCGACGCTGATTAACTCCCAATCTTTTCTATTTCATAAGTCAACTTTCAGCCCCCGCGCCCCCCATCATGTTCCCACACTATTTTCATAAACAAATTTTTTGTCGATTCGAACCGTCCACTTCAGACGTCCGGACGCAATAAATCCCAAATTTTATTGTCCCTCATTATATTAGTGAAATATCTGCATCTTGAGTATTCATGTTACATTCTAGAAAATAATGTTTAAAAATGTCACCTATGAGCGATTTATAGGCTTTGTAATCGAATGCGCTCTCAAGCCAGCGTCATAAGACAAATATACAGTTTCGTCTTAGCCTCTATAGTTTTAGATCTTATTCTCCTATGTTAAGGTATATTATCACTCTTGCAATTTGTATGTTTTTTTTCGTGCAACACAGGGTCTCACACGGGCGATGGCGTCGAATAATTTTTTATAACACTCGAACTCCGACATTAAGATTTCAACAAAAAAATTGACCGCGCCCGACGCCGCACCAACTGTGGTCGTACTTACAAGTTAGCAAAAAAAAATGAATCATGACGTAATAGCCAAAGTATACTCTTTGTATTTGATGTGACAATTTACGATTGCCACAGTATTCATAGTCGTTTCACAAACACCCTATTTTTGTGAAAGAGGGTCTTCACTAGCGATATTGCATATCTTCAACAATAACAATTCTTCTGATTCGTCGACCCTTCGTTATTTTACGAGGAGACATCAGGACATAATCTAAGATTTGATTTTGGGCCAAAAGTTTATAGTTAGAGGCGATAGAGAGTCGTCCATTTTATTAGCACTTACATTTACGGTGACTTTTTGTCTCACGTAGTCGTTTTATTGTTTTTAGGATGTAAATTGAGGGTTAGATTCCCTTTGATTTTTGATAAGATCAAGGGTTAAAGATAATGACAGAAATGCTTATAGTTTTATAGAGGTTTTCTTTGGTCTTTGACCTACGAACTTTAAATATTATGTGGAAATTTCCGCGAAAAGTGGGGCTTAATAGTATATTTTATAACGAGGGACTAAACGAAGCTATAATATACCCGAGGTGGTTTGAGTCCCGAGCTTGCGAGGGAGTCAATGAAAGCGAGGGTATATTAAATTGGCGTTTAGTCTCGAGGTGTAAACTGTACTTTTCACTTCGAGTGCGAGAAAAATAGTCATTTAAAACCGAACAAATATACACTCGACAAAAATTCTGAATTGAGCGGTCAGAATTTCTTCAATCAGGTCAGTCACAGATTAACAATTTAAAACACAACACAAACTCTCAACATTTTCGCAATGAAGATGATCGACACTCCACAGATAATTAGTACCTACATTACATTAAATTAATTTTTACTCCCTAGGGAATAAATGGTCACTTTAATCCCGCTTCGTAGGGCTATATTGGCGTACTTTTAGAGCATGAGAAGTGAAAAAGCCTTAGTTGCATCAATATTGACCGCGCTAAAAATCAAGTGTACCAGGAACTATTTTGCAAATAGACATTCACGCATTACTTTAAAATGTAGCTGGCTACTAAACCATTTTCAGACTAAACAAACTAATATAAAATCACATTCTGATCAGATTAAAAAAAAATCTGTTTAAATCCAACTCTTTTAAAATAAGAACAAAAAAGAAAACAACAAAACAAATGCCCGATATTTAAAAAAGAGAAAAAAACAACTAGCTTCGTATTCTTGATGTGTTTGGTAGAACCAAGCCATAAAAACATATCATATTTCCTATCGCGTATGAAACGATAGTGTCTATGCGCTTAGGGGAAAGTAAACTGTACTTACGTCAGCTTTGATAGAACCGTATACGTTTCAGTTTGGGGTTAGGGCGCAAATAGACTTATACAGGCTGTCATGTTTTCGTTTAGGGACGATAATAATGGCAAAAAAGTACAAAAAAGTTAGCATAACGTAAAGAATGAAATCTCAGAAAGGTACGGCAGAAGTGTGCCTGTAGTACATATTAGTTAGTAGTTAAATCCCATTTAATAGGGGCTACCCTTTTTTTTTCGGATGGGAAATCATCAAATGACTTCTCCCACTCTGGGCGGAGCGGGACGGAGTGTCAGACTTTTACTGACTAAAACTCATCCATGTTCCTTCCTCGCCCTTTACGTTCCGGGGCTGCGGTATCTCTTTCAAACAGTCCTGCAGCCCATAGGGGCTACCCCGGTATGTGAAGCCCAGTCAGATTAAGCCCATGGGCGGCATAAAAACTGACACCAGTTTATGTATTAACCAAACGATAAAGAAGATGAAAGGTAATGGATTTAACCCAATAACATTTTTCCCAAGCTGGGAATTGAACCCAGGAGACTTAAAGTACTTACGGGATAATATCCCATCTATAATTTCGTCCCGCCCGCATACCTCTTCAGTACCTATTCCCGCGATCATGATTCTTGCAACAGCGTCGAAATATTGGGAGCTCATAGAAACCAAAGAAAATCACGGATATTATCCCGTAAGTACTTTAAATGTAGTGAAAAACTTTGAAAGTCATAAACGTTGAACCCAAGACTACAAAATACAAGTTACTGGCATGTGTATTTGTGGCTCTGGAGCCTCATTACAAACCTTGGCTAACCTCCTTTTCTTTTCGGATGGGAAATCATCAAAGATCCCGCTCTGGGCGGAGCGGAAGGGAGTATCAGATTTTTACTGACTAAAACCCATCCATGTTCCTTCTTAGCCATTTGTGTTCCGGACCATGGTATCTCTTTCGAACAGTCCCGCAGCCCCAGAGCAGTTGAGACCCGCTAGACCAATGAGCCAGGTTTGTCTGTAAAGTAGTCATATTATTTCACATGTTAAGTTTCATTGAACAGAAGGAGAGTCTATTGTAAATCCAGAATTCCACTGAAAAAACCCACTATACCACCATACCAAAAAGCTTTATTCAACTTTTTATTTACATATTCTATTATGATGTCTTATTCACGTACATTAAAAGCTTTAACAGATTTACAAAGCTTACTCAGACGTTTTTCTAAGAATAAAGTCTTATCCAAAGCGATTTTGCCACTTGGGAGGGGCGTTGGCACCGATTATTTCGGTAAATAGATGATTTTTGATATACCGTAGGTCCTGAAAAAACAACATTTTGTAAGTAAACATTAATGGGGACTGATGTCAGCTACTGAAATGTTTATGCCATAACATCATGCCTATAATCACCGAAGGGTTAAGCAGAAGTGAACCTAATATAGTACACCCACATTTCGCCAGATATATTTAAGACCCATGTATTTGGGGTGAGCTCATTGCCATCAACCGGGCACAGATCCTAACTCCATGTCTGCTGCAGAGAAATCAGAAACACGAAACGTTCTCATAATAGTTACAACGGGTCTAATAGAAACAGAAATACAAGTATATTTTACCAACAACATTTTCCCTGTAACCATTTAACATGACACCAAAAGAAGCCAACAACAAATAAAAATACGCCGTAACATTACCCAAAATACAGAAATTTCAAGCAATTTCAAATGATTCCCACCCTTTACGGAATCGCTCCCTACTCGTAACCGGATATACGCCGCGAGCGTCACGTGACCTCGGACTTCCGACTACGATTCGCCAAAACTGACGTGCTGTATCTCCACCAGCTTAACCTGAAACCCCTCACCCCTCTCACCTTCTAAGAAACTCGTCATAAGAAGGGAGTGTGCCACTAAAGAGGTGGTTCAAGTTAAAATAGACAATTGCCCCACCAACAAGCAATCCATCTGCCAGAGCAAATAAATCGACAGTTTAATTTCGAAAGAAGGTTAGTTTTCTCGTAAGATACGATGAAGCTATAACTTGTTTATCTTTGAGCTATTTCTCTTCGTTTGATCAGCAGGGTTGAAAGGAAAGTCATATGACACAGACCGATTTAAGAGTTTTTTATAATGTACGTCATATTCCATACAATTTAGTGAAAATGACGTCTTATAGAACTTTTTCCTTATTTTTCTGTAAACCAAAACTCAAACTCAAATCATTTATTTCAATTAGACCATTATGGCACCTTAGAATGACAATAAAACAAAAAAAAGCGAAGTTACAGTCACATACACAAGGCATAATAACTTGAGAAAGTACTTTATTTGCACATTCCAAAATGTAGATCACTATAGAGAAGAATGGTCAAGAAACTCCATGGACACTCTTTTCAATCAAAAATGTTAGTTAATGTTAAGATTATACATACCGATGTCGTCGAAAGACGTGCATATTAAGAGCGTCCAGAGTAAAACATTAAAGCCTGCCCAGCCTTTTCCCAAATATGGTGGGGTCGGCTTCCAATCTAACTGGCTGCAGATGAATTACAAGATTTTACGCTGAGCGACTGTCTATCTGACCTGAACAACCCAATTATTGGGTAACTAACACAATTACTGTTGAACTTCACTCCATATCTTAATATCAAGTTATCACCACAGATCGGAAAAGAAGATTACAAAACCCTGTATGTTTTCATTTGCTGATAAATTAGAGGAACTTATTATTTACTTATCTAACACAAATTTTACCTCTTTATAATATTAGTATAGACTAGCGGTCATCACGCGGTTTCGCCCGCGTATATCCAGTTCTCGTGAGAAAACGAGAATAAAATATAGACTATTTTACTCGCTGATAATGAAGGTATCCATTATACTCGGAACCTATATACTCTGTAATCTAATCGAAATAAATACACACTACTTTAAGAATATGTTTGATTTACAAATTATTGCATGAAAAACGCATGCTTCGCAGGCCTCTTATCCATAGGCATTTTCTACCAGTCAACCTTAGGGTGGTGCAGAGACAAACAGTGGTAGGTGTATATAGCTGAAAACCACAATCTGTGCTAACCACATATTACTTACCTTGAAGTTTATTGAAATAAACTGTACCTATTGTGATCTTAGGTCATCATTAACTGCCAAGCCTTTTCCCAACCATAATGGGGTCGGCTTCCGGTCTAACCGGATGCAGCTGATAACCAATATTTAATATGGAGCGACTGCCTACCTCCACAACCTATTTAGTACTGGGTAATACGATACCAGTTGGTAAGACTAGTTGTCAGACTTTTTGAACCAGTGACTACCTGTAACGGCTATCAAAGATCTACACGACAGCCGGGACCAGCTTAACGTGCTTTCCGAGGCACGGAGGAAACTTGGTATGTAAGGGTGGTCACCCATGCACAGACCAATCTAGGCAAGCACGGCTTAACATAAAGATCGACCCGAGCGGCTGTTATTGTTTGGCCACGAGCTCTTCAGTTACATTTTACTTCCTTCCTTGAAGTTTTTAAAATAAACTGTACCTACTGCGATCTCAGATATTACATACTATTAGAAACATATTCGACAATATTAATTTTAATACAAGAAGTCACTAAATAATATACGAATCAAAATTTTCGTGCAGTACATTACGTCTCACTTACAAAAATAATACCCATATAGGTAATTCCATTTTCCCCTATCAGCGGCCATCTTGAATCTAACGTTTCCTCATTATATCAGATAATGCGTATATTACTAATAGAGGTCATTAATAAATTACCACCATAATAGCTGGTACGATCCTTGCCCCATGACACTAAAACCCATAACGGAAAAGTACAAGGGTTTCGGCATTATTATTTATTTTTATTTTGTCTATATTCCCGTCACGTAGGGCCGCACCTAGGGCGCAAGGCCTTTATATTGTTTTTGCTTCTTTTTCTTCTTTAATTAGGCTCAAGTCGTGGAATAATGAAATATTTAAGTGATTTCTTAGAATTTGTCGTCTGCGCGGTGTTGTTGTTTGTTTGTGTTTCCAGGTCAAGTGGGGTTGGTGATGATTTCATGGAATAATACATAATTATTATGTATTCATCATATCTTTAATCTGGAGCATTGATATTTTGATAACCTATTTGCGTTTAATGATTCTGATAAGCAGGATTTTGCGTTTCTTCTCAAGATAATCGGGGGTCGGAAATTATCCCACGGTAACGATTATTAAAAGTAAAAAATACGTAATACGAGTAGTATAAACAAATAAAATAAATAATAAATGTTTTTTTTTTACTTTTGTATAAAACCTAACCTAACCTTTTCAGTAACCTATGTCTTAAACCAGTGGCCTACCTGTGTGCAATTTCATCGAAATCTGTTCAATCCATAAGCTTGGTTTGGCTGATATGGCAGCCAACTGCGGTTAACTAGGCATGGACAGGTAACAGAAAAACCGACACACGTAGAAACCATTGCTTTCGCTTTTATGGTATAAAGTATAGGTGTAGACACTCAATGAATTTAATAAATTAATGAAAACATTTCTACTTTCATAAATATCGTCTTGCATCAGATTAACACAAGAAATAACCTAAATAGCAGTTACAGCATTTCACAATTACTTTTACAAACACCCCGTTTTTTCACCACATAACTTTGTACCCTTTAGGTGACAATATTTTGGGCACACTTTATCTAAAACTATGCCGAATTTAACTATCCACCGCGGAACGCAACAATAATTCCGTTCGACGTTTCGTTAACCGAACACGGCGCGTTTTTCGAACGCCAAATAAACCCATCCACACATATTAGTATCAGAATCCAAAAGGGGTACTTCGTACCACAGTTTGTTACGTCTCAATACGAATATGGCTTGATTAACCGTCCGGAGTTGACTCGTTACGACATTAGCATAATACCAACTGATGTCTCTACATAGGGAGTACCGTATTTACATATAATTTGAATTCTCGCACAAAGCAGCGAATGGAAAAATTCGCTGGTGATTCAGCTGGCTTGTGATTTTTAAGAGTAGCTATTAAATATTTATTGAAATCTTTTAAAGGAATTAATGTTGTTTTAATGGGATTGAGTAAGGAAACTGCAGTTTGTTTTTTGCGTTTACTAGACTAGACCTTGGAACATGGCGTAAATTTTACGAAAAGAAAATTAATTATGATACATTTTACCTAGAAAGCGGTACATTTATAATTTATTTATAGACGCAATAATTAATATAAACCATTTATTGAAGCGCTCATATAATAATAATAATAATCCTAAACCAAAAAGCTTAATAGTAGTTTTAAACTATTACTAAGCTCCTCTCCAATTAAAGTGTTGAAGACAAAAGAACTGAAATTAAATGAAGCGCCATTTTTGCTTAGCAACGTAACGGGAACCTGCCCTAGTAAAAAATAGTATTACCTTTCAAAAAGTAGATTGGAAAATCCTTAGACTAGACACTTGAGACTTGGCAATCATGATAGCATCACAAGAACTAGGTATCTTATCTGAACAGCCCTCAAGGTCCCAATTTCAGAATAATTTCCGGAGATAAGATAGAAACTATGTTATGTTGTATGTATAGTAAATAGGCTATCTTCAGATATCTTTTAATCTTAAACTAAAGGAGTTCCGGAGCAATATACCTGCCAATACTATGACGTAACGACGCCTGAATTAATGATTTTTTGAAGTGAAAACTTCTTCAGGCGCGTTGAGCCTTTTTTGAGAAATCATGAGACTTGCGTGACGGTCACGTACGCTTTTCGTAGCACTCGTAGCTGATCTGGCGGGTAGCCGTAGCGGATCGGTTACGAGTTTTCACTTCTATCGGATGTCCCCAAAGAATGCCCCGCATGTATATATTTCACTTTATCACACCCATTTTACCGAAATCACGTAATAAAGGCAGGCGAGTCGCTAGGCTTTAGAAAAAAGCGATGCACTCCGATAGTATTTAAATACATATTAATAAAAAAACTTACACTTTAACTTAATTAGACTACAGGGGTCCACTATAGTAGCAATAAACACTTAACCTACGTTAGAACTTAATTATAGTTCGTGGCTTCGTGGCTTCGTGGCCAAACTCCTGATGAATAAACCCAATATCACTTTGTATACAATATCTTCTGGGAATCGGGAATCGAACCCAGAATCTCATGCTCAGCAGTCGTGTTTGCGACCACTAGATCAACGAGCCAGCAAGCCTATTTAGTTTAATAAACAAGCAAAATTAAATTTAACTTAAAAAAAACCCCATAACAATGTACTAAAAGTTAAATAGAAAATAATTCGTGAATTTGCCATTTTGCGGTGGTGGCCATTTTGGATTTTTAATTTATCATAGTGTATAGTATTCTACTAGTCAAGCCCTTTTATTTGATACCCATAGTGAGGGAGTTGTTGAATATAATAATATTAATAAAATTTATTTTTCTACCACAAAGTACAGTTACAATTTTTTTAGGATGGGAAATCATCAAATGACTTCTCCCACTCTGGGCGGAGCGGGAGGGAGTGTCAGACTCTTACTGACTAAAACCCATCCATGTTCCTTCCTCGCCCTTTACGTTCCGGGGCCGCGGTATCTCTTTCGAACAGTCCCGCAACCCCGGCAGGCTTCGGCCCTTGCGGGCCCCTCTCTTCTGCTGACATCTCTTTGAGGCGCGCGTGGAACACGAACGCGCCGTCGACACGGCCTGTCGTCACTAGACGGACGGACGGCTAGCTAGCCCATAGCTAACCGTCCATAGGCCCGCATCTACGGTGGCCGGTAGCCACCACGTGGCCCCCGACGCCCGGTGCGTCTCCCGCGGCGGCCGGGAAGAGAGGCTCTCTCCCTCTCTTGTTCCGCCACCTCCTTCGCCAGCATGACTGCTTCGCAGAAGGAGGTGACGGCTTCCCATTCCGTCTCGCTCCGGACCATGGATTGAACCAGGGCCGGACGCGAGAGATCGCCGCCGCCGATCGCCGCTACGAGGACACGGCGGTGCTCCGCCCACGCAGGGCAGACTTCCACCGTGTGCTCCACCGTGTCCTCCGGTCGATCCTCACAGTGGAAACACCCGGGCGTTTCCTCCCGCCCGATTCGGTGCAGGTACCTCCCGAAACATCCGTGTCCGGTGAGAATCTGCGTCAGGCGGAAGGTGAGGGCGCCGTGGCGCCTCTCAAGCCACTCCTCAAAGAGGGGACTTACCGCCACTATCGTGGCGTGCCCTGCACGGGGTTGCGACAGTCGCTCTCTCCATGTCGCCATGAGATCGCGCCGGAGGTCTGTCCGCTGAACGGCGATTTGCCGCGGCAGCGGAGTTTCCCCCCGGCGCGTAGTGCCTCCGCGCGCCATTCGTGTAGGCGCGCGAGGACTATCGCCTCCAGATCCCATGGCGGCGATCCGGCAAGCAGGCCCGCCGCCTCGCGGGCAAACTAGGATACCCTGTGCTATGGACTCCTGGCCCCCCTCGCCGAGATTGGGATTATGTTTTTTTTTATCTACATGTCACTGTAGGACTATTGTAAAAAAGAGTTACAAGAAAAAGTACTAAAAAAACATATATGTGAATAAATATGTAAACCGCCATTTTGTGGCGGCGGCCATCTTGGACTGATTTTTATCAAACATAGCTAAGAACATTCGCGACTAATTAACCTTTCAAACAAAAAGAAACAAAATCAAAATCGGTTCATCTGTTTGGGCGCTACGATGCCACCCACACACACACAGACGCGTCAAACTTATAAACACCCGTCATTTTTGCGTCAAGGTTAAAAAAAGATATTAATTTGTTACTAATATTACTCCTTTTGGAAATTCAATATTTACTCCTATTGATTCCATTCTCGTGATCATCCATTGTTCATTTTCTTCAAATGTTTTAGGCCTTCCAATATTACTTATTCAAATTGTTTATTTTCGAATATAAAATACAGGGTGTAAACCACCTCATCGTCGTAATTCTGTACATCAAATTAGAAGTAACTTTACGCAAAAATTATTGCTGGGGAACTACTTTTTTTTTGAGGTTATAAATCATGTTTTGTGGTAGGTAGAACTCCATGTAACGCACTTAAAACATTGTGCTGATGGATGGATTGAATAGTACGGGGGTCGTGGAGGTGTTAAAAGTCAAAATCTTACAAAAAAAACTTGTAAGTATTAAAAAAAAATATGGTCAAAAAGTTGTAACTTTGACCCCTCATATCTCCGTAACTAGAAGGTTCCCAGGTATGGTGTAGAACAAAAAAATTATCGCAATGATGGGAAAAATAAGTGCCTTTCGGCTTCGTGAAGAGGTGTTTTACATCCTTTATAATATAAATGATCACTTAGTACGAATTGTAGTCGTCTTCCAATCGATCGTTTTATATTATTAATTCATAAAATAGCTCAGCTTTGTGGAAAGTATTTCGGTAACAATTGGGTTGTTTTTAAATATTTGATACTGGATTTTAAAATAACATGCTTGACTATTCTTGATAACTCCGTGGAACTATTTGATTTTATGGAATGGGAAATTGTATTAGAGCGTTTTATATACGATGTGGGTTCAGTGGGTTAGTGTTTACTTTATGAAAAAGTGAAGCTTGTATTTTTAACAAAGCGTGCCAAAGGGATTTCGAATCTAAAAATGTAATCTAATTGAATCCTCATACTAACATCCTACATCAATTGTCAGCCATTTTATTTGAAATTCTCCGATTCTTTTTAAATTTTATATTCCCAATAAAAGTCAAAATGGATTACGAAGCATGAACAAATTACTAAAAATCTATCATTCCCTTTATTCTTCGTAATCATACATTCTCTCACACGTCCAGCAAACTCATTACGCTATCAAAATCGAGGCACGAAACAGTTTCCACCAGAATTTTTTCACTCGAAAAAGGGTAACTTGATTACCCCTGCTCGCTCCCTGACAATAGTCACCCGACACTCATAATTACATTTGCATAAAGACTAGAATCGCTTGCTGACTTTGTTGAAACGAGTGGGCTGGATTAAGCCACGTAAAATGTAATGAGCCCCTCTGATAATGGTATCGAGCCATTAGAACATCGAAGTTAGATGCGTAGGATCTTAGTTAGTTAGCTGGGTGATGTGATCTAGGACTTTAGAGTGTGGGTCACATAATATTGATATTGTTATCAAATTGGTGAATAATGATAGTATAATACAGTACATATTTATAGTGCTTAAAGGAACTAAAATTTCTTTGATAGTCATTTTTGATAGACACTACTAGGAGGTCATCACGGTCAAATACATAACCTATGTTCTATGATATTTAGAGAAAGTACATAGTATTGGATTTTGCACAGTAGGCCGCATGCCAGTGATAAAAAAACCAGCATGAGCTGGCCTCGCATTCTGTTGAAACTCTGCGCTACGTAGACCTGCTCAAAATCAAAGTGTTACCACTGACGTTGTCCATAAAGTACTACAATATATATAATGTATTAAATCAGCTTGGAGTTCTTATAAACTCACAAAGAAAACAGCAAACATAATCAAGAAAAAGGACTACAACCTACATTAATCAAAAGCAAAAAAATACCTCACAGAACAAAAAAGGCGCTAATGACAAAACAAATTCAAAGCATTTTACAACACTTGTACACAACATCATAATTCTAGAAATAACAAATGGCGCCTTTGACACGAATTGAACAAATCCATTTGAAACACCGACGTTCCATTAAATTGAGTATGTTTGCCATTAAAATTTATGGTTATTAAAAGTATAGACTAGAGGCTTTGTCGCCTACTCTAGTCTTGGTATGTCTATATCTTGTGTGTGTGTAGAAGACTATGTAGTGAGGGGACGACCTAAACGACGCGACGCGACGCTGCACAGTAAAAGTTAGGTGCGTAGTAGGTCGAACTCGCAACGAATATTTATAAGGGTGGTAGCTTGCGTTGTTTATGCTCTACGTACCCCTATGGGAAAAAGGGGTGAGTATATGTACACACGTATTGTTTGCACACTGGTGCACATCGGCCTGTTTTATACTCAAAGTACCCACTTCCTAACACCATGGGTGACATATCAGACAATCGCAGTTTTAAAAGGATAGGGTAGGATAATCAAGCCCAGTCTGACCATTTATTCATTTTAGTGGGTTCAGTGTATTCTTGATAAACCCCAATTTATTTTAAAAATATGATGGTCGCAATTGGCTCGGCCCCTATCCTCACTATTCGACTTAAACCTAACCTTAACCTTTGGGAAATATAGATGTGATTTTATTTGTTTATTTTTAAAATAAACTTCTTTGAAACGTATCCTTTAACATTTAACTATTTTCTTTTTTCCATACCACTATTAACTCCTTAAAATATTACCGAGCCAACCCGCCCGCGCCCGTACGACCGTACCTAAGTCAATATACCTCGCGTGCTAGAAAGACATTATAACGTTCGATTCTCCGTCGAATCGTTATAAGATCTCTATCAAAGCGATGAGCTCCTAAATTTAATTTTTAATTAACTTAGCCTGTCGGTTTGAAGGCTTGAGGCCTTATTATCGGCCAGGATTTCATTTCCACGTCGAAGAATCAAAGTTTTTGGCATCAAATTGATAGGTAAATACGGTTTCTTTGATCAATCTTTGGTTTGTTGGAAATCGTTAGTGGGATAAAAAGAAAATTCTTTAATTTATAATATTTTGATTAAGATTGAGCTAAAAACTGGGAGTAAGGGGTAGAAAAGTTAATTCATTGGTAAATAAATCATAGATAGACTGAAAAATTGTTTATTCTTCACAGGTAAACACACGCACAAAATATGTAAACAATAGTAAGCCAAAATTAAGCCATTGAAGATCGTGCTTGTTAAGCCAGATATATTCCCAGGAAAAACATATTAGGCTGCTGTTTTCCTAAATTCCTTCCGTAATTGGTAAAAAGTGTGGCAATTATGAGTTCTAGGATAATCTTCGTACCTTAATTTTTCTACGTTGTAATGATAGAGGAAGAATTCTTAGACGCCGCTGTCTGCGGTTACCGCAGACCGCAAACTACAGTGGCGTTGTGGTTAACGAGAACAGCATAATATATAACACTGGCATTTTTAAAGATTCACATGTGACATCACAACTTCAACGCCAGCAACTCTAAATCAAAGTAGATTATGTGCCTGGGGGAATTTTTGTGTGTGTGACTTAACAGATTTGTGTGATTTAACAAGCAACAAAAAACGAAATTGATTTCGAACGTGGTTAGTGCAAAAAAATGTAATGGTGGTCGACGGATTTCAAAAAGTTAAAAAGTTATTTCTTCATCCGTGGTTTATTTTGCAATCATCACAATGGGTCTGTACGTTCTTTAATTCACTTTCCCAGTAAAGAAATCCTACGTTTGTCAAATACAGAAATAAATGCATTTATCTACAGAGCAAACTTCTACGAACTTTTCACAAAAGGTCAGGGGCTATTGTTGCTGCAACAGTGATGGAATTCTTGTACGAAACTCAAAACAATATTCCAGCAATTCAGAACGAACCAAATGCAGATGTATTAATATGCTTACTTTGTATAATTTATTTCCTTACTAAAAAGCTTTCAAAATGGCGTAGGATTAAAAACATCATTGTAAAAAGGGACCAAAAAATCAAAGACAAGTGACGTTTACTAACCCACACTAGGGCCGTGTGGTGGATAGTCAAGTGGCGTACTAACCTCATTGAGAGAAAGTCAGTTTCCCAGTAGTAGGAACTTATGAACATCTTCTTTTTCGTGTTGCTGTCACGACAATTTTTATGTTTTTTCAGCCAAAGACCTCGCCACTTCCACCGCGTCGTCGGTGGCAGCGCAAGAGTCACTTCGGCTGTATGTTTTTGGGCTAAGCGGGCAGGCCAAGAGGAGGAGCATAGTTTGCAACACAGCTCCACAACCACACCCCGATCCTGTTTCATCGCGTTAGTCCCACTTAACAAGGTTTGAGTTACATCGTCCCACTTGGGTCCGGAGACAGTTCAAGGACTTCCAGGTGGACTATGGAAGGTTAGACCCTGCCTGCTGCTCACTTAGTGGTAAATAGTGATTCGGAGGAGGATGGCTGTTATAAGCTAATACTATTAACAACTCACCCAACTAATCCTACATATATATCAATGTTAACGAAACCAAAGGCTTAATCAATCCACTCAAACTCAACTCCGTCTTCACACAGAATTCCCAACTGACGTAAATAAATATATACGAAATCAAAAGAAGCGGGTGTATACATAAACAACAGATTGCAATGCTTAACAGAGTCCTCATCGGGTAAATGTTCTTATTTGTTGAATGCTCCACGGGCGCCTCGGAGGCGAGCAGAATCTTCTATTTGAATAATTTGATTAAGGAACACTGCAGACGCACGTTTTTTTTTGTTTGAAGATTGGTTTGTTATTTTTTTCTTTCACAGAGAGGTGGCCTGTACGAATACATCAGCAGTTGGAACATTATAGGCTGCATGATAATGCTATACACGGTTAATTTGTTCATAGTGTAGTGCTTACAAAGAAAGGTAGGATTCATAACGATTACTTTTCATAGAAAACAAGTTGTTGGTCTTGTTGGTCCTGTGGTCGCGTGAGATCTTGGGTTCGATTCCCATCTTTTTTTTTTTTTTGGATAGGGCATCTCGCACTTCAGTCTACCAAGACTGGCTTCTGCTTAACCGGGCAAGTCCTGTGGATGCCTTGAAGGTTCGATTCCCAAGTCGGGCAAAGTGTTATATAGTTTTTTTATACAGAATTTCTTATACAAGCAGCCACGGAGTCTAGATTCGTGCCCAGTTGATGGCAATAGGCTTACATGGGGCATCACTGGTGAATTATGGGTGTATTTTTCGGTACAACTTTTCCTAACCCTCCAGGGATAAAAACCGTGATATTATGTACTTTTCAAAGAATGTTTATAAATTGTTAATGTAATTTTGCAACCTAGTTCCAGTTAAAGTTTTAGTAATTACGGGAACAACTTCGAAGGCACCTCAAACCAGAAACCGCAGAGGCAAAGCCTGTTTTGACAGATGTCACCATTTTATCCTCTTCACCAACGCCATCGTTGATTCACTACACTTATAAAAGTATCTTGTAAACTCTATGGTGCTTCATAGAAATCATTCGTATCGCCGCTGTTCTATGCGATCCTGGTTTGCGTCCAGAATTGTACTTTTACGCAATAATAATTTAGAATTTCCATAATTATATTATTGTTAAAATGATTATGATAAATCTAACCGTTATCATTGCTATTAATTAATGTTAATTATTTATTTCTATTGCACATTAGTGCTTATAATTTTACCGATTGTGACTTTGTGAGATTAATATTATATTTAATTAATATCGTACGACTAGTTGTGAAAAAGGATGTTTATTCTATTTACAAAAATGTAAATAAAGCTAGTTTATGGATAAAAATATTAGTATGAAAACCTTGAAAAACTTTTGTTAGTGTCGGGAAATGCTTTGTTTCCAATTTTGTTGTAGTGACATTGATAGAGCATGTTTGTAACTAATCAGTCATATAAGGGAAGTTAGAAAATTGGTTACTTTGACGTTGTAAATAACACTAGCCGTTAGATAGAAGAAAAATGAGGGGTGTCTTATTTTTTTGCCATAAAACAGTCTCATCAAAATCGTGACATGTTTTCTTCTTGCATTCTTAGACATCAACCATTTTCCGAGCACGAATCCAGTTTCCGGGACGCTATTAAGATTTTCAAGATGGAAAAACCCATTAATAGTGTCGCAGGGCCTAGATGAGATGATGAGATTGATCCCAATAGCACTTGCGAAAACTAAGCCAAAGAGGCAACTAAAAAGCCTTTTTTTTCGTGCGAGATATCATCAGGAGGGAGTGGCAGATATTTACTGACTAAAACCCATCCAGGTTCCTTCTTTGTCAATTTTTTTCCGGGGCCGCGGTATCTCTTTCGAACAGTCCCGCAGCCCCGGCAGGCTTCGGCCTTTGTGGACCCTTTATTTTCTGCTGAAATCTCTTTGAGGCGCGCGTGGAACACGAACGCGACGTCAACACGACCTGTCGTCATAGTAAGACGGACGGACTGCCTCGCTGACCCCAAATAGATGACTATGTTATTTTCTTGCCTTTGTCTCATTCTATTTGGGGTCTCTTCTCTGCCAGACATCACAGGAGTATTTACTACGAGCCGACTCTTATGATAAGCTTTTAAACTACTCATTCATATACTAGTAAGCGCAAAAAAAGTGTATTTGGAAATAGAAAGATATGTTTACTACCAAGGAACATTCCAATGACAAAACATTATCATTCCCCATCTTAACAACAACAAAACATTTTGCAACAACTCACCGCTCGCGTATCGCTAGCCTAACAAAACCCACCGCAAAGCACCGAGCGCTTACAACCTTATAACCAAAGCAGTAAGACTCAAAACCCCATAAACACATATCCTTTATAAATCTTTATCGATTGACAGTTCAAGATGTTTTCGATTCTATTTATCTGTACTTTGAAGTGTGTTCAATTTGATCTTTTATTACGTGAAAGCCAACTCAGTCTGTGTACTGAAATGCCCAATCGGGAAATCTATGTAGTTACTTAGATTGCGTTTTTGCGCTTAGTAGGTACAAAGGTTTCGTTTACATTTTGCGAGAAAGTACTGTTAGCGTATCCCCCTGACACCCAAAGAGAGTGTTTTATTTATGCTGAGGCTTTTTATTAGACACTCATTATTACATTACCCGTGAAAAATCTGTTTCTGGACCTACGACTCCGTTCTCACTGACTTTTACAGCCCTATATTATGCTTCATTTTTATTGGTAATAGTTGCTGCAAAAAGTGGTGCTACCGATAAAAGCTTGACTCACGCTAGACTGTGTCGTGGCAAGCCGAATGTCGACCGTGCAATTTTGTATGGACATCCTCGCGCTTCCGAGCAGCTACCGAGCAACGGACAATGGATTGTGCTACGGCCAACACCAGTCCTCCTTTAGGGGCCGCTTCCACGAGAGGATCGCGGTGACGTATTTCTATAAGAAAATATCGCCGCGATTCTCTCGCTCGTCGCCCCCTTTACTTAGTGAGATTGTCTTGCTAAAGCTAAAAAACAAATGAAAGATGCTTAGCGCGTACCACGCATGAGACACCGTAGCTTCCTTTAAACACATTGTTTCATCGGACAAGCAGAAATACGACAAAGCGACAACGTTATATGGTTAAAGTTCCACGAACGCGAACCACCAGATTGTGGAATTCACTGTAGGCTTCTCTGCTCCCGGATCATAATAATCTGGATCTCTTCGAAGCTCGAGTGAATTAGTTTCTTCTAGGAAAACTTGGTTAACCCTACCATCATCGCTTCACGTCAGGCAGGTTAAGCTTATACAGGGCATAAACAACCTCACCACGAAGCCGTCAACTAAGCATTCTGTACATCAAACTAAGTAACTTTACGCAAAAATTATTGCTTGGAACTTTCTTTTGGGTGAAAAATCATGTTTTGTAGTAGAACTCAATGTAACGCACTCAAAGCATTGTGCTGATGAATTGATTGAATAGTGCGGGGATCATGGAGGTGTTTAAAAAATATAATCTTGCAATAACACTTGTATTTAAAAAAAAAACTTTACCATAAAGTTGAAACTTTGACCCCGAATATCTCCGTAACTAGAAGGTACGATGTAGAACAAAAAAATACTGCAATGACGAGGAGAACAAGTGCCTTTCGGCTTCGTTAAGAGGTTTTTTAGAAGGGGTTGTTTAAGGTCATAAGTGTTTTATAACACTCAATGTTACTAAGAAATAATGTACTTTTAGATTCTTTTATTAGTGCAAATAATATTCCAGAGCAAATTGCTCTTTAAAAATGCATCTGTGAGACAACGATTCTTTATACACATCTATAAGAGCACGTACTAAGTGTTAGTATTCTTTTAGTACAGAGGTATTGTCATAGTCTAGCTAGACACCTGTAAGTCTGCTGTAACACCTTAGTTCTTAAATCAGTATATACCCAAGAGAAAATTGCTAGTTGGGGTACCTCTGAGTTTGTTTCGGCTGTTTCTTCTCAGAGTAGTCAGGTACGAAACACCGGCCCCATCTAGTTTTAAAAAAAATTACGTGTAAAAGTGTTTGAGAAAACCTACTTGCTGAATAAATATCATTTATTTATCATTAAAAAATTAATTTTAACCTCTCTGTACATATACATACCTTTTAGCCTGTAAGTTTTCTAAACGAAAATAACATTAATGCAAAGGCTCAGGTTTCTCTTGTGCATGTTAAATTTAGAACAAAAAGCTTGGCAGTGCAAATTTCGACTGGTGGCGGGAAACGTAATTTATGATTTTAGACCTTATGGAAGTGAAAATAGAAGGTAGGTACATAGTTTCTGAAAACATATGACAATGCGCTTCTTGATACCTGTGGAACGAGAGAGGGAGAAAGCCTCTCTTCTCAGCCGCCGCGGGAGACGCACCGGGCGTCGGGGGCCACGTGGTGGCTACCGGCCACCGTAGATGCGGGCCTGTGGACGGTTAGCTATGGGCTAGCTAGCCATCCGTCCGTCTAATGACGACAGGCCGTATCGACGGCGCGTTCGTGTTCCACGCGCGCCTCAAAGAGATTTCAGCATAAGGGGAGGGGCCCGTAAAGGCCGAAGCCTGCCGGGGTTGCGGGCCTGTTCGAAAGAGATACCGCGGCCCCGGAACATAAAGGGCGAGGAAGGAACATGGATGGGTTTTGGTCAGTAAAAGTCTGACACTCCCTCCTGCTCCGCCCAGAGTGGGAGAAGTCATTTGATGACTATCCTAAAAAAAAAAAAAAAAACGTAGATTTTATTAAGAATTTCCTTTATATCATGTTATTAGAAAACAGGTTTAATTGATTCCCAGTGTTATCTTTCTTTATAAGTTACACTATAGCAACAAAGATCACTCCTGGAATGGCTTGAATGTCATTGACATTGCGTTGTTTTTAAACATTAATGAAAGTTTTTATGAAATTGTGTTGATAAAACAAAAATTTCCGATTTAGGGCACACGCCAAAACATCAAAGTACAATATAATTTATCGTATTTTTTTCAAGCACAAAAGTACAGAGGCGGACAATCGTTTTGCTTAAATCTACGAGTAGTCTATTCTATGAGAAGCAGTAAAGTTTCTAATACGTACCTTACCCAACGTACTGACTCTGCTGTGGTAATTAGCTAAAAGGGTAATGACAATGAACTTTAGACTAGACAAGACATGATATTAACAATATTTGATTCATAAAAACACTATACCCTTGACCTTTTAACGACATAAATACCTCACTCATAAATAAGGGTCGGTATAAATACCTGAATCACAAGTGAAAATCAAATATAATACCTGCCTGTAATGTACATTTCTATGCACATATTGACACAAATCGTAAAACTGTTTTACATCCGTGACTTTATTACTACAGGTCTAGTTGAAAAACAGGGAATCGAGCACTAGCTGTCAGGTATTTTTGCTGAACCTATCAGAACTGGGCTTAGTGTGCGCAGCCGTGAGACACAACATCAACATCAACATCATCAGCCTATATAATGATCCCCCACTGCTGAGACAAGGCCTCCTCTCAATGAGAGAGAATGGGCTATAATCTACCACGCGGGCCCAGTGCGGATTGGTAGATGTCACATGTCTTCGAATTTTTGGTTCTAGGACATGCCGGTTTCCTCACGATGTTTGATATTAGAAACCTCAATATCATTTTTGAAGACCTATCCATAGATAGGATGGGATTGATGAAAAAAAAATTGTTGAGTTTCAGTTCTAAGTATGGGGAACCCCCAAAATTAATTGTTTTTTTTTCTATTTTTGTGTAAAAATCTTAATGCGGTTCACAGAATACACCTACTTACCAATTTTTAACAGCATAGTTCTTATAGTTTCGGAAAAAAGTGGCTGTGACATACGGACGGACAGACAGACAGACATGAATAATCTATAAGGGTTCCGTTTTTGCCATTTGGCTACGGAACCCTAATAACTCACAAAAGGAAATGACGTTGATGATGGCGACCAAAACAAAAGTGAAAAAAAATATGTCACAAGAATTTAAGATGAAAAACAAATTCAAAATAGCTAACGAACGACACACCGCTGAGCATCATATAAACAATAAAGCTGAATATTTTCCCTTGGGCCATTACAGCGTGATTGCGTGCGTATTTTACCAGGTCAATGACCTATAATGTACTAACGTAGCTAATTATGGCAATAAATTACAATTTAGGGCAGTTTTTTTTTGTTTCCGTGGAGATAGTATCAGTTCTCCGGTGCTTTTGGCGATTATAGTCATTGTATCTTTGAATAACCTTGAAAACTAAATAAAAGGATACAAAAATATTTGGGGTGGAGTTACATTTTAAATGAAGATAATATAAAAAATCTTCAAATGCACAAACTCGTTTTATTTTATAGTCGCTATAAGCAACAAGAAAATTAATTAAAAAATTTAAAAACCCCCGACACAATGTACTATTGTATTGTACAACGGGCTGGTGTCCGCAAATCCACGTCAAAGCGTGTATTTTGCGTATCCATGGGCTATAATCCACCACGCGGGCCCAAAGTTAAGTAGAAAATAGTTCGTTAATTCATCATTTTGTGCTGGCGGCCATCTTGGATTTTTAATTTATCATAGTGTATAGATTCTACCAGTCAAACCCTTTCATTTGATACCCATATTGAGGGAGTTCTTGAATCAAAATGTAATCCGCCGTTTTGTGGCGGCCGTCATCTTGAACTGATTTTTATCAAACATAGCTAAGAACACTCCCGACTAATTCTCCCCGTCGTTTTTCGTCGGTGGTTAAAAAGGCAATCAACAATCTATCTCTACAAACACCAAGATACGTTACACGTAATATACAGGGTGTAAACCACCTCATCACAAAGCCGTTAACCAAGCATTCTGTACATCAAACTAAGTAACTTTACGCAAAAATTATTTGCTGGGAAACAACTTTTTTTTTTGAGGTTATAAATCATGTTTTGTGGTAGAACTCCATGTAACGCACTTAAAACATTGTGCTGATGGATGGATTGAATAGTACGGGGGTCGTGGAGGTGTTAAAAGACAAAATCTTACAAAAAAAACTTGTATTTAAAAAAAAACTTGTCAAAAAGTTGTAACTTTGACCTCCCATATCTCCGTAACTAGAAGGTTCCCAGGTATGGTGTAGAACAAAAAAATGATCGCAATGACCGGGAGAACAAGTGCCTTTCGGCTTCGTGAAGAGGTGTTTTACACCCTTTTTATTTAGCATCCAGAAGTGAAGATGTTTAAAATAGAACAACGAGGTACCTATAGTATTGAATACAGCCGCTTATTCTAACTTGTAGCAAAATATCAATTGCTGAAACTATCCTTAACCGCCACAAATCATAACGAATCCAATTAACACGTAATTGTTTAGAAAAATAGCGAGTAAGTACACAAAATAGGAAAATACAAATCTTACAGCCCTTTGAGCGATATTCCCCACGAGTCTCTCGCGACCAGAGACTAATGCAAGTTGTCTGTCACTCCTTTCCAAAGAGTGAGTGCTACGAACAACCTCATTTCTATATAATACTACGCAAAACCTCATTTTTTACTAACAATACATTTTCATTCTGTCATACAAAATTTATTAAACAAACATTAGAATTATACCAACCACTTTTTTTTTGCAAAAATAATTGACACCAATACATAGCTGTCAAGCTGAGATGTACCCTAGCAGTAAACCCAGCTTTCGCTAGTCATGGTTAAGTGCCATGTAAAAGAAGTCGGGCCTATTGCCATCAGCCGGGCACGAATAAAAACTCCGTGACTGCTACTGAGAAATGGCTCAAAGAAAAACCGATTGACACTTTTCCCAGGGAAACAAACCCTCAATACAATACCTCAGTGGTCACGTTTACGACTATAAGACCCAAAATAACATAGGGTTGATAAACTTTACTTTAGACGGAAGGCCAATAGGGCCAAATATACTGGAGGGACAACCATGTCTTCAAGATGCGTATGTTCTAGAACACTGGCCGGCGAGAATCGGTGGTAGAAAGAAGCACAGATGTGGCCACGCTTTGAGGGGAGGGGGGGCTGTAGTCCAGCAGTGGACCTATTTCAGCTGATCGATATCCAAAGTAATCTTAAACCTTCATTATGTCTGCTCGAAATAAACTCAAACACTACAGCACCGATTTTACTACCACACCAATGGATGGAGTAGTTTTTTTTTTTTTTTTAGAAATGACCACTCGTAGTTGCAACGCTCTAAGGTTGGGCCTCGACTTAGTGCGTCATTATCGGGAGGGGGATAGACTGGTTCTGGAAAAAGGTTTTAGTATACATATAAATGGACAATTAACGAACTTCAGGTGGATCAATGAGAATTCTCATCAAACCTACCTCAGTTTAATTTACCAAAAAATAGGCATTAAAGCTTTCTAAAACTCACGTATTTTCTTTGTTATATTCGCTCCCTGTCAACAATTTTAATATCGTATTCTTAACGACGATATAATCGCTTCCTCCATTCTGTAGCTAATTGAAGGGATCAAACGTTTGAACGATTGGATGCCGATAATCCCTCCTTTGTTACTTTCAATACACTTTTGTTACTTTTGAACACAAAGTGAGGTAATGAGATTATGACGCAATGTGGGTGGCGAAATATAATAAATAAATTTTGCTGGTGTTATTATCATGGTGAAGATTTATTTTTATTAATAACCGTGATGTCCCACTGATGAGCAAACGCCACCTTCGTTCATTCACACAATATTCTGCACGATATCGTAAAAAATCTCAAAGAAGACATTTAGGTCCCACTGTCTCCTTCGTGGTCTGCCGCGGCCCTGACCCGGTATATTTCAAGGCACCAGAATTTTGCGGCTCACAGCTATTCGGTATGTGGAAGACAATAAGACAAGTCTTGCCACGTTAATTTGTATTTTGGAACGCAGTATAGCGTTACATACAAAACAATCAATCAAGCGTGTGATCCTGAGGGGTAGGCAAGGGTGTAACTAATAGTACACCCACATTTTCACCAGTTATGTCCCGTATAAAAGGAGACGACCCCATTGCCATGAACCGGGCACAAATCCAGACTCAATGGTGGCTGTTGAAAAACTCCTGATGGAAAACTTATTTTCCCGTTCTTTTTCAAAAAGATTTTTGAATGCGTAATTAGTTTACTTATCTGACTGTCCGACTCAGTGACAGTTCTCTCGTTCAGCGAGTGCCTATAATAGGTTTAATTGACATTAATATTTTAAAATTAAAACTTTTCAAGGCATGTTTCTCACTAGCTAAAGGCGCATGATATCTGAAAGATGAATGTTCCATGTTCCCACTGTTTGTATAAAATATTTTGTCAGATTTAACCGGTGTAATTGGTCATGAAAACCGATATCAGCAATATAGGCAGGTTTGATTATTTTTAGAAACTGCGTGAATACAAAAAAAAAAAAAAAATACAAACTGCGTAAATAAAATAAAAATAATAAAATGTAGAAAACCTAATTAAAGTTCTCGATTTAGTTTTACAATGTTCTTAGTTCAAAGTTAGATATGAAATCAGTTAGTTAACCACGCTTGGGTACAAATATAAAACCTGAACACATGCCAAAAAGCCTTGGCAGAATATTATGAAAGTTGTTAGGACAGATAACAATCAAGAACACGTACACAATAAGTTTACATCTAACTGCAGCAACCAAACAACAACCTTTAAATAACAAAAAAAAAGATAACTGTAATTTTGATAGCGATTTCCAATCAGAAAAAGAACATTTTGTGAAGTAAAATGAACGTTGTTTGAATGCAGCAACCAACTACACTTACATTATAAAGTTACTTACTTTTTTATTTGTTTGTTTGTTAAGATTTAACTCAAGAACTACTCAATCGATCTAAAAATCTCTTTTACTATTAGAAAGCTACATCTTTACCAAGCTTGTGACATCGGTTTATTCCGAACCTGCAGTGCAAGTACGTAGGATTCGATAGGACTCGATTAGATAATTTGACAGTTATTCTCGATAAAATGAGTTTTTGACTGTATAAAACTCATTTTATCGAGAATAAAATGAGTTTTTATGGAGCACTGCTGACCCCATATCCTAACCCGGTCGCGGGTTAGGTTAGGTTAGCATATTTAAATTATATATGGTAGATGGCGTTGCCATCAACCGTGCGCGAATTTGGACCCCATGCTGATATTGAGCGCGGCGGCGACCTCTCGCGTGCGGCGGTGACCTCTCGCGTCCAGCCCTGGTTCAGTCCATGGTCCGTGGCGAGACGGAAAGGGAATCCGTCACCTCCTTCTGCGAAGCAGTCATGCTAGCAAAGGAGGTGGCGGAACGCGAGAGGGAGAGTCTCTCGCCCCAGCCGCCGCGGTAGACGGCTGACGATGGCTACCGGCCACTGTAGACGCGGGCCTCGCGCGCCTCAAAGAGATGTCAGCAAAATGGCTCGAAAGGGCCGAAGAGATACCGTGGCCCCGCAACATAAAGGGCAAGGACATGGATGGTTTTAAGTCAGTAAAAGTCTGACACTCCCTCCCGAGAAGACATTTGATGATTTCACATTCGAAAAAAAAATTGCACTATACCCAATCAAGAATAGGAATGAGCTCCACTTAGAGCTGTAGATTTCTGAAGCCCTTTGAATACCAAGAGGGCGTTGTGTGTTGTTTGAAAACTAACTTTATATATTCCTTGTTATTCTATAAGTTGGTAAGATTGTTGATCGGAAGTGACATAAATAAATCTCACATAATTATATAATTTAGAATAATTTATTTTAGAATAATTTATTTAAAAGAAGAAGGTTTACAAAAGTATACATTTAAGTGCAGTAGAGTTATTTTTAACAATTGTATAATTAGTGCTTATAATTAAACTACAATTACAATATATAAAACAGTTGCTGCCGTTGCTGGTAACGAAATTGTCAAAACAAATGTTAGGTAGCGACCTACCTGATCTAGGTTTATTTAAACCTGTGTTTCAGGCCATCACTTTACATTGCATAATTTAATTAGGACAGTAAAAGTTTTCAGAATAAAATAAATCTAATAACAATTACAACAAAAATCAAACTGGTACAAAAACAATAAACATTACAACTAATTTTAGGTAGGAGATGTGTACAAAGTAGATACGAGGGCATAACATAATCAAATTAAGACTTCTAGAAGTTTTTCCGTGTCCGTGTAATTAAGTGTCGCTAAATAATCTGATATTACAAATCTACATTTCCTATAACTTAGACAATAGAAGTTTAGTTTCTTGTTCAGTCTATTATACAGAAAAGGACCTAAAAACACATAGAATCGACTAGCAAAAGCATGTTTAGTTTGAGGCTTTGAGCAAACCAGGTCCTTCCTTCTCCTATCGGGAGGAACTTGGTCATAGTGAAGGGTAGAGTGCTGCTGCAGTATAATGTGAAGAACAAATAATTGCCGTACTGTGAGCACATTACATGCTTTGTAGAGCAGCTGTGTCGGAAATCTAAACGGACGAAAGGTAGCGACCTTTAGAATTGCTCTTTGAGCACGTTCTAGAGGGAGAAGAATTGAATTTCCCGCGCCACCCCAGGACGTTATGCAATACGTTAGAATAGACTGACACAAAGCTAAATAAACCTGTTTTATTAATTTATACTCGGCTACATTACGTAAATACTTAAAAACATATATTAGTTTGCGAACTCTAGTGCATAGTAACTCGATATGTTTACGGAAATTTAAATTGGAGTCAATTGTGACACCAAGATATTTCAAATGGTCAGCTTTTTCTAAAGTAGGGCAAGAACATGCAGTGTCAGCGGACGTGCTACAGGTATGCGCGTTAATGACTAAGTTAGTAAGCGGTGTGTTAGTATTTCTCATAGTAAATGAAATGTATTTTGTTTTATCAGCATTCAGTGTTAGAAAATTATCTTGGAGCCAATTAGATACAGTGTTAAAACCATTCTGAGCATGTTCATAGGCCTCTGCTCTTGATTTAGCTGCAAACAACAGAGCAGTATCATCTGCATAAGACATTACAACACCATTTTTGAGTGGGAGGCTGCACAGGTCATTAATATAGATTAAAAATAATGTTGGCCCTAATATACTGCCTTGTGGAATTCCAAAACGAGTATTAGAAAGATCAGAACTTGTGTGCGGACCAATTTTTACACATTGCTGTCGATCACTAAGATAATCAGATAAAAGTAAAAGCTGCGCTCCTCTTATCCCAAGAGTTTCAAGCTTCTGCAAAAGACTAGTGCAAGAAATAGTGTCAAATGCCTTAGCAAGGTCTAGAAAAATACCAACTGTATACATACCCCTGTCCAGATTTGTAGAAACGTAATTGATCAGTTTATTTACTGCTTGGCTAGTGGATTTTTTGGGCCTAAACCCAAATTGATTGTCTGAAAGAAGCTTGTTATCTTCCAGATATTTAATTAGTCTACTATTTATTATCTTTTCCAAAATTTTTGATATACCCGTTAGTACTGAAATGGGTCTGTAGTTATTCACACTCATTTTGTCGCCAGACTTGAAAATAGGTGTGACCACAGACTTTTTTAGCAATTTTGGGAATATCCCATTAGATAAACATAGCTGAAAGATGTGGGTAAGCGGGGGGGCCAGTAGGTGTTGAAATCTTTTTAGTACGTTATTGGGTATACCATCCCACCCCGTTGCGCAGACATCCTTTAAGCCGTTTATAATTCTAACAACTTCGTTGACGTCCGTATCCAGTAAGACAAAAGAGTTCAACGTGGAGGATGTCCCTGTTGGGTTTTGAGTAGGAGGAGTTCTGATATTCATGAATTTCTCAGCCAAGTTTTTACCAACGTTGACAAAAAAGTGGTTAGCCTTATTTGCTGTTTCGGATGGGTTAATTTCAGATGTCAGTAAATCCAACGGAGGTTCGGAATTTTTTGACCTCAGTGTATTGGTTTTTATAAATTTCCACACAAGTTTACTATTTTTCCCCGCCTTCTCGAGTTCATGTTTGTCGTACTGGTTTTTTAGTTTTTTCAACAGTTTATTACAGAAATTACGATATCTTTTATAGGTAACAGAAAGTAATAGATCATTTGGTGCAAGTTTTGATTTTAGGTGAAGTTTGTCTCTGTGTCTTATACAACGAACGAGACCGGGTGTGATCCACGGTTTAATGCAACTATACTTTCTAGGGATTTTCTTAGTGAAAGTGTTTTTCTTTATTACATATTGTAAGGAATTTATGAAATACTGTAACGCGATATTTGCATCAACAGAATCGTAAATAGGGTTAAAATTAATGCCGCGTATGTCAGTTTCAAGTTTTGTCATATTGACTTTAGTGTAGCTACGCTCGCAGTTTTTCCTAGGTGAATTTATTTGCATTGTTAGTAAAACAGCTTGATGATCGGTAAGCGCAGAGTTAGTAACCAATGTTTTAGATGGATTTTTTGATTTTAGAATGATATGGTCTAAGCAAGAACCGCTTTGATGTGTGGGGTAATAGTGAGCTGGTAAGAGTCCATGAAATGCACAAATATTTAGGTAATTGTGTGTGTGGGTATCGGGTTTCTCGGAGGAAATGTTTATGTTGATATCTCCTACAAGTATTATATTTTTGAAAGTACTTATGGTTTTTAAGTTTGTGTCGAGTGAGTCTAAAAATCTGTCGATATTATGAGAGGGCGGCCTATAAATAGCCATGACTGGAATAATTTATCGGGAATAATTTTGATGAATACGCAATTGCTTTCTTGGGATAGTGGTTCTTCTTTGACAGTTCGTAAATTATTTTTAACATAGACTACAACTCCGTCATTTTGGTTGGTGTTTCTGTCTGTTTTGTATGAATAAAAACCCTCCAGTGATGGTAAGTTGACTGTCTGTTTTGACAACCAACACTCTGTTAGTACAATAATATCACAGCTTATATCAAGACTTTTTAAAAAAACTTCAAAACCGTCCATATTTCGGTTTATGCTGCGAATATTTTGTGTAAGCAAGGTAAGTGATTTGTCGCCAGAATGAAGTAGGTATTTACAGTCCTCAACATTGCAGATTTTGGATTCGGACACAGTAAAACTATCTAGATCACTTATTATCTGATTGCTCATGATAATTACTAACTAAGAAGAAATAAAAGAAAACTATAAGCTACCTGTTTGTGTGCCTACTAAATATACTATACTGTGGCGCTCTTAGGCGCCTTCATAGTCTATTGAGTTGATGTAGTTGGTCTCTGCATATTTACGTGCCGGGCAACTTACATCACCGGTTGAATGGTCACATTTCCTCTTAAATCTATTGCACGTCGCACACTGGGGGGGAGAAGATTTTCTGCTGCATTCCTTCACGGAGTGTCCCGTCTCTGCACAGTGGTTGCAAGTAGGACTCGTTTCACGGCAAAACTTGGCTGCGTGGCCAAACTGCTGGCAATTATAGCACCTGGTGACTATAGTAAAATCTCTCACCGGGCATGAGGTCCAATTTATAAATATTCTGCTCTGGTTTACCAGCAATTTTCTTATGCCAGCGGGTACTTCCAAAATGTAGTTGCAAGTAGGAAGACCTTTCTTACCGGATTTATGGCTCAGTTTAATGTTTTCATGGAAGGATTCACGAGTTGTATTCGGCAATTTATCCGATAGGTTTTGCTCGTAAATGCAGTCGAAAACCTCCTTTTCAGTAAGGGCTACGGGAACACCAATGACGGAAACCCTAGGGCGTCGTTTGGAAGGTTCTTCTATTGTAAGACCCGAGGTAAATATCGTCTCCGAATTCTTTAATTTTTCTATATCGCCTTTGTTTTCCGTGCTGATTAGTACTCCTCCATTTTTCACCTTTTTCAGGCCACGAACCTGGAGCTTGAGTTGCTCGGGAGATATTAACTTCTGAACTAGTGACTTGTTTTAGTTTTATCGCTGGGATAAATGGCAATAGAACTCAGATTTGCAGGACGGACGAAATTGTCGGAGCCTTTCTTCACCATGCTAGCGTAGGAATTGTTGGGCGTATTCATCTTTGACTCTATTACTTCTTTGACCTGGTCCAGAGAGTTCGCCATGTTCTTCTGAAGCTGTAGGTGCTGAACGGTGCTGTGGGACTGGAGCATTTTCTGCTTCACCGACTGGTAAAGCACAGCCATCTGAGAAGTCCCACTTTGGACCTTCCGGCAAAGGTTTACGACGCGTTGCTTCTGGTCCGAGTTCATTTTTCCTTCACCAACAATACCGCAGACTTCGGTCAGAATGCCATCAATAGATAGTAACCATTTCTGGATCTCTGGCGTGCTGACAACATCACTCGGCAAACAATTCTCCTCAGGTGCTGGTACAGGTGGTGGTGGATTTGGTGCACTCGGGGGCAATTGTTCGGTAGGCGTTGGCGGAGGACTTCGCCGTAGTAATTGACTACGACCAAATGGGCTCGATCCTGGGTTCGATCCTGGTTGGGATCCTGGGTTAGACATCCTAACCACAACACTTTATTTATTGTCAATGTAAAACAAAAGATTCAGTTCATCTTGCACATAAAAGTTGCTATGGCACTGGTCCCAGGTGACACACTTTAATTAGTTTTTAACTGACGCCGCATATAATTATTAAAATATTTGTCGTAACTGTTTATAGATATTTCATTTAAGCACGTACACAAAAACACGTCCGCTTAGTCTCGCGTCTCGTAAAGCGATCCATAAAACTACGATTAAGTGCCCGTTAACTTACATGGCAGATAATTGCAATACAACTTTAATTCCATTTTTGAATTTATTCCGTAAGTAGTGGCTATACTGACTTTAATAGGCCCTAATAAACAAATATTCAAAAAAGAATCACCAAACATTCTTGACAAACTAAAGTAATCTATTTCCTATATAAAAAAGGCAACGTTTACGCATGTAGCGCTACGCCGTAGCCCCTCTACGAATTCGTAGCAATCAACTACAAAGTAATGGTCGGATGCCATGTCAAAGGAATTCCATAAAATGTGCGGTGAAAATACAGTTTTTTAGCTTGTGGCCACAAAGTGGACGACCGCAGTGGCAGGACTGTGTTATATTAAAAATGTTCTGGATTCTGATGATGCAACAAAAATTAATGCATTTAAAATCTAGATTTAAAGCGAAGTATTATAATATCTGTGATATAAAGCATTATTTAATTCTAATATTATTATTTTTATTGTAGTTTGAACATCACAATACGATATTTACAGTGAATAAAGCTTTTTAAAGCTCTCAAAACGGTGAAGGAAAACATCGTGAGGAAACCGACATGTCCTAGCATCATAAATTCGAAGACATGTGACATCTACCAATCCGCACTGGGCCCGCGTGGTGGATTATAAAGCCCATTCCCTCTCATAGAGAGGAGGCCTGTCCCAGCATGCAGTGGGAACATTAATAGGCCGATGATGATGATGAAGCTTTTTAAGCCAAAACGTACCAATCCACATATATATTTTTTTTCAAATAATTGTGACAATTTCGTATGGTTAACTTAATGCTGATAAATTTTTAGGTCCGTGTTCACCGAAAAGATAACGGTCTGACTATCTAAAAAACAGCTGTCACTGTGACATTTTCCCATAAAAATGTGTTTTAAACAGCTGTTTTTAGATAATCAGACCGTCATCTTTTTGATGAACACGGACCTAAATCTGTTGTAAGCATACATTATGGGTGCATATGGGACTGAATTTACAGGAAAGTAACACACACAAATATTTAGAATGTTGAATTAGCCTTACAAATTTGACTGACCTAATAAGATCCATGTTCACCGAAAAGATAACGGTCTGATTATTTAGAAACAGCTGTCACTGTGACATGTTCCCATACAAAAATGTGTTTTAAACAGCTGTTTCAGATAATCAGACTGTCATCTTTTTGGTAAACCTAAGAGTTGGTGGGTTGAGAGTTGAGACATTTTGGCAGAACCACGTCCAATTGTAGTATATGTTGTGTTCGTTAGTTAGTTGAATAAAAGATACCGTTAAATAGACTTGGTTCATTAACACGAGGGTCACATAGTAAAGTTTCACAGACGGGCTTCACAGTAAGACAGTCATAAAGGAAGTGTCGACAATCATAGACAATGCATGGACAATGACAAGTGATGTATAGACTAATAACATACTAAAAGTGATGTTACAACAGTATAGATAAGGCTGTTTTTGAAGCCACATCATTTGCCGAACGAAACGAATGATGAAGAAATCTTAAGCGATGCTTTGCGTGACGTAGGTATACGTGGTCAATACGAATTCGGCCAACAAACAAATTGTAACTTTGACTTCAAATTACGTTGTGTTAATATTTAGTCTCGAGTTTTTCAGTTACTTTCTCATGTTATTCTTCACTCTTTGTTTTGTCCCTTGCAGTGTTCATTTATTGTTTTTGTTATCAGTTAAATACCTAAATAAATATAGCTGGAAATTACACACAGCGCCATCTAGTGCCACACTAAGCAAGGCTTGTGTCGTGGTCACCAGACAGTTGATATAATAAATAAATAAATCTTTATTGACAAATTATTTCTCAAACATCAGTGTAGCCCTGGCTCTTGTTCTAGGAGTTCCTGTATCACAAGAGCCAATTATACTACATATATATACTTTTTTTTTGTAAATACATACTTACTCGTATTATACATGTAAACATCCATGACTCGGAAACAAATGTCCATGCTCATCACACACACAACTAATCAGTTATAGAAATTGAGTTTTGAATATCGAATTTGTATTTTCTAATAATAAAATGTCCCATTGTTTATCAAATACGATATAAATACGATAGAAATACCTGACAAGGTTAGTTTCATACATTTTTTCTTCGTCGAAATTGTTAGGCAATAGCCGTCACAAACATAGGTTAAATAATAAATCAAATTTCGTTTTAAATCTACTTTTATTCCTAGGTACCAAAAAACAAAACAAAAATTGGCAGAAACGTTTGTATTTCATATCATTCTGTAGCCTAATTTCCGATTTTCCATTGTTCAATATAAAATTTCATAATAATTCCGTATCCTTATAATTCTGCAAATGCCATTGCAACTCTAATAAAAGTATAAGCAATTTGGAGTCACGCAAAACTGTATTTAGGATGCAGGGTGCATTTTTTGCCAGCATTATTCGAGGAAAATGTTATTACATTTTTAAATCACTCCCTAAGTCTGCCTAGAAAGCCTTAATTTCTTTGTAATAAGCAAATATTTTCTCGTGTCTTGCTTAAAGTTTTGTAACTATTACTTTTTGAGATATTTTAATTTAGGCTTTTGTTTGATCTTTTAAGTCAAAGTTTCATAGTTGAAACTTTAGATATGTAAAATTAAATGTGTAGTTGATAGAAAAAGCAACAACAATTTATATTGATTTGTACAAACACAGATTTTTAAGATAAATGAGAAGAAACTGATGCCCAGTTTGTTTAGTGACTTCCTGATCGATCATATCCATTCAACTCTTCACAACTCTCAGCAGGTTAACTTGGTGTATTTTAATCTTTCATGTCCATCTTTTCTATACACATTAAACCATGCTATGATCACTACATATTCTAAAACAAAGTTCTCCGCCACGTCTGTCTGTTCGTCACGATAAACTCAAAAACTACTACACTGATTTTCATGCTGTTTCCACCAATAGATAGAGTGGTTCTCAAAAAAGGTTTTAGTATCTACTTCCTGCCCTTGTCCCGTTCTATTAGGGGTCAGCGCAATGTTTTTTCTTCTTCTATTCTCCTGTGCTAGACGTCACAGCATTATGATTTAATATGTTAATACTCCTTTCATAGTTAACATAAATAAATCTACGAGTACGTCAAACTTCACTCAATGACTCGGCTATGAACACTTATCTGAAAATAATATTCTTGCCATACAAAAAGATTTTTTATATCTTCCCATTACTTTTTACAAAAGTATCTATAGTAAAGATATAATGGCGTTATCGTAAAAAATGTAAGTGGCCTACCCATTGTCTTGCGACGAAGTCTTTTAGCTAGGGTGGGAAAACCGGTTGTGGTTACTTTCAGGCTAAAATTATCTTTAAATGGTTGAGACTTTTTACTTAAACTTCAGCTTGTTAAACGAAATGAGTGGATGAAAGGAAATCTTCGTTTTTTTAACAGATTCTCAAGATTGTAGGTACTAGGATTTGTAATTTTGTATGGATTCTTAAAATTTCTAAAATATTTTTCTTTTTACTTGGATCTTGTGAGGTCGTTAGTCTGAACGGAGAAAAAAAGAAAGAAAAAGTATTTATTGGACCCACACAGGACGAACATAGAAAAATAAATGTGAAAAAAATACTAAAATTAAAAAAATAGGCTACCAAAAAAACTAAAAATATTTAAAACAAAATAATAAAATAGAAGAGGGAAAGAAAACAGCATCTTTCGAATATTATGATACGTTCAATAATCGATATATTAATCCGCATTAGGCCCGTGTAGTCGATCCCCTCGCAGAGATCCAGCGGGAATGTCGTACGTAGCTGATAAGGCTGTCGCAAATGATAACGAAATAAAAATTTGAGCGAAACAACAACAGTAAATTTCACCCTTTAAAATACTTTTGTATTTAATATTTCAAAAGACAACTGCGTCAACCTTAAATAAAAAAATCTTAAAAGTCCGTAACGCCTGACTTTTGAGGACATTCGCATAAAATTCAACTGTAGACATTTTACAATCCTATAAAAATATCATTCCGCTGTTTCTCGAAGTTTGACCCGAGATTTTTTGGGGTCCTTAGCCGAATAGGGAAACTGTGAAAGTTTTTGAATAAAACTGAAGTTTTTATTGCGAACCGTTTCCCTGTTTAGCTATTGGTCGTAACATGTTTGCACTATCAACATCTATAATATGACTTTTAATAGTTTGTCGGAAAGTTATGTATCGTGTATTCTGATTCGATATGATATTAAAGCTCCTATTTGGTAGATACCTGTAGTTTTGAGAAATGAAGTTGCACTCACTTCCTCAACTCTTTTCTAGGCACCTAGATTCCTCTGAAATCATTGCTAATAATTATAACGGTGACTTTTTAGTGTACTTTAAAATTTATCAGATTTACATAGAGGTCAATCAAAGAGCTGATGGTGGTTTGGTTTTGGGTGGAATGGTTTTTTTTTTTTTTTTTTTTTTTTTTTAGGAATGACCACTCGTAGTTGCAACTCGATAAGGTTGCTTAACTACTGTAGCGGGCTTTTTGAAGAAAACACACTTTTCCGCTAAACACAAACGTATAATTTTGATAAAATAAATTGTAATAAAAAATAGGTCGATTGCGCCGAGATATTCAAAAATTTTTAAAGTATAAAGTTCAATTAAATTTCAATTATATCTGTTGAAACAAAGCATGTACGAATCAATGGAATTTATATGGTTATATTCAGATTCTTGAAAATCAGAGAAAAAAGTTAAGCGAAACCTAGCGGTAATCAAACCATTGGCCAATGTAAAATTATCCCGCCTCGGTACGAGAAAAAAATATTAGTGCTAAATGCTTAAATCCTCGCACATACCCTGTGAAGAGGTAGTATTACTAAGCCTTAATTTAAGGAGAACATTTTAAACATTAAGAAATAAATAAGTAAATTTTGAAAATCCTCAGCTTGAACCAGACGAGACGAAGTGACACGCCGCAGGTCGACCACGGAGCATCAGGCCGGTGACCTTAGTACTACAGAACCAGGTCTCCTATCGTTGCAAGCTTGGTCACATTGGCTGGCTTGAGAGCCTGACAAATTCAGGAACCGGGCTGGTCGCACACGTCCACACCAGGCGCGAGGTGGATCGTCAGAAACCGGGCTGGTTGTACGCGACCACACCAGGCGCGAGGTGGATCGTTTCTTGAAAAAACTGGTTGAGGATGATGGTGATACCGTACTCAGCGCCTCCGAACCAACAGAGCACGTTCAGCTAACGCCATTCCGGCGAATAGTAATAAGCAGACAGCTAATTTAAAGCATTTTCCAAAAATAAAACTGCTATTAACAAAATAACACGTCAGCAATACCGCATCCGGCAACAATCGACATCGAACTGTCTCAAGAAAAAAATCTTCAATTTTTTACGAACAAAAACTCGCTCCAAATTCGAAAAGATTTAATACTTAAAGAAAAAATATTGACTAAAGGTTTCCAAAAAACCAGGTTGCATGACAAACTCCACAAAAAAGGTGATATTCAAAAATGTAGCGTTATTGAAACGCTGCAGTACCCCCTTTCCAAGAAAAAAGGACGCAAGTCCGACAGTGGGCATTACAGGAACAACCAACAACCTGTCCAGGAGGAAAAAAAGAAAAAAAAAAACCAGAGGAAATTAACCTAGACTAGCCTAAAACACTATACCTAATAGTTGACCTAAACTAAACCTAACATAGACGACATCGGAGTACAACAAATACTGAATAAATGAGAAACCGGACTCTCATCTACCCGTTATCAGTGCAAGCTCATGAAGTGTCCAATAAACCTAAGGTTGACCGGTCAAGAAGATAACAAGAAAAAATTAAGTCTAAGTAAAACAAAGTTAACTTAACAGTAGTGCAGTAGCAGCTACCTAATTATACAACTAACTTCAAACTAGAACGACAAAGTCAACAAAGTAACCTGAAAGAGTCAAAAGAATAAAGATAAAACCTAGGATAAAAATAACACCTAGTTGACAAACGTCATCGGTCGAAGATAATTTAACGGCTTCGGACAAAGAAACACCTTGGCCTTAAAATCAACATCAGACAAATCCATCATGAGTCTATAAAGGAGACTTCGGACAAGAAAGGACAAAATATATCTCAAGTCGAAAGACTTGGACAAAAGACAAATGGACTACAGTTCGAACAAAGGAACGTGAGTCTTAGAGAATACAAAAATAAGCGTTCAAGTTCAAAGATACAACTTGAACGACCAAGTAGTACTCCGGTTCAACCAAGGAACGGGAGACAAAGGAGGTTTAGGAAAAAACCAGGCTTAAAGCCATAATTTGAGCCTAAAGTCAAATCAAGTAACATTCGAACTTAAGAATAAGTTTCAAATTCGAAGATAAAAAAGACTTCGATAATAGATTTTATCGATACGTGCACATCACTAAAGGATGCGCCAGTGTAACCGAGTTCTAAGATTAAAAAGACTCAAGTTCACTTGTATAACTTGAGTCTATACCCAAATCAAGTACTACACGAACTCTGAGGATAAGTCTCTGTTGTAAATAAGACTTAAACAAGAGACAAATGGACTCGGGTTTACAGAAACTAGAGTCAGAGGGGGACTAAGGCTGAGAGGATCTCAAGTCCAAGAGAAACAAGAAACTTAAGTACAAAACTACCATTTCGGATAGGTCAAGTGCAGTAATTAATTAACCCTACGCCCTACCAAAATGTGTAACTAGATGCAAACAAAGATGTCTTAATACAAAATTTTAGAATAACTAGCTATGACGCAACTTGACAATGTTCTAGCATAAAATTTAGAAAAACGCCATCTATGAACGTTTATTGGAACTAAATTGCTAGCAACAACTCGACTAAAAATGTCAACACCAAAAATTGACTACCGCCATCTGTAATTATTTGTTGGTACTAAACCAACAATAGCTGGGTTAGTACGGCCTTTTAAAAAATATATATTCTGACACTTATTAAAAAAGTTTCTATTCCGTACTAATCATAGGCAATTTCTAGGGGTAAAACTGAACGCGATAGAATCGCTCGAGTCCCGTACAAAATATTTGAATTAAAAGATAGAGGAAAAAAGTTATTTTAAGATATCTTTGATATGATATCTACCAGAATGTACGGAATCACAATCCTGTAGTAAATAAGTAGTCCTAGAAATAACTTGCAAAACACGACACTTAACAAAACGTGGAGCAAGCTTTCCAGAGAAAAAGTTTTCTCCAGATGACTGGGAAAAATTACGTCTCCATACAGTGTCACCAACATTTAGAGTAATAGCCGACCGATTGGAGTTATAAGCTCGGGAGTTACGGAGGAAAGCCAAAGAAAGATTATCAGCAACCTTCGCATAAACCTCACGGAGTGAAGACAAATTCGAGGCGTGACGAGTCCGACTGTCCGCTAAATTAGAGCTTTGAGTCTGACTACTAGCACGGCTAGAATCCATTAGTACTTCTCTACCAAACATGAGAAAGTTAGGCGTGAAACCTGTGGCTAGATTGACGCATGAGTTAAGATAGAGCTTTACTTTAGGCAACATCTTAGCCCAACATCTTTGGTTTTCACCAACTAAAATCCCTAAGCATGTCACTACACTTTGGTTATAACGTTCAACCGTATTCGCTTGGGGTGTATAATAAGGTGTAAATATAGGAGATTCAATATGGAACGATCTGAGGAAATTTAGAAACTGACTACTGCGAAAAACAGTAGCGTTATCGCATAAAATAGAACGAGGAACACCGAAGTTAAAGAAAATTTCGGACTCTAAAGCTTTTATAATAGAAAAAGCGTCTACTCTCTTAAGAGGAACAAGCCACACATACTTCGAGAAAACATCGACCATAGAGATGATGTACCTGAATAACAAAATCTCCGATTGATCAGCCCTTTGTTTTAAATTGCAGACCTCTAATTCAGTTTTACAATTCAAAATCTGTAGGTGAAAATGTTGTAATAAATTGTTGCTTTAATTCGGAATAAGATAAACCAACATGACGAATCAACCTAAGATATTTCAACGCTGAACCAGATAGCAGCTCATGGAAACGTCTCATCAAATGCTGATCCGAAATATCATCAGCATGTTTACGCTCATCAATTTGATAAAAAATTCACGTACACATGTATTTCCGGAGAAATCAATTTTCCATTTTGATAACGAATACCTGTTCTGAATTATGTGTAGGTATTCCTCGGATCTATTGGGTAATAAGATAGAAGCATTCCTGGGGGGAATTGGCGGGGGCCTAGTATTAATAGGACTTTGTAACGGAGTTTCAAAAACTTGACAAACTTCATCTGCCATAATGACGTAAATCAACAACAAAGAGAAAAATTGTCTGTAAAAAATATAGTGAAAAAAGTTTGCTAGTCAAAAACAGACTAAACAAAAAATTGTAAACCAATGAGAACTTATTTTAGTGTGGGAAAATTCGGAACTAATTTGCCACCACAGATTAAACCATGGGGCATTACCAGTTGCCTAGCAACAAAACCTATTAGACAGTTGACCTTCAAATAATAGGTATTTTCGTAAAGAAATATTTACGTAATTTTAAAATGAGGATTTTTGTTTATGCGTATGTTGAATATAATTTTGGTGTTATAGAAAAAGAATGTCACCAAAAATAACATACACATTGAATCCAGAACGAACTTCTAACGAAACAATGATCTATAGGGAAAAATAAGATATAGATGAACACTGAAAAGTTCAAAAGTAGAAATACCCTAAAAAAACTGCACGGCTTCCAAAAATGTATGCCTGGAGATGAGATTGACCTAAAAACAAGACAGGAAATTAAGCAGCTAAATACTAGAACCTAAAAATCTAGATTCAAGCATAAAAATCCGTCACGCATTAAATCGCTTACCTTCGAACACGACGCCTATAAGTTCATACAACACACTCATGCACTACGGGTTCTAACTACCGCTAGTTAGAGGAAACAAATTAAATACTGGGGATAATAATCAGGTAAATAATGTATTTGTTGGGTGAGAAATAAAAGAGGGTTGTGTGTTTTATAGTTCACAAAATCTCTATATATAAAAATGAATCCCTATTTCCCTTGGTCACGGCATCACGCGTGAACGGCTGGACCGATTTCACTAATTCTTTTTTTGTTGTGTCCGTTATTGTCAGGAGAAGGTTCTTATGAAAAAAAAAAATGATATTTAAAAAAAAAACACGAAATTAACCCAGCATGTCCAAAGTCTTCAATTGTTTCACCGCATGCATGTCAATAGCTATTTTAGGCAAATTGTCAGTGGAACAGATATCCTAATAGATTCAAGGCCGCCTATGACCCACTGATCGAAGGTTCAAACCCCGACCCCTTTAGAATACTTTTTGTGATTTATTTCGATTTTTTATTGGTCTAAGATTGAATTCGATCCCCAACCGCTTTTTACTTTTAGTGTTTTTATTCATATATTTTTTTGATAGCTGTAAGATTTTAAACATTTTTAAATACATACTTTTCATTTATATAGTTTACTTATCTTCACATTTTGTTGACGTTGAACGAAGTTGCCATTATTTATGGTCGCTGGCGAGAATTTAGAGTCTTGCGATAATTTGATTCTGCGTGTCAGGGAAACTCATCGTGCGTATGATGCATTACTACCTGCTGATATTTTGATAAACGAAATAGTCTAAATGATAATAGCTTTCGTCACGACATTACAGCACGAGTATTCAAGCAGAAACTCAATGCACTCAAGAACTTCATTGTAATGTATGATTTCGGAGACGTGTGATGTCCATACCAATATTATAAATGCGAAAGTAACTCTGTTTGTGTCTGTTTGCTACCTTTTCACAACAAAATGGCTGATCGGATTGCAAAGAAATTTGGCAAGGAGATGTATTTCAACCTAGGGAAGGACATAGGCTATATATTATCACGCTAATTACTTACGGGGGTGAGCAATATTGCATTTCGTCTATATTTTTCAACTGTTTAACAACTGACAACTGTCATAACATGCGTTGTTATAGAATAACTATTTTAAATCTATTGTCAGTAGAACGAATAGCCCGTCGGTGACGGCTACCGCCTTTCGAACATTGTGTCGCAAGTTCAAGCCTCAGTAATAAAGACATTGAATTCTTTTTGATTTTGTTTAATTCTGTAAGATTGCCGATAGTAACTTTGGTTCGCACGTTCAAAACCCACCCGGTTTTCACTTTTTGTAACAAAGTATTTTTTTTTTGTTGGATGCGAGTCCCACGAGACCGGTCAATGTGGCGACACTTGATGGGCCTATGTCCAGCAGTGGACGTCTTTCGGCTGAAATAATGATGAATGATGATAATTCAAATGGAGTAGGGCAGGACACCTAGCAAGGCGCGGTGCTGTCAGGTGGAGTAAAGTTGTGACCAAGTGGCGTTCTAGAAATCGAAACAGAAGTTTTGGTCATCCAGCGGTGAGATAAGCAGACGATATTGTTGCCATTACGGGAATATCCTGGATGAGACTGGCACAAGAGCGTGGAGCTTGGCACAAACAAAGAGAGGCCTGTACCCAGCAGTGGGTGAAGTCGGACAATGGATGATGATGATGATGACGCATAACTTTTTCCAGAGAAGTCCGATTTTCATGATTATTTTTTATTGAAAAGCGTGTATCGCAAAGTTTGTCCCATTTTATGTTGAAAATAGTCGTGTTCGAATCAAAGTCACTTTTTTTCGATTTTTCGGATTCATGTGCGCATTGTATAATCATCGCTTGCTGAAACATCGTGAGGAAATCAGCATGCCTGAGATATATTTTCTAAGAGGCCCATGGGCGGCATAAAAACTCTGACACCAGGTTAGGCAACTAACCACACGATAAGGAAGGAAGGATCGCTTGCTTCGGTGAAGAAAGACATCGTGAGAAAACCACAGCATGCCTGAGAGTTATTTCTCGATGGCATGTAAAGCCAAGACAGAGGACCTTGGGCGGCATAAGAACTCTGACACCAGTTTAGGCACTAACCACACGATAAAGAAGAAGATTGTGTTGGGGCTTATTTCATAAACCTTTTTGACAACTTTAGACCTGGCTGAAGTTTGACTGTGATCGAAGGTCTAGCGATGGAGACGGAAGACAGTCACAAGAGGTCCGAAACAGTTTGCAGCAGGTATATCGCGTGTCGGATCATTTCATGCACCTTGATATAAACCTTAGACCTAGCTGGAGTATGAGTATCATCGAAGGTCTAACAGTGGAAATAAAGGCAGTCAAAAGAGGTCCGCAACACTTCAAATCTGCTCTATCGTGTTTAAGGCTCATTTCGTGCACCTTGATGAGAACTTTAAACTTAGCTGGAGTAAGACTGTCATCGATGGTCTAACGATGGAGACTGAAGGCAGCTGCAAGAGATCCTCAACAGTTTACAGCAGCTATATCGTCATTGGGCTCACTTAATGCACCTTGATGAGAACTTGAGAAATAGCTGGAGTATGACTGTCATTGAAGGTCTCATGATGGAAGCTTGGAGACGAAAAGAATTTGCAATAGGTTTTCAAGAGTTTACAGCATCTACATCATGTTGTGTTGACCTGCGTGGAGTATGACTACCATCGAAGGTCTGTCTTTGGAGAAAGAAGGCAGATGCGAGAGGTCCGCAACAGTTTGAAGCAGCTTTAACGTGTCGCCGCTCAGTCATGCCACTTGATGAGAACTTTCGACCTAGCTGGAGTATGATATCGTCGAGTACCCAAGGATAGAAACGTAAGGCAGTCGAGGGAAGAGTCCTTATTTGGAAAAACATAAATAGAATATTTGGCGATTAATGTAAACCTATTCGAGAAAAAATAAATTGTTACTTACTTGAATCTGTACTAATATTATAAAGCTGCAGAGTATGTTAATTGTTTGGTTGGTTGAACGCGCTAATTTTAGGAACTGTTGGTTCGTCTTACGCAGACGAAGTTGCGCGGGTCAGCTAGTTATTTTATAATTGTGATGAATAATTACAACTCACACAAGCAAACAAAGAATAGAACAGGCTCTAGGAATCTCTTGAACTGGTCACTTGGGTAATCACGTTAATGTCCTGAAACAAACAATAGGAACAAACAGAAAACGAATTAGCTCACACAGAGGAAGAAATTGTTAGCTCACTTGGAGTGAGCTACCACCCTCGAAATTGCAAAAAAAATATTTATGTGATGTAAACAAGAAAAACACTTACTTTATTAGATCGGGCGCCATATGTAGCGGGATTCTTGAAGAAAACACACTTTTCCGCTAAACACAAACGTATAATTTTGATAAAATAAATTGTAATAAAAAATAGGTCGATTGCGCCGAGATATTCAAAAATTTTTAAAGTATAAAGTTCAATTAAATTTCAATTATATCTGTTGAAACAAAGCATGTACGAATCAATGGAATTTATATGGTTATATTCAGATTCTTGAAAATCAGAGAAAAAAGTTAAGCGAAACCTAGCGGTAATCAAACCATTGGCCAATGTAAAATTATCCCGCCTCGGTACGAGAAAAAAATATTAGTGCTAAATGCTTAAATCCTCGCACATACCCTGTGAAGAGGTAGTATTACTAAGCCTTAATTTAAGGAGAACATTTTAAACATTAAGAAATAAATAAGTAAATTTTGAAAATCCTCAGCTTGAACCAGACGAGACGAAGTGACACGCCGCAGGTCGACCACGGAGCATCAGGCCGGTGACCTTAGTACTACAGAACCAGGTCTCCTATCGTTGCAAGCTTGGTCACATTGGCTGGCTTGAGAGCCTGACAAATTCAGGAACCGGGCTGGTCGCACACGTCCACACCAGGCGCGAGGTGGATCGTCAGAAACCGGGCTGGTTGTACGCGACCACACCAGGCGCGAGGTGGATCGTTTCTTGAAAAAACTGGTTGAGGATGATGGTGATACCGTACTCAGCGCCTCCGAACCAACAGAGCACGTTCAGCTAACGCCATTCCGGCGAATAGTAATAAGCAGACAGCTAATTTAAAGCATTTTCCAAAAATAAAACTGCTATTAACAAAATAACACGTCAGCAATACCGCATCCGGCAACAATCGACATCGAACTGTCTCAAGAAAAAAATCTTCAATTTTTTACGAACAAAAACTCGCTCCAAATTCGAAAAGATTTAATACTTAAAGAAAAAATATTGACTAAAGGTTTCCAAAAAACCAGGTTGCATGACAAACTCCACAAAAAAGGTGATATTCAAAAATGTAGCGTTATTGAAACGCTGCACTACTTAACCGAACTATCCTGTGGGTGGCCAAAAATTACTTTAAGGCCCCCAGCCAGGGCTTACAAACTAAAAATATTTACATTTAAATGACGATCACTAAGGGCACCCCCTGTGGGGTTCGGGCCTCGACTTAGTGCGTCATTATCGGGAGGGCAGCACAAACGTACACATGGCGACACATCAAGCTATATATAACCAGTATAACCTGACCTCGCTTTCTATGAGCTTCCGGTACGATGAGAGATCAGCAGGTTTTTCCTCGCTTGATTGTGTGAAAGTGAAGTGTGAAAATTCGAAAAAATAAATGTGACAATGGGATAGCCCGTCGAGCGCACGGTTTGTCAAATACAATTATTTTTTGGTATTAAAACGATAAAGATCATTCCATTGTGAAAAGGCAGTTCTAAAACTATTTAAGTATTTACAGCACCAAACATTCTCATTTCAGTCCATTGTACCAAACATAACAGAATCAAAATTGACCAAGTGCGTGCCGAACGCGCATTATTGAAAGATTCTGTAGCATTTATACGGCCAAACAGTTTTTCTTCCAGATTGTTCACAGTATAGAAAGTAGTCACGAAACGTTACTTCTGGGAAAATCGCGAATAGAAGGGAAAACAGACTTTAAAAATAATTGGAAACTAATGGATTGTTGAGTAACTAAGTATGAAGTATTGAAAGTACTGCTTCATTTGTAAATAAATTTTATTATTATTATTATATTATTATTTGCTGTTGCAAACAACATATAAATGTGTAATATTGCTGTGTCTTTTATAGTAGTACTAGCTTCTGCCCGCGACTTCGTACGCGGATCCTGTTGCTTATGCCAGCGACAACGGGGTCGTCAAAATCGACGATCTGAAACGTCTGATGTCGAATTCTAAGAGCCCGGGGAAGGGAAAAGCGGATCTTTCCCATCTGAGCAACACATACCGTTTGTTTCTTTTCGCCATTTAACAGCTTCACAAAAAGTACAATTTTGAACCATAATATGTGGCGTATTCAATCATAGGAGTATATAAGTAAATGCACTCCGTTCCTTATCACCCAAGGAAGGTCGCCATGCCCTACGGCTATATCTTGAGACACATCCGATTCTTCAGATGATATCGACATTCTGTTCAGACAATGTCGAATTCGATCAGAATTCAAGCGTTCGTTGCGCTCTTCTTCTGTCTCTTCATGCCGTACTCCAGCAATTCTTTCTCTCTCACTTTCTAACTGATTACGAATATTTTGTTGTGTGCGTGTTCGGGGCAATGTATGATAATCTCAAGCAGCAGTTAGTCACGCATCATGTTCATCACTCGTTTCAAAAGACCTGTTAGTAGATGTGCGAATACACTGAGAACTCGAGAGAAGCGTGATTCTGTATCGGTAAACGTTTCCGACTCGCGAGACAATGCATGACGTTCACGATCAGCGAGTCGCGCATCTATTCTTCACTGGTCTCTAGAGATCTGGATGTAGATGCGTAAATACGCTAAGAACGCAGGCGTGCTTTGCGATCCGAAGAGGTTTCCACGGAGCAAGTTGTAGCCTGGTGTTCTCGAACAGCATCAAGTCTCTCCTGACGCTCTTCGGTAGATTATTGGGATCTCATGATCCTCAATCTTGTAGCTCCTTTGGAACATTTGGGAAAGATTTGACCTCTTTCTAGGCATGGTTATAGTTTTGTTGTGAAGATATCTAATCAATTAAAATCTAATTGACTGCTCCCCTGCGTTACCGGGTAGGCTACCGAGTCACGAAGATAAATGGAAAAGGAAATTCAACACTCAAATAACATAAACCCTAAGACATATTTATTCGATAAAATTAAATAATAAATGGGAGTTTTGGCCAGTCGAGTCCAATTTTCCTTGATATACAATCGTCATCGAAAATCAGTCCTAAACTGTTACAGCCTTCACCGCGTGGAGGTACTCCCAGTTTATGTTATTTTATACAGTGAAATTAGTGATAGCTTTGCAATAATTTTCACATCAAATGTTTCTGACCTTCGATTTTTTCTAAGTCAACAGGAAATGCCCATCAGACCGAACAACTTTTGCTAAGACGTCATTCCTATATGTGTTATGGTGTTGCTGGGCTATTGGAGTTCCACGATAGGTGTCCCAGATCTTCGATTTTTATAAGTCAACAGAGAGTGCTCATCAGATTGAACAACTTTTGCTAAGACGTCATTCTTATATGTGTTATGGTGTAGCTGGGCTATTGGAGTTCCACGATAGGTGTCCCAGATCTTCGATTTTTATAAGTCAACAGAGAGTGCTCATCAGATTGAACAACTTTTGCTAAGACGTCATTCCTATATGTGTTATGGTGTAGCTGGGCTCTTGGAGTTCCACATCAGGTGTTCCAGATCTTTAAATTTATTCTCTCAGCAGAAAATGCTCATCACGTGGAACAATTTTTGCTAAGGTGTCATATTTGTATCTCTTATAGTTTAGCTGGTCTGTTGCGGTTCTGCATCAGGTGTTCAAGTTTCCAAGATAAATTATAGCTTATAGCTGACCAACGCAACTTCGTCTGCGTCACATAAATAAGAGAGAGAAACGAAAGGAAAAAAAAACCCCGTTTTTGCAACTTTTTTCATTCCTGCTCCGCTCCTTATTGTCGTAGCGTGATGTTATAGAGCCTAAAGCCTTTCTCGATAAATGTGCTATCCAACACAAAAAGAATTTTTCAATTTGAACCAGTAGTTCCTGAGATTAGCGCGTTCAACCAAACAAACAAACAAACTCTTCTGCTTTATAATATCTGCTTTATAATATTAGTATAGATTTTATTGTGGATAACAGGCGCAATGGTTTCTTGGATACTTGTAACATACGGAATAACTCGTGGGTAGAATATCAGTTTTAAGAACAAGCAAAACCAGCTGTCGGTGACGTTGGTAATTCTTTTTCCTACCTAACCTTAATATACATATAACATACTTATCACACATCACAGATTTATTCACAAAACCGGAAAAATAGCTCCCAATCCATTCCCATTCATCCAATGTATTTCTAGGTATTTTCCCCAAAGGATTCGCTTCATTTCACTCAGCTGAAAAGGCCCAGAAATCTATGTAACCTATCGCTGAACTTTCTAACGGATTTCATCGATTTGCCATTTGGATATTCATTTAAAAACCGGATCACGTAAGTAACAGTGAACTACGAGCAATTTGTAGGCTGTTACGAGGAACCTTAGGTTCCCAGTTGTCAATATATCGTCTTTAAGTGCCTTACTTTGTAGTAGGTGCCACGTGTGATTGGTGATGCAAATATCCATAGTACTAGTACGCTTAATACAAATGCGAAAGCAAAGGTGTCAGAAAGTCTTGTACAGAGAGCTCCGTGTATCAAGCTATCAAAGGTGTACTGATGGCGAAGATTTTAACTTTGATAGCGTATATTATTGTCTCGGAAACGTGACGCTTTAGAAGATTTTCCGTTCAGTACTTGTTTGTAATAATGCCAGCTATAATTGTTTACAGGTTTTATGAGTGGCTGTTATTATGAAAATAAACTAAAATGGCCATACTTCATACAAAAATCGTTCAAACAATTTTGCACACAAGTAGACTGCACGCATGACTGGGGTTGTTAGACTGAACTTGACTTTTTGTCTAGGGCAAGCTGATTACCAACGAAAACAATAATTTTACTTTGAAACCAAGCTGGTTTGGCGCAGAAATGAGGGTACCTACACAATTTCATCTTGTTGTACGTTTTTTTAGTTTCTTTGTTTTAAGATTGTGTGATCTTGTCGTATTTGCCAAATGAAGATTTTAGTAGGTAATTATTCTTTTAATAATTTTCTGTTTTAGTATCCGATCGTGCGTTAAGCCGCAGGCTATATTTAGATTAATAATTATTCATACATGTTTCAATGACGTGCCATCCGTTTCAGTTTCAATGAGCGAGCGTTAGTAGGTTGGTACGTAACAGGATATTGGCAAAACATATTGCTTATATTATCAAGTCTCTGATTTTCCGTATATAGCTCATACATTTTACCAAATGTAATTTTAATACTTTGCCTGGTTTGAGTATTACGATACAAGGAACTAAACATATATTTTGCAAAAAAAAAATAGTTATTGTAACTGTTTTGAAATTGGTTCTAACTAGAGAACAAATAGCCTAATGCACTGTTTTAGGCTTTCACGGTTTTTCTCTATACTCAAAGTACTTACGGGATTATATCCGTGATTTTCTTTTGTTTCTGTGAGCTCCCGATATTTCAACGATGTTGCAGGCATCATGACCGCGGATATAATCCCGTAAGTACTTTAAGTGGAAACCATACCTTGTTTAGGGTTCCGTAATCCTGATAAGGAACCCTTATAGTTTCGTCGTGGTTTAGCTAACAGACCGTTAGTACTAGAAAGCTGTAATTTTGCCACACATACGCACACGCGCCGACAAAATGGTAAAATAAAATTTTGGGAAAATATTTTTTTTTTTGGGTAGCTAAAAATGAAATATGTGTGCATGTGAAGTCGGGATGAATTTTACACGCCACCAAACCACAATCCTTACTTACTCAATCCTGTTAAAATGTTATTTCCACATTGTGATAAAAATATTGTTCTAGTTTCCGAATAGATAAAATACTGTTAGATAACATTAACATAGAAACTAGAACTGTCATAGTTAGTAACTCGAAACCAAACTCCTAGTTTTGCAATGTTTGTTAAAAACATAAACAAGCTCTTGTTGGTCCAGTAGTTGTGGTACATAAATGTTTTTATTCACACGTCATTCTCTCGAAATTCAGTTCGTATGCTAAAGCAACCAGGGTCTCAATTTTTTCGTCAGTTATTTAAAAAAAAAACATCTCTTCCAAACATTTATTGACTGTGTCATTTTTGCACTTTTGTTTGAAACAGCAGATTCTTCTTTAAACTTGTCTAAAATACTCTTCGCGTACTTTTTTTTTGGAAATAGCACATTTTTTCTAGATGTCGAAATTTTCTGTGCATCATGAAATCATGTTCTGAATAATTCTCATTGTTTCATTTTATTTGATGGACGAAAAAACCTCTCTAAATATTTGTAACTGACTACGAAAACTGTACGTATCAATAAACTACTAAAAGTTCCTGTGCTATCGATGCAGTCTCATCTCCAAAACTAATCCCTACCTTTTATGAAAGGCATTTCCTTTCTCAGAAGTCCAATAAGTAACAGACAATCCAGTGATTAAAATATATTCTCTAAGAAAAAATCGAAAAAGTTGAAAATAAGTGACGAAAGTTGGTTTTACAATAAACTTTCATTTGGGTTCGTTATTTACCTTTTGCGTGTTCTTTTAGTTTTAATGTCGAGTATTTGAACTCTTAAGACGTCGATGCATAGGTGGAATTTGGTGACATCAAACGATGAACTGAAAGGGGTATGAACATTGTAAATTTAAAGTCAAAGAATGATTAACTTATTGAATGAGTAGTAATAAATAGAAATATTATAAATAGGTAGCTTTTGCATCTTTGTAAGTTTACATTTAAAGCGTAATTTCCGGAACTACTGAGTCGATACCGAATACAATTTTTTAAATTTAATTTTCGGAAATACCGAAAATTCACAAGCGCAGCTGCTCCTGCATTCGATTCCCAGGTCAGACGTGCTGTTGGGTATTTTCATCAGTATTTTTTCAGTAGCACCCACGGAGTCTGGATTAGTGTCCGGCTGCTGGTAATAGGCTCGCCCCTATTACGCGGACCTAAATATAACTGGCGAAATGTGGGTGCACAGTAAGGTTCACCTCTGTCTAATCCTTCGGGGATTCCAAGGCGTGAAGTAATGGGATGTTCTCTGTCCCGCGTATGGACTAGACACATAAACATCTTCGTGGGATATTTTCTGACCATAACGTAGATATAGTAAGAAGTTAGTAGTTAGTGCAGTTACTTTTTGTGGAGCAAGTGAGGTATTTTTGAGCAAAATCCGATAGCAAAAAGTTGTATAATGTTATTATAAATATGTTGCCCTGTTAGTATATGTTAAGTAATGTTGCCTAACGTTTAAAAACAGTCAACATGTATTAATAATTACTAACATTGTTAGAGAATGTTACTATAACATAGAACACTTGCTGTGCAACTCGCTTGTTGCTGATTACTCTTTGTTATATTTTGTTAATTTATCTAAGTCGCGGTATGGACGCGATGATAACATTCAACAAATAGCAACAAGTATCCACAAAAGTTACAGATTATTACCTAATGTTACCGTGTTTCACAGTGTTGATCTACAAATAGTAACTGCGGTGTGAATGCACCATTAGATAAATAGCCAAAAAAACATACTCATGGGTTTTTATAGACGTTTTTGCAATGGATCCCCAAAATTACAGCCAAAGCCAGTGAGGTTGAGGAAAAGGTAGGGCCATGCCCTTCGTATATCATCCACGTTCATCCCGGACGGATCAGATGCAATCCCAGGTTGCAATGTTGTTAGGGCACAATATGAAAAATATAAGAGGCAACTTTTTCGACCGCATCAGTTTATTTTCGGTACCGAAACCAATTAAGAGGCCTGTTGCAAAAAAACGCAAAATTTCAAATTTTACTCGTTGAAATGATGTTTTCTGTTTGTTGCTTGAAATAACAATTACTTGTTGCAAATAGTTCGTTACCTCTACTTCAATAGTAATAGATCGAATTTTAGATAACTTATTTATTTATTTAGTAATACTTACTCATTTTTCCAATGCATGTTTAAGCATAATCTTACGGAAACCTGATATCATTATTTGGGACTCCTAATTTGTAGATCCTATTGATTGAATAGACAATATTTTTTAATCTCACAAACTTCGTATGCTTTCATAGTAGTATTATAATACTTTTTCGTTGTACGCCTTTTTAGTAAATTGTACAATAGGCGTAACACCAAAATGTTAACGGACTCTTAAGTAAATTAATTGATGAAATGCCTTTCCACACCGCAGGCAAATGGACTTTGGAACTAGGAAAGTAGGAACTAACTTTCTTACTAACTAACCGACTAACTTCTTGACATTCAAAGGTCTAATTGAAATAACAGCTTTGACTTTGAATGTGGAAAGCTACAAGATGTCTATGAAGTACCGATATTTCCGATTTACAACGACAAAGCAAATTTTGAGGTATACCAATTTATGTTGAAGTATGAAAGCAAATTATGAGGTATTTTAATTTATGTTGAAGTATTGTAAATTGGATAGCTTCTGCCAGTTTTCCGACTGTTCCTCGAGAAAGAATTACACAATTATTATCTGCCTACGTGCGAAGGCCTATTACGTTCCCGCATAAAATATAGCGTTTCACGTGCCACCAATATTTCTGGGCAATAATTTTAATAAAATAAATTCGTAACTTAAAACCGTAAAATTCCACGTTACGCTCACATGATGTGCCATTACGACGCGGACCCTCAATGTATCAAAAGGTCCACACCAATTTGTTCATGTCACAAAATAGAAATTTACGTAAATTCGTCTAGAATGCCGTGGGGCCACTCCAAAACGTATTCCGCTTATTCACTCGACATTCGCGCTACTTTATTGGAATTGTACCTTAAAAACCCTTTTGGTATCGAGTCCCTTACATATATGTAGATGCTTATTGGAACCTTTTCCTTTGTGTTGTAACGCGTGACGTTTTGTATAAGCTCTTTTTATACTCTTTCAGCAACTATTTACTGAGGCCTAACAGTATACCTACGTAAATATATTGCCACATTTCTATTTGAGTACAGAAAATAAGGTTTACGTAAGAGAAATGTCTTCAGTAAATGTTGTAGTCAGCAGTAAGTATAAGTTCGGCAGGGATTGTTTGACGGAGGACCGTATAATAGGGTTAACGCATTATGCTGCTGGAGCAAAATATTACAATTGATGATTTTGTTCCGTTTGCGTATATTTACAATGTATTACCCGTAATTGGGTAGATGACAAATTGTCAAAAAATATTTCAAGACCCGTATTTTTCTTTTTTTATACGACGCTTTTAAAATTCTTAGTGCGTTCTGACATCACGAGCCCTGCCGAGTTTTGATGCGTTTTATCTTTGCCAATATTTATTGATTAACAAAAACAAAAAATACGTGTCCATTATTTTCCAATACTCTAACTAACGGACTTAATAGATTTGCCATTTATTGATGGTGGAAACTAGTCTAATGTAGCAGCACTTTTTTATATTTCGTTTTGAGTAACAGTCATTAGGCTCTCAATAAGAACTATTTTTGGAGCTGCCACTACTAGAGCTGGCAGTGTGTGTTGACCCTCAATCTATCAATCAATAAATGGGTTGCCTTTAAGCCGAGGCTCACCTCATCAATCCTTGTTAACTTGGTCTTGATAGTGTGGATGACCAAATGATTACAAAAAACAAGCAAATATTTGTGTTAAAGTATCCACGCAAATAGGATAAAATAAGATAGGTATTCTACGCCACATGAACAGAAACTCATAGTTACTTTATTAGCCGTTATTGGCTATGGCATTCCCAGTACTCTCGAGCTTCTTCGCTGTAAGGGAATGGGCCATAATGAAATCTACCTGACATGCTGGTTTCCTCAGGATTTTCATCACCACTGGTTTAAGAACGGTGGTGATGAAATAATAACATGTCTGCCGATAAAAGTTAAAACTAAGTAATCTTTATCTGCTACGGGTTATGCCCCGCGCACGCCTCTGTGGTGCCGGAGAGGATCGGCTACGAGTGCTACGAAGCGTTAGGTGACGGTCACGCGAGTTCCATGATTTTTGTTTACCTAAAATGTGCTAAAAAACGCGCCTAGAAGTTTTCACTTCAATAATCTGGATCTCTTGGAAGTTTCACTGGTTTCTTTCAGTTAAACGTGCTCTACTTTACCCTGCCTAATCGCTTCACATCAGATACTCGTAAGTAGGTGCAAAACGAAAGCCTAATTAGCGTGAAAAAGTGCCTGATTGGGTTGCAGTGCACGAACTTACAACTCGAGGTTGGGACTAACACAATAAGGTAGATGTCAAAAAAAAATAAGTCTGTTAAATAGCTTTCCAAGAAATATGGATACTTTTTATTTTTTCACGTAAACAAAAATTTAAGACGATAGATAAAGTGCGACGAAAACTCGTGTGACGTCACATTTCTATACATTTTTTACCGAAAATTAACGTCACAAGCCCCCACTCGAGATCTCACGAGTATAAAGATGCGTTTTATCTTCGTCATTTTGTATCTTTCGTTTTAGACGGACTAAATAGAATTATTATTATTTTTTTAGTAAGCCGTTTTCCCTATGGCGCGAGAATTGCTCATGAAAACATTCACCATTTGACAGAACATTTCAATTCCCCACACAAATAAACCATGCGTGACCCAGTGTCATGCAACAACTTTATAATACCACAATTTCCTCCAAATACGATTTTATCACCTCAGTTACTCGGTAAGCTAATTGTCAAACGATTTGTCTGTCATGTCCTAGTTACAAACAGCGGTGTACGTGCACCTCGCCTGGGACTAAACTAATGTCGTGCCGCTGGATTTCTTCGTAATAAACTTTGGTACGTAATAGTTTTATGGTATAAGTAGTGTAGAAACTAACTGTGAATAAAGTTTAGTTTAGTGCCGCAATATACCTTGTACGAAAATTGTTGTTGCCTGAGGTAATTGGGTTTATATTTGAAAAAGTGCGACATTGGAATGTGCTGAGTTTTTGTTCTTTTTGGCGTTTTAGCCTTTTGAATTTCAGCCTTGGTTCGAATTTACTTTATCTAGCTGTAGTTCTACATGACATACAGGTTGTAGTTGACCTTAGTAGGCAAGTTTTGCTATTTGCTACTTGCACTTACTTGACCTGAAGGAGTAGTTCGTAGGTTAGTCAGAGCCGCTCGCTAGCCTAAGCTGGTCCTTGGATGAGTGCCCGCCCCATAACATACCGAGTATTCCTCCGCGCTTAGGAAAACACGGTTGGTCCCGGCTGTCATTTGTAGATCTTTGACAGTTATTACAGGTAGTCTGTACCCGAAAATCTGACAACCACTCTTACCAAGGGGTATCGTATTACTAAGAACTGGATTGTGGAAGTCAGATAAGTAGTCTCTCCATGTAAAATCCTGATATTCGGCCAAATCCGAATGACAGTTAGACTGGATATCGACCCCAACATACTCGTACTTGAGAAAAGACTAAGCAGATGATGATTTACTGGGCCTAAACATAGGCCTAAACTAGATAAGCTACGTTCTATTAGTCATCACAATAAAGGAACCGTTAAAAAAATATCTATCAACAAGATTATTTCAACCTGTGAAAATTGAAAATCTAGAAAACGGTTTAAAAGCGATACCCACTTGTCTAGACCCTTGGTGTTCACTTAGTATAATCATTAATCTATTACTAATGTAAGCTTTATTTAAAGACCCTCACAGTCGGTTTTTCTTCTAAAAGGCATCGTTGCAAAACCATAAAGCACCTCTTAAAAGTGTCGACATAACCTTGAACTTCCATCAACTCATCATCCAAACCCAGGTGGTAACTTATGTGCTTATAAATATTTAAAAAGTACACTTCATACGGCCCCGTAGCTCATTAAGCCCCCGTAATTTATGTAGGTTTAGATAAAAGCTGCTGATTACTTAGCGGGGTAAAATCATATGGTTTCTTATAATGTGTTGCAGAGTTCTTTTATTTATAAGGTAGCACTCCTGAACAAGAGGCTCGGGGTCGGAAAAAAGATATTGAGTTTTTCCATCCGGAATTTCTCAATGTTGCAATAATTTTTTGTGTGATGAGCATGGACATTTATTTGTTTCCGAGTCATGGATGTTAATATGTATAATAAGTATGTATTCACAAACAAAAAGTATAAATCTGGTGTCCACGACACAAGCCTTGCTTAGTGTGGCACTAGATGGCGCCGTGTGTTAACGTCCAGCGATATTTATTTATTTAACATCAGCCAGTTTCAAATCAAATAAAATCGTTTTTAACCATGATGTACACTTTCTTAGGGCGATATATTATAGGGTAAAAAAATGTTTTTACTGGAGACCAGTTTTTATTAATTTTAATTATTGACTGCCTCGTTGGTTCAGTGGTCAAAAGCACGACTGCTGAGCATGCCGTCTTGGGTTCGATACCCGGGTGAGGCAAAGTTTTATTGGATTTTACCATTAAGTATTTCTGAGTAGCAGCTACGGAGTCTGGAATTGCGCCAAGTTGATGGGAACAGGTTTCTTTTTTTTTTTTTTTTTTTTTTTTTTGTACTTCTACCTCCAACATGATCGGAGCCTATGTTTGCTAATCTTCATTTTTCACATTCATTCCAGTTCTCGCTTGTATGCCTCTCGTACTTTTATTCTGCATTCTTGTTCTTTCTTACATTCATCATCATTATTTTGTACCTTTATGGGTGGGATTCCCAACTATCAAACTATTATAGTATTTCTATTTACTATCTATTTTATCTATTTATATTCTTTGTACTTAATTTCTATTTTATCTTTATTCTTTATTTTCGGCTGAATTGGGAAAATCAGGAAGACAGTTCTTTATTTTTCAAATTTCTCTACAAACAATTATAATCTAAGCTTACATCTATTTTTACATTTGTATCATTTATTTTACTTAGCCTACATTATTAATTACTAACAACTTGGGTTTATTTATTTCTATACTTATTCTTGCCTTACAAAGTTTGGGGAGTGGGGAACAGTTTTGTGGGTTTCTTATATTTATTTTATTTATATTATATAAAACTACAAGACCACTCACTCACTCACTCATTGACATGCCGTTTCTCGGAATGGGTGAGAGATGGGTTAGGGGTTAGTTTTGGACAAATGTAAAGTACTTCCGGTCGAGTAGAGGAAAATTATAGAGGAGATTCAAATCCAAGATGGCGGCCGAGTCCATTTCCGGTCTCGGCGAGGAAAGGACTTGGACCAATTTCGACTCGTAGGTTTTGAAGAAGGTTTGAAGTCATTAGGAGAAAAAGTAAAAAAAAAAAAAAAAACAAGATGGCGGCCGCGCTGGGACGTTTTGAAATTTGCGACTTTTTTCACTCGACTTTGACCAATTGTTTTGTTCTACCGATTTTTCAAGTCGCAAACCATAACGTTGCCAATTTGTAGGTCATTTCAATGGCAATTGAGAAAAATTATGACATTTTGAAAATCCAACATGGCTGACGCTGTGGCGGCCATTTTGTGAAATGGTGGAATTTTCGACTTTTTTTAAATGCATTTTTCGTATAGTTGGCAACATCTGACGGGTTCGAGTTGTACCGAGCGGTTGTGTGTTTTGTAGAGGAGTGTTTCCTGGTGCAAAAAAAAATCCCATTTTTAGGGTATTTTGCCAGATTTTCCCCGAAAACATGAAAAGTAGAAATAACGACATTTTGAATGGAGACTTTGTCTAGCTGGCAACTTTGGGGAGCCCCAAATGACATTTGACCATTTTCATCACTTTCAACTGGCAACCCCAAAAAATATTGAACTTTTTCATTTTTGGGACTTTTTCACTTTGGCGAATTACTTTGTTCTACCAAACTCAAAAGTTGGCAACACCGAGTACACCGGTCGGTGGCCTGTATCCTTGATATTTCCAGAAAATTATGACTTTTCAGAAAAACAAAACGGCGGCTGGTGTGGCGGCCATCTTGTAAAAACGACAAAAAATCCGAATTTTCGACACGATTTTTCGGGTAGTTGGCAACATCCGACGCGTTCGAGTTGTACCAAGCGGTTGTTCATTTTATTGAGTAGTGTTGCCTGGTGCAAAAATTTACCCCATTTTTAGGGTAATTTTCCAGATTTTCCCCAAAAACATGAAAAGTAGAAATAACGACATTTTGAATAAAAATTTTACATAATCACCAAGAATAGGATGCTCCAAATGACATTTGACCATTTTCATCACTTTCAATTGGCAACCCCGAAAGCCATTGGGGTTTGAATTTTCGGGTCAGACCTGACTTTGGCGAATTACTTTGTTCTACCAAACTCAAAAGGTGGCAACACCCAGTACACTGGTTGGTGGCCTGTATCCTTGAGATTTCAGGAAAATTATGACTTTACAGAAAAACAAAATGGCGGCTGGTGTGGCGGCCATCTTGTAAAACTGACGAAAAATTCTTATTTTCAACACGATTTTTCGGGCAGTTGGCAACATCTGACGGGTTCGAGCTGTACCGAGCGGTTGTGTGTTCTGTTGAGCAGTATTGCCTGGTGCAAAAATTTACCCCATTTTTAGGGTAATTTTCCAGATTTTTCCCAAAAACATGAAAAGTCGAAATAACGACATTTTGAATGGAAATTTTACATAATCACCAAGGATGGGATGCTCCAAATGACATTTGACCATTTTCATCACTTTCAACTGGCAACCCCGAAAGCGATTGGGGTTTGAATTTTTGGGTCAGACCTGACTTTGGCGAATTACTTTGTTCTACCAAACTCAAAAGTTGGCAACACCGAGTACACCGGTCGGTGGCCTGTATCCTTGAGATTTCCAGAAAATTATGACTTTTCAGAAAAACCAAATGGCGGCTGGTGTGGCGGCCATCTTGTAAAAACGACTAAAAATCCGAATTTTCGACACGATTTTTCGGGTAGTTGGCAACATCTGACGGGTTTTAGTTGTATGAAGCGGTTGTGTGTTTTCATATGAAGTGTTGCCTGGTGCAAAAATTTACCCCATTTTTAGGGTAATTTTCCAGATTTTCTCCGAAAACATGAAAAGTAGAAATAACGACATTTTGAATAAAAGTTTTACATAATCACCAAGAATGGGATGCCTCAAATGACATTTGACCATTTTCATAACTTTAAACTGGCAACCCCGAAAGCCATTGGGGTTTGAATTTTCGGGTCAGACCTGACTTTGGCGAATTACTTTGTTCTACCAAACTCAAAAGTTTGTCACGCCAAGTACACCGGTCGGTGGCCTGTATCCCTGAGATTTCCAGAAAATTATGACGTTTCAGAAAAACAAAATGGCGGCGTGTGTGGCGGCCATCTTGTAAAAACGACGAAAAATCTCAATTTTCGACATGATTTTTCGGGTGATTGGCAACATCTGACGGGTTCGAGTTGTACCAAGCGGTTGTGTGTTTTGTCAAGTAGTGTTGCCTGGTACAAAACATTTCCCCATTTCTAGGGTATTTTCCCCAAAAACATGAAAAATAGAAATAACGACATTTTGAATAAAAGTTTTACATAATCACCAAGAATGGGATGCTCTAAATGACATTTGACCATTCTCATCACTTTCAGCTGGCAACTCCGAAAGCCATTGGGGTTTGAATTTTCGGGTCAGACCCGACTTTGGTGAATTCTTTTGTTCTACTAAATTCAAAAATTGGCAACATCAAGTACACCGGTCGGTAGCCTGTATCCTTGAAATTTCCAGAAAATTATGACGTTTCAGAAAAACAAAATGGCGGCGTGTTTGGCGGCCATCTTGTAAAATTACCAAAAATCCCAACTTCGAAACGATAAATGGGATAGCTGGCATCCCCCGACTGGATTGTTATGTACGCACCGATCGTGTAGTTTATTAACGAGTGTTGCCTGGTGCAACATTTTTTCCCACTTTTGGGGCATTTTTCCCGATTTTCCCCAAAAACAAGAAAAGTAGAAATGACGACATTTTAAATGAAAATTTTGCATAACCACCAAGAATGGGGTGCCCCAAATGACATTTGTCCATATTCATCACTTGCAGCTGGCAACCCCGAGAGCTATTGGTTCATGAATTTTCGGGTCAGATCCGACTTTGCCGAATTCTTTTGTTCTACCAAAGCCAACGTATAGCCTAGCCACCGTTTTTTTACTGACAGGTAGCTTTCATTATGGTTAGTTTGAAAAAATTATGACATTTCAGAAATTCAAGATGGCGGCCGTGTCATTTCCGGTTTCTGAAACCTTGTCCGATTGGGGTCGTTCAAGTGGTTCACATCCCACTGATGAGTTTGTCGAATTTTAGGTTTCAAACGATTCATCCAACTGAGGTGTAAGAGTTTTTTTTCAAATTTTAGGATATTTAAGGGGTTTCAAGGGGTCTTCACTGATTTTAGGACTTTGCCCCTACAGGAATATTTTGTAGACGCGAGCTGCTCGCGAACCAATAGTTTACGATCCTTCAAACGGTTTCGACCGAATGAGGATTGATTTCGTACATTGAGGGGTTTATTTATTTGGTCGATTTTAGGGTTCCTTTGGAGGTGAAATTTGTGTACCCTTCCCACCTTTCCCCAACCTCCCCTAAAATAGAAAGGGCTGTAAGTTCATAACGGTTAGAGATAGCCGTTAGGTGTTTGAACAAATTTTATAGTAGGCGTTGGAACCTGTCCGGTGATGGTGGTGGGGAGGTGGCGAGCGAAGCGAGCCGGCGACCCCGTAGCGTGGGGATAAGGTCACGATAGCATTCCGGTGGTAGGAAGGTCCTGAGTGGAGCAAAGTGAGGAGGTGGCGAGCGTAGCGAGCCGGTGACCGAAAACCAGTCCGGTGGTGGTACCGGTAAAGTGAAGGGGGGAGGTGGCGAGCGAAGCGAGCCGGTGACCCCGTAGCGTGGGGATAAGGTCACGGTAGCTTTCTGTCGGTAGGCAAATCCTGAGTGGAGCGAAGTGGAGAGGTGGCGAGCGTAGCGAGCCGTCGACTGAAAACCTGTCCGGTGGTGGTACCGGTAAAGCGAAGGGGGGAGGTGGCGAGCGAAGCGAGCCGGTGACCCCATAGCGTGAGGATAAGGTCACGGTAGCTTTCCGGTGGTAGGCAGGACTTGAGTGGAGCAAAGTGGGGAGGTGGCGAGCGTAGCGAGCCGTCGACTGAAAACCTGTCCGGCGGTGGTGGTGGGGAGGTGGCGAGCGAAGCGAGCCGGCGACCCCGTTGCGTGGGGATAAGGTCACGGTAGCTTTCTGTTGGTAGGCAAATCCTGAGTGGAGCGAAGTGGAGAGGTGGCGAGCGTAGCGTGCCGTCGACTGAAAACCTGTCCGGTGGTGGTACCGGTAAAGCGAAGGGGGGAGGTGGCGAGCGAAGTGAGCCGGTGACCCCATAGCGTGAGGATAAGGTCACGGTAGCTTTCCGGTGGTAGGCAGGACTTGAGTGGAGCAAAGTGGGGAGGTGGCGAGCGTAGCGAGCCGTCCACTGAAAACCTGTCCGGTGGTGGTACCGGTAAAGCGAAGGGGGGAGGTGGCGAGCGAAGCGAGCCGGTGACCCCATAGCGTGAGGATAAGGTCACGGTAGCTTTCCGGTGGTAGGCAGGACTTGAGTGGAGCAAAGTGGGGAGGTGGCGAGCGTAGCGAGCCGTCCACTGAAAACCTGTCCGGTGGTGGTACCGGTAAAGCGAAGGGGGGAGGTGGCGAGCGAAGCGAGCCGGTGACCCCATAGCGTGAGGATAAGGTCACGGTAGCTTTCCGGTGGTAGGCAGGACTTGAGTGGAGCAAAGGGGGTGGCGAGCGTAGTGAGCCGTCGACTGAAAACCTGTCCGGTGGTGGTACTGGTGAAGCGAAGGGGGGAGGTGGCGAGCGAAGCGAGCCGGTGACCCCATAGCGTGAGGATAAGGTCACGGTAGCTTTCCGGTGGTAGGCAGGACTTGAGTGGAGCAAAGTGGGGAGGTGGCGAGCGTAGCGAGCCGTCCACTGAAAACCTGTCCGGTGGTGGTACCGGTAAAGCGAAGGGGGGAGGTGGCGAGCGAAGCGAGCCGGTGACCCCATAGCGTGAGGATAAGGTCACGGTAGCTTTCCGGTGGTAGGCAGGACTTGAGTGGAGCAAAGTGGGGAGGTGGCGAGCGTAGCGAGCCGTCCACTGAAAACCTGTCCGGTGGTGGTACCGGTAAAGCGAAGGGGGGAGGTGGCGAGCGAAGCGAGCCGGTGACACCATAGCGTGAGGATAAGGTCACGGTAGCTTTCCAGTGGTAGGCAGGACTTGAGTGGAGCAAAGTGGGGAGGTGGCGAGCGTAGCGAGCCGTCGACTGAAAACCTGTCCGGTGGTGGTACCGGTAAAGCGAAGGGGGGAGGTGGCGAGCGAAGCGAGCCGGTGACCCCATAGCGTGAGGATAAGGTCACGGTCACGGGGACCCCGTAGCGTGGGGATGAGGTTATGGTAGTTTTCCGGTGGTAGGCAGGTCCTGAGTGGATCGGAGTGGGGAGGTGGCGAGCGTAGCGAGCCGGCGACCAGGTCGGCGACCAGGTCGGCGACCAGGACCGGTCCAAAGTTGGTTTGGCTATCAGACTATTGTACTGTCCTTGATCTGTTTTTAGGTGTTAGTCTTCCATGTTATTTTAATAAATAATAAAACCAATTTTCAAAACTCCCGTTCTCCCCCCCCCCCGCCCCCTCCCCTCCCACTCATCGTATCTCGGAGAAGTACTCACTAACTAAGAGATCCGTGTTCTGTTTTTTTTTTACGGATTCGTATAGAGGAAGCTCGACAAAGAAAAACAATTTTTAAAGCTGCCCCCTTTGCCCCCCCCCTCTCCCCCCTTAGCCGGTTTTTAGACCTTGAGAGATTTGGAATATTTTTTTTCACAGTCATAAACAGCGACCCCTTCTCCCTTCCCGTCACCCCGTCCCCCATCGTATCTTGGAAACTGGCACACATAGTGGTTGTTTTTAATTCTCACTTAATACTATTGAGGGGCGTTGAAATTCGTATACCCTCTCCTCCCCCTCCAACCTCCCCTAAACTTGAAAGGACTGTAACTTCATAACGGTTAGGGATAGCCATTAGGTGTTTGAACAAATATTATCATAGGCATCGAAACCTGTCTGGTGGTAGAGGACCTTTCCGGTAGCAGGTAGGTCGACAAGCAAATTGTAGGGTAATGTTTTTTTAATGAGAGAAGGTCTGAGTTTTTAAATAAGTTTATAGATTATATTAGGGGTTCTTATGGGGTTTCCAAATCTTTACATTAATTCTCAAGTTTAATTTTATTTTAATGTCTTATTTTTATTGAATTAGTTTTCAGAATGTGTTAGGGGTTCTTAAGTGTTTTCATACTGATTTAAGGATTCCTATTGGTTCTCAAAATGTCATAAGGGTAAGGAAAACAATTAAAATATGGGTAGGTTTCGTTATTCGAGTTAGAAGATTGTTTAGAATGATTAGAGCCTAATCAAGTGGAAACCTTTAGTCCTTTTGGGCTTAATTTGGCAGTGCACTAGACTTTGAAAAGTAGAAAACTTCTTTTAGGGTCATTTTTGAGAATCAATATTACATTTAGGGGTTTTACAAGTGAAAAACAAGCTACCACCACTAGCACGCGAGCTGCTTGCAGCTCGCGCAGCACGCAACAACTAGTTTATATTATATAAAACTACAAGACCACTGACTCACTCACTCACTCACTCATTGACATGCCGTTTCTCGGAATGGGTGAGAGATGGGTTAGGGGTATGTTTTGGAAAAATGACAAGCACTTCCGGTCGAGTAGAGGAAAATTATAGAGGAGATTGAAATCCAAGATGGCGGCCGAGTCCATTTCCGGTCTCAGCGAGAAAAGGACTTGGACCAATTTCGACTCGTAGGTTTTGAAGAAAGTTTGAAGTCATTTGAAAAAAAAGTAAAAAAAAAAAAAAAAACAAGATGGCGGCCGCGCTGGCACGTTTTGAAAATTGCGACTTTTTTCACTCCACTTTGACGAATTGTTTTGTTCTAACGATTTTTCAAGTCGGCAACATTGACCTTGCCAATTTGTTAGTAATTTCAGTGGCAATCGTGAAAAATTATGACATTTTGAAAATCCAACAAGGCGGACGCTGTGGCGGCCATTTTGTTAAGAGTTGGAATTTACGACTTTTTTCAAATGGATTTTTCGTGTAGTTGGCAACATCTGACGGGTTCGAGTTGTACCGAGCGGTTGTGTGTTTTGTTGAGGAGTGTTACCTGGTGCAAAAAATTTCCCCATTTTTCGGGTATTTTGCCACATTTTCCCCGAAAACATGAAAAGTAGAAATAACGACATTTTGAATGGAGACTTTGTCTAGCTGGCAACTTTGGGGAGCCCCAAATGACATTTGACCATTTTCATCCCTTTCAACTGGCAACCCCAAAAAATATTGAACTTTTTCATTTTTGGGACTTTTTCACTTTGGCGAATTACTTTGTTCTACCAAACTCAAAAGTTGGCAACACCGAGCACACCGGTCGGTGGCCTGTATCCTTGAGATTTCCAGAAAATTATGACTTTACAGAAAAACAAAATGGCGGCGTGTGTGGCGGCCATCTTGTAAAAACGACGAAAAATCCGAATTTTCGACACGATTTTTCGTGTAGTTGGCAACATCTGACGGGTTCGAGTTGTACCAAGCGGTTGTTCGTTTTATTGAGTAGTGTTGCCTGGTGCAAAAATTTACCCCATTTTTAGGGTAATTTTCCAGATTTTCCCCAAAAACATGAAAAGTAGAAATAACGACATTTTGAATGGAAATTTTATATAATCACTAAGAATGGGATGCCCCAAATGACATTTGACCATTTTGATCACTTTCAGCTGGCAACCCCGAAAGCCATTGGGGTTTGAATTTTCGGGTCAGACCTGACTTTGGCGAATTACTTTGTTCTACCAAACTCAAAAGGTGGCAACACCGAGTACACTGGTTGGTGGCCTGTATCCTTGAGATTTCAGGAAAATTATGACTTTACAGAAAAACAAAATGGCGGCTGATGTGGCGGCCATCTTGTAAAACTGACGAAAAATTCTTATTTTCAACACGATTTTTCGGGCAGTTGGCAACATCCGACGGGTTCGAGTTGTACCGAGCGGTTGTGTGTTTTGTTAAGGAGTGTTGCCTGCTGCAAAAATTTTCCCCATATTAAGGGTATTTTCCCAGATTTTCCCCAAAAACTTGAAAAGTAGAAATAACAACATTTTGAATAAAAGTTTTATATAATCACCAAGAACGGGATGCCTGAAATGACATTTGACCATTTTCATCACTTTCAGCTGGCAACCCCGAAAGACATTGGGGTTTGAATTTTCGGGTCAGACCTGACTTTGGCGAATTACTTTGTTTTACCAAACTCAAAAGTTGGTCACACCAAGTACACCGGTCGGTGGCCTGTATCCCTGAGATTTCCAGAAAATTATGACGTTTCAGAAAAACAAAATGGCGGCGTGTGTGGCGGCCAGCTTGTAAAAACGACGAAAAATCTCAATTTTTGACATGATTTTTCGGGTGATTGGCAACATCTGACGGGTTCAAGTTGTACCAAGCGGTTGTGTGTTTTGTCAAGTAGTGTTGCCTGGTACAAAACATTTCCCCATTTCTAGGGTATTTTCCCCAAAAACATGAAAAATAGAAATAACGACATTTTGAATTAAATTGTTCCATTACCATCTTGAATCCGGTGCCCCAAATGACAGTTGACCGTTTTCATCACTTTCAGTTGGCAACCCCGAGAGCCACTGGGGCTTGAATTTTCGGGTCAGACCCTACTTTGGCGAATTGTTTTGTTCTACCAAACTCAATAGTTGGCAGCACCAAGTACACCGGTTTGTAGCCTATATCCTTGACATTTCAGAAAAAATATGACTTTTTAGAAAAACAAGATGGTGGACAGTGTAGCGGCCATCTTAATAAATACGAAAAATCCCACTTTTTGACACGATAAATAGGACAGCTGGCATCCCCCGACTGGATTGCGTTGTATGAAACGGTTGTGTTTTATCAAGGCGTGTTGCCAGGTGCAATTTTTTTCCCCATTTTTAGGGTATTTTTCCAGATTTTTCCCCGAAAACAAGAAAAGTAGAAATGACGACATTTTGTATGGAAATTTTGTATAACCACCAATAATGGGGTGCCTTTAATGACATTTGACCATTTTCATCACTTTCAGCTGGCAACCCCGAAAGCCATTGGGGTTTGAATTTTCAGGTCAGACCTGACTTTGGCGAATTACTTTGTTCTACCAAACTCAAAAGTTGGCAACACCGAGTACACCGGTCGGTGGCCTGTATCCCAGAAAAAAAAATGGCGGCGTGTGTGGCGGCCATCTTGTAAAAACGACGAAAAATCTCAATTTTCGACACGATTTTTCGGGTAGTTGGCAACATCCGACGGGTTTGAGTTGTAGCGAGAGGTTGTGTATTTTGTTGAGTAGTGTTGCCTGGATTAAAACATTTCCCCGTTTTTATTGTATTTTCCCAGATTTTGCCCAAAATCATGAAAAGTAGAAATAACGACATTTTGAATAGAAATTGTGCATTTTGAATACCAAGAATGGGGTGCCACAAATGACATTTGTCCATTTTCATCACTTTCATTTGGCAACCCCGAGAGCCATTGGTTCATAAATTTTCTGTTCAGACCCGACTAAGGCGAATTACTTTGTTCTACCGAAGTCAACGTATAGCCACCGTTTGTTTACTGACATGTAGCTTTTATCCTGGTAAGTTTGGAAAAATTGTGACATTTCAGAAATTCAAGATGGCGGCCGTGCCATTTCCGGTTTCCGAAACCTTGTCCAATTGGGGTCGTTCAAACGGTGTAAGAGTTTTTTTCAAATTTTAAGATATTTAAGGGGTTTCGAGGGATCTTTATTGGTTTTAGGGCTCTGCCGCTACAGGAATATTTTGTAGACGCGAGCTGCTCGCCAACGAATAGTAGTGGTAGTTTACGATTAGGTTCCTTCAAACGGTTTCGACCGAATGAGGATTGATTTTGAACGTAGAGGAGTTTATTTATATGGTTGATTTAAGGGTTCCTTTGGTGGTGAAATTTGTGTATCCTTCCCACCTCTCCCCAACCTCCCCTCAAATAGAAAGGGCTGTAACTTCATTACGGTTAGAGATAGCCGATAGGTGTTTGAACAAATATTATATTAGCATTGAAACCCGTCCGGTGGTGGTGGTGAGGTGGCGAGGGAAGCGAGCCGGCGACCCCGTTGCATAAGGATAAGGTCACGGTAGCATTCCGGTGGTAGGCAGGTCCTGAGTGGAATGAAGTGAGGAGGTGGCGAGCGTAGCGAGCCGGCGACTATTACCGGTGGTGGTACCTGTAAGGTGAAGGGGGGAGGTGGCGAGCGAAGCGAGCCGGTGACTCTGTAGCGTGGGGATAAGGTCACGGTAGCTTTCCGTCGGTAGGCAGGTCTTGAGTGCAGCGAAGTGGGGAGGTGGCGAGCGTAGCGAGCCGTCGACTGAAAACCTGTCCGGTGGTGGTACCGGTAAAGCGAAGGGGGGAGGTGGCGAGCGAAGCGAGCCGGTGACCCCATAGCGTGAGGATTAGGTCACGGTAGCTTTCCGGTGGTAGGCAGGACTTGAGTGGAGCAAAGTGGGGAGGTGGCGAGCGTAGCGAGCCGTCGACTGAAAACCTGTCCAAAGCGAATGGGGGAGGTGGCGAGCGAAGCGAGTCGGCGACCCCGTAGCGTGTCGCTTTCCGGTGGTAGGCAGGTCTTGAGTGGAGCGAAGTCAGAGGTGGCGAGCGTAGCGAGCCGTCCACTGAAAACCTGTCCAATGGTGGTACCGGTAAAGCGAAGGGGGGAGGTGGCGAGCGAAGCGAGCCGGTGACCCCATAGCGTGAGGATAAGGTCACGATAGCTTTCCGGTGGTAGGCAGGACTTGAGTGGAGCAAAGTGGGGAGGTGGCGAGCGTAGCGAGCCGTAGACTGAAAACCTATCCGGTGGTGGTACCGGTAAAGCGAAGGGGGGAGGTGGCGAGCGAAGCGAGCCGGTGACCCCATAGCGTGGGGATAAGGTCACGGTAGCTTTCCGTCGGTAGACAGGTCCTGAGTGGAGCGAAGTGGGGAGGTGGCGAGCGTAGCGAGCCGTCGACTGAAAACCTGTCCGGTGGTGTTACCGGTAAAGCGAAGGGGGGAGGTGGCGAGCGAAGCGAGCCGGTGACCCCATAGCGTGTGGATAAAGTCATGGTAGCATTCCGGTGGTTGGCAGGTCCTGAGTGGAGTGAAAAAAGAAAGTCGCGAGCTTAGCGAGCCCTGGACCGAAAACCTGCCCGGTGGTGATATCGGTAAAGCGAAGCGGGAGGTGGCGAGCGAAGCGAGCTGGCGACCCCGTAGCGTAGGGATGAGGTCATGGTAGTTTTCCGGTTGTAGGCAGGTCCTGAGTGGATCGGAGTGGGGAGGTGGCGAGTGTAGCGAGCCGGCGACCAGGACCGATCCAAAGTTGGTTTGGCTATCAGACTATTGTACTGTCCTTGATCTGTTTGTTTTAGGTGTTAGTCTCCCATGTTATTTTAATAAAATAATGAAATCAATTTTTAAAACTCCTGTTCTCCCCCCCCCGCCCCCTCCCCCTCCCCCTCATCGTATCTCGGAAACTAAGAGATCCGTGTTCTGTTTTTTTTACGGAATCGTATAGAGGAAGCTCGACAAAGAAAAACAATTTTCAAAGCTGCCCCCTTTGTCCCCCCCTTCTCCCCCCTAAGCCGGTTATCAGAACTTGAGAGATTTGGAACCTTTTTTTTCACATTCATAAACAGCGACCCCTTCTCCCTTCCCGTCACCCCGCCCCCATCGTATCTCGGAAACTGGCACACATAGTGGTTGTTTTTAATTCTCACTTAATACTATTGAGGGGCGTTGAAATTCGTATACCGTCTCCTCTCCCTCCAACCTCCCCTAAACTTGAAAGGACTGTAACTTAACGGTTAGGGATAGCCATTAGGTGTTTGAACAAATATTATCGTAGGCGTCGAAACCTGTCTGGTGGTAGAGGACCTTTCCGGTAGCAGGTAGGTCGACAAGCAAATTGTAGTGTAAGATTTTTTTAATGAGAGAAGGTCTGAGTTTTTAAATAAGTTTATAGAGTATATTAGGGGTTCTTATGGAGTTTCCAAATCTTTAAATTAATTCTCAAGTTTAATTTTATTTTAATGTCTTATTTTTATTGAATTAGTTTTCAGAATGTGATAGGGGGTTCTAAGTGTTTTCATACTGATTTAAGGATTCCTATTGGTTCTCAAAATGTCATAAGGCTAAGGAAAACAATTAGAATATGGGTAGGTATCGTTATTCGAGTGATTTGAAGATGCTGATTTAGAATGATTAGAGCTTAATCAAGTGGAAACCTTTAGTCCTTTTGGGCTTAATTTGGCGGTGCAGTAGACTTTGAAAAGTAGAAAACTTCTTTTAGCGTAATTTTTGAGAATTAATATTACATTTAGGGGTTTTACAAGTGAACGAAAAACTACCACCACCACTAGCACGCGAGCTGCTTGCAGCTCGCGCAGCACGCAACAACTAGTTTATATTATATAAAACTACAAGACCACTGACTCACTCACTCACTCACTCATTGACATGCCGTTTCTCGGAATGGGTGAGAGATGGGTTAGGGGTTAGTTTTGGAAAAATGACAAGTACTTCCGGTCGAGTAGAGGAAAATTATAGAGGAGATTCAAATCCAAGATGGCGGCCGAGTCCATTTCCGGTTTCGGCGAGGAAAGGACTTGGGCCAATTTCGATTGGTAATTTTTGTAGAAGGTCTAAAGTGATTTGAAAAAAAAGCAAAAAAAAAAAAAAAAACAAGATGGCGGCCGCGCTGGGACGGTTTGAAATTTGCGACTTTTTTCACTCGACTTTGACCAATTGTTTTCTTCTACCGAGTTTTCAAGTCGCAAACCATAACGTTGGCAATTTGTAGGTCATTTCAATGGCAATTGAGAAAAATTATGACATTTTGAAAATCCAACATGGCGGACGCTGTGGCGGCCATTTTGTAAAATGGTGGAATTTACGACTTTTTTCAAATGGATTTTTCGTGTAGTTGGCAACATCTGACGGGTTCGAGTTGTACCGAGCGGTTGTGTGTTTTGTTGAGGAGTGTTGCCTGGTGCAAAAATTTTCCCCATTTTTCGAGTATTTTTCCAGATTTTCCCCGAAAACATGAAAAGTAGAAATAATGACATTTTGAATAGAGACTTTGTCTAGCTGGCAACTTTGGGGAGCCCCAAATGACATTTGACCATTTTCATCACTTTCAACTGGCAACCCCAAAAAATATTGAACTTTTTCATTTTTGGGACTTTTTCACTTTGGCGAATTACTTTGTTCTACCAAACTCAAAAGTTGGCAACACCGAGCACACCGGTCGGTGGCCTGTATCCTTGAGATTTCCAGAAAATTATGACTTTTCAGAAAAACAAAATGGCGGCTGGTGTGGCGGCCATCTTGTAAAAACGACGAAAAATCTCAATTTTCGACACGATTTTTCGGGTAGTTGGCAACATCTGACGGGTTCGAGTTGTAGCAAGCGGTTGTGTGTTTCGTTGAGGAGTGTTGTTTGGTGTAAAAATTTTCCCCAGTTTTAGGGTATTTTCCCAGATTTTCCCCGAAAACATGAAAAGTAGAAATAACGACATTTTGAATAAAAATTTCACATAATCACCAAGAATGGGATGCCCCAAATGACATTTGACCATTTTCATCACTTTCAGCTGGCAACCCCGAAAGCCATTGGGGTTTGAATTTTCGGGTCAGACCTGACTTTGGCGAATTACTTTGTTCTACCAAACTCAAAAGTTGGCAACACCGAGCACACCGGTCGGTGGCCTGTATCCTTGAGATTTCCAGAAAATTATGACTTTTCAGAAAAACAAAATGGCGGCTCGTGTGGCGGCCATCTTGTAAAAATGACTAAAAATCCGAATTATCGACACGATTTTTCGGGTAGTTGGCAACATCTGACGGGTTCGAGTCGTACGGAGCGGTTGTGTGTTTTCTTAAGTAGTGTTGCCTGGATTAAAACATTTCCCCATTTTCAGGGTAATTTCCCAGATTTTCCCCAAAAACACGAAAAGTAGAAATAACGACATTTTGAATAGAAATTTTACATAATCACCAAGAATGGGATGCTCCAAATGACATTTGACTATTTTCATCACTTTGAACTGGCAACCCCGAAAGCCATTGGGGCTTGAATTTTCGGGTCAGACCCAACTTTGGCGAATTACTTTGTTCTACCAAACTCAAAAGTTGGCTACACCAAGTATGCCGGTCGGTGCCTTGTATCCTTTAGATTTACAGAAAATTATGACATTTCAGAAAAACAAAATGGCGGCTGGTGTGGCCATCTTGTAAAAATAACGAAAAATCCAAATTTTCGACACGATTTTTCGGGTAGTTGGCAACATCTGACCGGTTTGAGTTGTACTAAGCGGTTGAATGTTTTGTCAAGGAGTGTTGTCTGGTGCAAAAATTTACCCCATTTTTCGGGTTCTTTCCCAGATTTTCTCCAAAAACATGAAAAGTAGAAATAACGACATTTTGAATAAAAGTTTTACATAATCACCAAGAATGGGATGCTCTAAATGACATTTGACCATTTCCATCACTTTCAGCTGGCAACTCCGAAAGCCATTGGGGTTTGAATTTTCGGGTCAGACCCGACTTTGGTGAATTCTTTTGTTCTACCAAATTCAAAAATTGGCAACGTCAAGTACACCGGTCGGTAGCCTGTATCCTTGAGATTTCCAGAAAATTATGACGTTTCAGAAAAACAAAATGGCGGCGTGTGTGGCGGCCATCTTGTAAAATTACCAAAAATCCCAACTTCGACACGAAAAATGGGATAGCTTGCATCCCCCGACTGGATTGTTATGTACGCACCGATTGTGTAGTTTATTAACGAGTGTTGCCTGGTGCAACATTTTTTTCCACTTTTGGGGCATTTTTCCCGATTTTCCCCAAAAACTTGAAAAGTAGAAATAATGATATTTTGAATATAAATGTTGCATAACTACTAAGAATGGGGTGCGTCAAATGACATTTGACCATTTTTATCACTTTAAGCTGGCAACCCCGAGCGCCATTGGGGCTTGAATTTTCGGGTCAGACCCGACTGGCGAATTCTTTTGTTCTACCAAAGCCAACGTATAGCCACCGTTTTTTTACTGACAGGTAGCTTTCATTATGATTAGTTTGGAAAAATTATGACATTTCAGAAATTCAAGATGGCGGCCGTGTCATTTCCGGTTTCTGAAACCTTGTCCGATTGGGGTCGTTCAAGTGGTTCACATCCCACTGATGAGTTTGTGTCGAATTTTAGGTTTTTCAGGGCTTTCAAGGATATCTACTTGACTTAAGACGGCTGTAATTCAAAATGGCGGCCGCGTTACTTCCGGTTTCCCAAAAATTTACCGATTGAGGTCGTTCAAACGATTCATCCAACTGAGGTGTAAGAGTTTTTTTCAAATTTTAGGATATTTAAGGGGTTTCAAGGGATCTTCACTGATTTTAGGGCTTTGTCCCTACAGGAATATTTTGTAGACGCGAGCTGCTCGCGAACCAATAGTTTACGATCCTTCAAATGGTTTCGACCGAATGAGGATTGATTTCGTACATTGAGGGGTTTATTTATTTGGTCGATTTTAGGGTTCCTTTGGAGGTGAAATTTGTGTACCCTTCCCACCTCTCCCCAACCTCCCCTAAAATAGAAAGGGCTGTAAGTTCATTACGGTAAGAGATAGCCGTTAGGTGTTTGAACAAATTTTACAGTAGGCGTTGGAACCTGTCCGGTGATAATGGTGGGGAGGTGGCGAGCGAAGCGAGCCGGCGACCCCGTAGCGTGGGGATAAGGTCACGATAGCATTCCGGTGGTAGGAAGGTCCTGAGTGGAGCAAAGTGAGGAGGTGGCGAGCGTAGCGAGCCGGTGACCGAAAACCAGTCCGGTGGTGGTACCGGTAAAGTGAAGGGGGGAGGTGGCGAGCGAAGCGAGCCGGTGATCCCGTAGCGTGGGGATAAGGTCACGGTAGCTTTCTGTCGGTAGGCAAATCCTGAGTGGAGCGAAGTGGAGAGGTGGCGAGCGTAGCGAGCCGGTGACCGAAAACCAGTCCGGTGGTGGTACCGGTAAAGTGAAGGGGGGAGGTGGCGAGCGAAGCGAGCCGGTGACCCCGTAGCGTGGGGATAAGGTCACGGTAGCTTTCTGTCGGTAGGCAAATCCTGAGTGGAGCGAAGTCGAGAGGTGGCGAGCGTAGCGAGCCGTCGACTGAAAACCTGTCCGGTGGTGGTACTGGTAAAGCGAATGGGGGAGGTGGCGAGCGAAGCGAGCCGGTGACCCCATAGCGTGAGGATAAGGTCACGGTAGCTTTCCGGTGGTAGGCAGGACTTGAGTGGAGCAAAGCGGGGAGGTGGCGAGCGTAGCGAGCCGTCGACTGAAAACCTGTCCGGTGGTGGTGGTGGGGAGGTGGCGAGCGAAGCGAGCCGACGACCCCGTAGCGTGGGGATAAGGTCACGGTAGCTTTCTGTCGGTAGGCAAATCCTGAGTGGAGCGAAGTGGAGAGGTGGCGAGCGTAGCGAGCCGTCGACTGAAAACCTGTCCGTTGGTGGTACCGGTAAAGCGAAGGGGGAAGGTGGCGAGCGTGGCGAGCCGGTAACCTCATAGCGTGAGGATAAGATCACGGTAGCTTTCCGGTGGTAGGCAGGTCTTGAGTGGAGCGAAGTGGGGAGGTGGCGAGCGTAGCGAGCCGTTGACTGAAAACCTGCCCGGTGGTGATATCGGTGAAGCGAAGCGGGAGATAGCGAGCGAAGCGAGCTGGCGACCCCGTAGCGTGGCGATGATGTCATGTTAGGTTTCCGGTGGTAGGCAGGTCCTGAGTGGATCGGAGTGGGGAGGTGGCGAGCGTAGCGAGCCGGCGACCTGGTCGGCGACCAGGTTCGGTCCGAAATTGGTTTGGCTATCAGACTATTGTACTGTCCTTGATCTGTTAGTTTTAGCTGTTAGTCTCCCATGTTATTTTAATAAATAATTTAATCAATTTTCAAAACTCCCGTTCTCACCCCCTAAACTAAGAGATCTGTGTTCTGTTTTTTTTTACGGATTCGTATAGAGGAAGCTCGACAAGGAAAAACCATTTTCAAAGCTGCCACCTTTGCCCCCCCCCCCCCCTCGCCCCCCTTACCTGGTTCCTGGGCCCTCATCGTATCTCGGAAACTGGCACACACATAGTGGTTGTTTTTAATTCTCACTTAATAGTAGTGAGGGACGTTGAAATTCGTATACCCTCTCCTCCCCCTCCAACCTCCCCTAAACTTGAAAGGACTGTAACTTCATAACGGTTAGGGATAGCCATTAGGTGTTTGAACAAATATTATCATAGGCGTCGAAACCTGTCTGGTGGTAGAGGACCTTTCCGGTAGCAGGTAGGTCGACAAGCAAATTGTAGGGTAATGTTTTTTTAATGAGAGAATGTCTGAGTTTTTAAATAAGTTTATAGATTATATTAGGGGTTCTTATGGGGTTTAGAAATCTTTTATTAAATTAATTCTCAAGTTTAATTTTATTTTAATATCTTATTTTTATTGAATAAGTTTTCAGAATGTGTTAGGGGTTCGTGTTTTCATACTGATTTTAGGATTCCTATTGGTTCTCAAAATGTCATAAGGGGAAGGAAAACAATTAAAATATGGGTAGGTTTCGTTATTCGAGTTAGAAGATGATTTAGAATGATTAGAGCTTAATCAAGTGGAAACCTTTAGTCCTTGTGGGCTTAATTTGGCAGTGCACTAGACTTTGAAAAGTAGAAAACTTCTTTTAGGGTCATTTTTGAGAATTAGTATTACATTTAGGGGTTTTAAAAGTGACAAACAAAAACAAGCTACCACCACTAGCACGCGAGCTGCTTGCAGCTCGCGCAGCACGCAACAACTAGTTATATTATATAAAACTGCAAGACCACTCACTCACTCACTCATTGACATGCCGTTTCTCGGAATGGGTGAGAGATGGGTTAGGGGTTAGTTTTGAGCAAATGTAAAGTACTTCCGGTCGAGTAGAGGAAAATTATAGAGGAGATTCAAATCCAAGATGGCGGCCGAGTCCATTTCCGGTCTCGGCGAGGAAAGGACTTGGGCAAATTTCGATTGGTAATTTTTGTACAAGGGCTGAAGTGATTTGAAAAAAAAGCAAAAAAAAAAAAAAAAACAATATGGCGGCCGCGCTGGGACGTTTTGAAATTTGCGACTTTTTTCACTCGACTTTGACCAATTGTTTTCTTCTACCGATTTTTCAAGTCGGCAACACTGACCTTGCCAATTTGTAGGTGATGTCAATGGCAATTGAGAAAAATTATGACATTTTGAAAATCCAACATGGCGGACGCTGTGGCGGCCATTTTGTGAAATGGTGGAATTTTTGACATTTTTCAAATGGATTTTTCGTGTAGTTGGCAACATCTGACGGGTTCAAGTTGTACCGAGCGGTTGTGTGTTTTGTTGAGGAGTGTTGCCTGGTGCAAAAATTTTCCCCGTTTATAGGGTACTTTCCCAGATTTTCCCCGAAAACATGAAAAGTAGAAATAACGACATTTTGAATGGAGACTTTGTCTAGCTGGTACCTTTGGGGAGCCCAAAATGACATTTGACCATTTTCATCACTTTCAACTGGCAACCCCAAAAAATATTCAACTTTTTCATTTTTGGGACTTTTTCACTTTGGCGAATTACTTTGTTCTACCAAACTCAAAAGTTGGCAACACCGGGTACACCGGTCGGTGGCCAGTATCCTTGAGATTTCCAGAAAATTATGACTTTTCAGAAAAACAAAATGGCGGCTGGTGTGGCGGCCATCTTGTAAAAACGACAAAAAATCCGAATTTTCGACACGATATTTCGGGTAGTTGGCAACATCTCACGGATTCGAGTTGTACCGAGCGGTTGTGTGTTTTGTTGAGTAGTGTTGCCTGGTGCAAAAAATTTCCCCAGTTTTAGGGTATTTTCCCAGATTTTCCCCGAAAACATGAAAAGTAGAAATAACGACATTTTGAATAAAAATTTTACATAATCACCAAGAATGGGATGCTCCAAATGACATTTGACCATTTTCATCACTTTCAACTGGCAACCCCGAAAGCCATTGGGGTTTGAATTTTCGGGTCAGACCTGACTTTGGCGAATTACTTTGTTCTACCAAACTCAAAAGGTGGCAACACCGAGTACACTGGTTGGTGGCCTGTATCCTTGAGATTTCAGGAAAATTATGACTTTACAGAAAAACAAAATGGCGGCTGGTGTGGCGGCCATCTTGTAAAACTGACGAAAAATTCTTATTTTCAACACGATTTTTCGGGCAGTTGGCAACATCCGACGGGTTCGAGTTGTACCGAGCGGTTGTGTGTTTTGTTAAGGAGTGTTGCCTACTGCAAAAATTTTCCCCACATTAAGGGTATTCTCCCAGATTTTCCTCAAAAACATGAAAAGTAGAAATAACGATATTTTGAATAAAAGTTTTACATAATCACCAAGAATGGGGTGCTGCAAATGACATTTGACCATTTTTATCACTTTCAACTGGCAACCCCGAAAGCCATTGGGGTTTGAATTTTCGGGTCAGACCTGACTTTGGCGAATTACTTTGTTCTACCAAACTCAAAAGTTGGCAGCACCAAGTACACCGGTTTGTAGCCTATATCATTGACATTTTAGAAAAATTATGACTTTTTAGAAAAACGAAATGGCGGACAGTGTGGCCATCTCATAAAAATGACGAAAATTTCAAATTTTCGATACGATAAATGGGTCAGTTAGTATCCCCCGACTGGATAATCTTGTATGAACCGGTTGTGTTCTGTGTTGACCATTGTTGCCTGGTGCAAAATTTTTTCCCATTTTTTGGGTATTTTCCCAGATTTTCCCCAAAAACTTGAAAAGTAGAAATAATGCCATTTTGAATATAAATGTTGCATAACTACTAAGAGTGGGGTGCTTCAAATGACATTTGACCATTTTCATCACTTTCAGCTGGCAACCCCGAAAGCCATCGGGGTTTGAATTTTCAGTACAGACCTGACTTTGTCGAATTACTTTGTTCTACCAAACTCAAAAGTTGGCAACACCGAGTACACCGGTCGGTGGCCTGTATCCTAGAAATTTCCAGAAAATTATGACTTTTCAGAAAAACAAAATGGCGGACAGTGTGGCCATCTTATAAAAATGACGAAAAGTCAGAATTTTCGACACGATTTTTCGGGTAGTTGGCTACATCTGACGGATTCGAGTTGTAACGAGCGTTTGTGTGTTTTGTTAAGTAGTGTTGGCTGGATTGAAACATTTCCACATTTTTAGGGTAATTTCCCAGATTTTCCCCAGAAATGTGAAAAAAAGAAATGACGACATTTTGAATGGAACTTTGAAATAATCACCAAGAATGGGATGCCCCAAATGACATTTGACCATTTTCATCACTTTCAGCTGGCAACTCCGAAAGACATTGGGGTTTGAATTTTCTGGTCAGACCTGACTTTGGCGAATTACATGGTTCTACCAAACTCAAAAGTTGGCTTCACCAAGTACACCCGTCGTTGGCCTGTATCCTTGAAATTTACAGAAAATTATGACTTTGCAGAAAAACAAAATGGCGTCTGGTGTGGCGGCCATCTTGTAAAAACGACTAAAAATCCGAATTTTCGACACGATCTTTCGTATAGTTGGCAACAGCTGACGGGATCGAGTTGTACCGAGCGGGTCGTGGGTTTTGTTGAGTACTGTTGCCTGGATTAAAACGTTTCCCCACTTTTACGGTAATTTGACAGATTTTTTCCAAAAACATGAAAAGTAGAAATAACGATATTTTGAATATAAATTGTGTATAACCACCAAGAATGGCGTGCCACAAATAACATTTGATCATTTTTATCACTTTCAGCTGGCAACCCTGGCACCCATCGGCGCTTGAATTTTCGGTTCAGACCCGACTTTGGCGAATTGTTTAGTTTTACCAAACTCAAAAGTTGGCAGCACCAAGTACACCGGTTTGTAGCCTATATCCTCGACATTTCAGAAAAATTATGAGTTTTTAGAAAAATAAAGTGGCGAACAGTGTGGCCATCTTATAAAAATGACGAAAAATCCAAATTTTTGATACAATAAATGGGTCAGTTAGCCTCCCCCGACTGGATAATGTTGTATGAACCGGTTGTTTTCAGTGTTGACGAGTGTTGCCTGGTGCAAAAAAATCCCCATTTTTAAGGTATTTTCCCATGGTTTGCCCAAAAACATGAAAAGTTGAAGTAACGACATTTTGAATGAAAATGTTGCATAATCACCAAGAATGGGTTGCCTCAAATGACATTTGACCATTTTCATTACTTTCGGCTGGCAACCCCGAGAGCCATTTGTTCATGAATTTTCGGGTCAGACCCGACTTTGGTGAATTCTTTTGTTCTAACAAAGTCAACGTATAGCCACCGTTTTTTTACAGACAGGTAGCTTGTATCCTGCTTACTTAGGAAAAATTGTGACATTTCAGAAATTAAGAATGGCGGCCGTGCCATTTAGAAGAAGTCCTCAACTTTGCTCTGAATTAAGAGCCCTCTTACATTTTGCTATTAGTAAGCAAATTGCTCCTCATGATACTCTAATTATTTGTTAAGGTCTCACATCTCAAATGCACCACATTTTGCCAGGGTAACACACACCTTACAAACCGCTATAGCTAGGCAGATAATAAAAATTGAAAGTAAAATCAAGCTTTTATACAGGGTTATTTTTTGTTTATACTAAACCCGAAAAGGGGTCATTGTACTCATCATTTTGAACAACTTTTTCTATGGGACGATCCCTGAAATCGCGAAAAAAAAATCAGCTGTTCCCTACATTTATGTTCGCATAACTCGTCAAAATGTAGGGAACTGCTGATGTTTTTTTCGCGATTTCACGGTTCGTTCGTCAACATTTGCTCCTACCGGGATTCGAACCCAGGACCCTATGAACGTAAGGCAGCATCACTACACTACGCCATTCGAGTATTTACTCTCAATTTTATTTTTTCATTTTAGTAAGTAGGTACCTAGGTACCTATTTATGTTTCGGCTTATTACATTACACGATTTGCGAGGCCCGATTTGCAGGGCACAATCGGCAGTGCGTCAGGGAAGTAGGGCGGTCGGGACTACTCGACCACCCGCCCGATTTCTTATTACACATCCCTTTCCCTGCAGGCAGGGCCCGATAAATCGTGTAGTCGGCGTTTTACTGTAAGCCGTAGTAATTCGTAGCATGCACACTGTACCTAACGTTTTGAGCCCACATTTTCTAGATAAAAGATAAATTTAAGAAAAAGAATTTATTAAACTCATCCAGCACCAAAGTACTAATCAATACGAATCATACGAGCCCAAACTCGATGTAGTAACATCGTTTTATTACGGAAATCCAATGTCCACCTTCTAGCTTCATCATCAAACCTGGTTACCATTTAGGACCGAAGTAGGTACCTACCTACTCTTCAAGACGAAACAAACGAGACCAAACTCGATGGGATTGTCTTTTCTATCGAAGTTTCTATCGCCACCTTCCAGCTCCATCGTCAGACGCTATAGATACCATCTAAAGATAAAGTACTCATCAAGATGAATCATACGAATCCAAATTCGATGGGGTTAAGTCGTTTTATAACGGAGTTCCTATGGCCACCATCCAGCTCCATCGTCAGACCCTGGATACCATCTAAATACAAAGTAGTCATCAAGAATAAGGCCTCTTGTCCACGTCACGGTTGTTAAACCGTACGGCGTGTTAGCCTTACAGTTGAAAAAACGTGAGAGCTTGTACATGACACGGCAAAATCACCGGGCGAGACATCGGCCAAGTACGGCTCAGTACACAGCGCGTACACGTCTACAAGGTTCCATAGTGATCCATACAGCACTGACGACCGTGCCTATACACGGCGAATTAACCGTAGATTTTCACGGCGAAAAACAACAAGTAGTGTACAAGAGGCCTATCAACGAGATATGTGGTAACGTCGATTTTTTACGCAGATTATATGTCCACCTTCCAGTTTCATCATCGAACTCTGGTTACCATTTAGGACCGAAGTACTCTTTAAGACGAATCAAACGAGACCAAACTCGATGGGATTCTGTATTTCTTATCAGTTTCTTTGGCCACCTTCCAGCCCTATCATCAGATTAGCTCCATGTTATAATAATATTGCATTGCTTCGCTATTAACATCTGAAGAGGATCAAATTTAAGTTGCAAGATTCCAATACAGACAAACATCAGGACAAGTGAAACTAAATAAAAGCTTGTAATAAAAAAAAAAACAAAATAATGATCATTCTATGCATGTTGGTACAAAACCATAAGAGAAAGGTATTAAGCCAGAGAGTACCTACCTACTTGTGGAGAGCTGCGTTTAGGTAACTTTATCCCTCTATGTTTGAAGACGAGTCATAAACCAAAAGTGTCTCCTACCTGTAATGTTTTATCTATACCTACCTACTGCCTAGATATGGAAAGTAGAGTCGGTCCACAAATTGACCAGCAGTGGACATACTTAGGTTGATGATGATGATGATCAGGAAATCATGTATCTAATTGTCCTATTGTCGATGAATGTAAAATTGAATCAGGCCATCTCCATCAATTTCAACAGTATGAACTTAGGTACCTACCTAAACCTACATTACAAATTATGCCATTGGCAGTCAGTATGCATGGGACATAATTATATGTACATCATGAAATTTACTATTTTATTTTATTTATTTCACATACAATTGAAGCTAATGCATCCTTTCTATGTACTACAGTCAGGCGTTACGGCTCAATTGATAAGAACCCTGCCTTTTGCACTATATTATGTTGCGGATGCTCGTCGCACATAATAGATCTACGTGGTCAAACTTGGAGGAGATTTTAACCTGCAAGGGATCCACACTCTATACCTACTAAAAGGTAGGTACATAAGTACATAAATGATAAGCAAATAATTTACCAACATTGAAATGTACCTACATAAAAACTGAACTGTATCTTTATTTAAGTGACCCTTAGGGCTTCTAGAGTCCTCAGCCTAGCAGCCTTATGGCTTGTTTTACAGTTGATATACATCAGAAAAGAATATTTCCATCTCTACTGTAGATTCATCAATAACAAAGATTTTACTTGACAAGTAGAATTACTCATAGGTTGTGAAAAAAGTACTTAATGAAATAGCTTTATTTACAAAAAAATAATAATGTGAATACAAGTATTTATACCATGTATACTAAATATACACATAACAATTGAGTTATCTGAAAATTGCTGCAATGGATAAATGTTATAACTTTTGTTTTAAACTTAAAATTTCAAATCTGGTCCATAATTAAACAAATACAGTACTTAATATACTTTATTATTTATTTATACTATATAAAGCTTTAGAATGTTAAACTAAATTTCACACCGCACAAAGACTTAAGGCACTTTCTTCACTAGAGGCGCTTTCATATATCTTGATGATGAGTAGAGGTAGAATACACCTGCTGACTAAAAGTCCAGAGAGAGGAATACATCCTTGTACTTGAATATCACACAAAGTACATGAAGCAAATTTTCTTTTAATGTTCCAACCGCTTCAAGTCATGCAAGGTTACTTTGGCCGGCTCTCAGCATTGACCCTGTCGTCAACATACTAATGAATTATTTTCCCCAGTAGTAGTAATTCGGTGCAGGTGGGTTATATATGGCAATATTAGGATCCACACAGTGACAACCGAGAGTAGAGCAATCCCACACTTATTACGAGACGTTTTCCGCCATCGTTTTGTCTCCACGACAGCGTAGCCTTCTTCGTCGTCTTTTTGCGAGCCAGTGATGGGCTTCTTCGTTAATGTCGGTACCTTTTGTGTATCACGATGCTGGGCTCTGGATCCAACGGTGGAAGGTTCTTCTTCTGCTGGCGAACCGGAGCGCGGAAAACAGGAGAAGGCGCAGTAGTCACAGACAGACTAAGGTGCTGTCGTTCCGGAGGCCGAAGTCGTTGGTGCGGGGCGGATTTTATTATATATATTCACGGATATTCACGGATTCACCCGTGGTCACCTCGCGTGGTCCGTTTTGCTGACCGGTGAAATTAGGAATCGGGTGTCGCCACCACGCAGCGCGCTCACATGTTGATTTTTATTATATTAGTCTACGCACAATGAAAATTTATTTTTCGTTTATTTTGAAAAATAACGCAAAGCAAATCTCACATGACGTTCTCTATTCTGTCTGACTTTGACATTGACACTGTTGACAGTGACAGTTGGTAGCTTTATTTGTATGCGTAGGTACCTCTATGGGTCGTTCTCAATAACCTATTCTCAGAAAGCGATATCTTGTTGGCGATAACAAATAAAAGACTTCTGTCTTTCCTTACTGTACGTCCTACAAATGGCGATAACGTCTATCCATCCTTCGACATCGGTAGATAAGCTCAGCTATCCAGCCCTCTCATACGTTTTGTTACAACGAAGATTAAAAAAAAACTTTGTGTGCCTTGCATGATTTCTGCATCCAGATAATTTTAATCGGGATGGTTTGGGTAGAAGCAAATATTTTTCATTTTAACTTTTTCGTGGAATACAAATTGATTGAATTAAAGCATTGGTGTTATTCTTCGTCATTAGCTTATAATGTTCCCACTGCTGGGACACGGCCTCCTCTCAATGAGAAGGAAGGGAAGGGGGAGGGAGGGGAGGGTTGGTGTTATTCTTATGCTAAAATAATATTCATGAACATAGTTTTCTGTTTCGTTCATGTTTCATTGACATTAATTTAGCGAATAAATATTGGGCGCGAAAAAACAAAGAACGAAACATAAAAAAAAAACATGATAAACAATTTGTACTCTCCATTTAAGTTGCGAAATAGAATTATGTAACATGTTTTTGTTGTGATGGTAGAAAAAAAATGTTTGTAAATGAAATCAATGTAATTACGAAAACTTTTTTTATATTTTGGTGAAATAATGTATTTTAAATTTCCATAGACAATAACCTCTTCGCGGCCCGATTCCAAGCCTGTATAATTTATTACTTGTCTATGTCAATAACGGAATTGGCGGGATCGAGTGTGACCAGATTCATTATTAAAATACTATATTGGTAGTCTTTCTTTCAAAAAATTTTTGGTATATCTTGGTTAGTTTGAATAAATATATCTTTTAGTTATAATATCGAAGAAATTTAGTTCAAAAATATAATATGTATACAACGTGTAACAGAAAGGGTACAGTCATATATGAAAGGGTGTGCTACAGACTATCAAACTAAATAACTTTCTCCATAGAACCACCATCGTAATCGCGACAAAATATTCAAAAGCCCCATACTAAATTCTAATACCTACTCGATTAAATGTCTGAGACAGTTGAATATTTTATTACGATTACGGGGGTGGTCCCATAGAGAAAGTTGTTCAGTTTGATGATCTACAGAACACCTATTCATATGACTGTACCCCTTTTGTTACACGTTGTTTATGTATCCTTATTACTTATATGTTTTTTTAAAGGCTGAGGCTCCAGGGTACCCCGCGAAATTCAAATGATCTCACGTTTTTTGCAATTTGCAGGCCAGTGCTGGGTTTCGTGTTAATTAAAATATCGTTGGCAACTGTAACACGTATGTAATTACAGAATCTAAAACATCAAAATGGTTGAGTTGAAAATCATCAACAGTCTCTCTTCAAGCTCATTTAAGACGAGGAACGATTTTTTCAAATCCCAAGTCGTTCCTTGACATAAATAAACTTAGAGGGTGTGATGAATAAATGTATTATTCTGTAACTACATACGTTTTACAGTCGCGAACGATAATTATAACTTCATACAACCTACCACTGGCCTGCAAAATGCAAAAAACATAATAATAAGAAATTTTGAATTTCGCAGACGCAGACGCTTTCACCTAATTTCGTTAAAAATGTGAAAAGCGTGTGATCCGCTCGTATTCTTTACAAGTTTTCAAACACATACGCGGAATGTAAAAATTCTTGTGTAACATTTATTTTGATGATGATTATTGAATAAGTGTGAATAAATCAGTACTTGTATTGGTAGTTTTTTGGTAATTTTTCCCTCAGGTTTAATTTGGTCACACTGAAAAAATTTCGTCCATTACTTTTTCCAAACTGTTACAGGTAAGGCATTTTTTATAATAAACTTTTATTTTAACTATTTTAAAGTAGCCAAAAATAGATGTGTATGATAATAATTAGCAATTAGATCATTGTAAGCTACAAGTTGATAACAAGTCCACTGTTTTTAATGATGAAAATCATTTTAAAATCGTTGGCGCGTTAGTTTGAATTTCGACTTTTTTCACATTTAAAATATTATGTTGATGTTAAATAGCAGCGAATAATAGATTGATATGATAATAATTAGCAATTAGTTGATAGAAATCTACAAGTTCAAAATAAATCCACTGTTTCTAATGATAAAATTCGTATGACGCCAACTTTTTATCCGTTTGCCGCGTTTGCAATTTTTTGAATTTCGAATAGCTTTTTTTCACATTTTAGTGTTAAATTACATTAAACATTATTTTTAAACGTTGAAAACTATTATTCTTAGTACCTACCTAATAAAATTGTTAAATAATCAGTTCTTTCATTGAAATATATAAGCTATGGCATCACCGCTGCGTTGTCAACCAATATGTCGTTTTAATCAAATTTACCGGGCGGGAAACTTTTGTGTGTAATAAAATTATTGTGATTGTGTGAAATGCTTTATATCTGAATTAATAAATGTAATGGTAAGTTTAAAAGTACTTTCAGTGCAATTGTGTTAACAATAAAATTCAACGACACACACCTTGTGTAGGTAATCGAGAACTTCCATTCATATTTCTGTTTCAATTTATTTAGGAGAATATACAAATACGGACAATGTTGAAAAGAGTGACCAATTTCACTACCGATGAAAAGGTGATACTGACTCAGCTAATGAAAAAGAGACCAATCGTGGAATCTAAATTAACGGATGGCAAGTCGGTCGAAGAATGATAGCAAGAAACAAGCAGCATGGGATGGCAACTACCCAAGATTTCAATGTGATGCCAATGTACACAAGGTAGGATAGTCACTGTTGTTGATGAGATATATATTCACTGCTATGAATGATTTGCTAATAGTATTTTTCATACTGTTTATTTCAGCATGAGGCTAAAAGTGCATGGGATAACATGAAAACATTGAAACATAAAACTGGGACTACAGAAGGAGGGAATATACTAAAAACTGGAGGTGGACAGCATACACCTCCACTACAACCACAATATGAAGCCATAATAAGTATGGTTGAAGAGGTTGGTATCATAATAATAATATAATAATTTATCCTTTAAATTGTTCAAAACCATTGTCTGACTCAATATGCCTCATTATTATTCTCTGCTCAAGTATTTTTAATTATTGTGTTGATTGAATGATTAACTTACAGAAAATATTAAAAATATCATCTAATTATTGTCAATGCTTTCCTAACCTTCTTTCTATCAGATTGCACCTGCCTGCGATGATGACAGAAATCAAAAATACATTTGATAGTGATGGCACTATTTTAAATACAATACTAATTGATAACAATCAAACTATCTCTTACCAATTGATTGATACCTTAGGTAGGTACCTATGTAATTGATTTTTTTTCTTAATCAACTTAAATGTTTTGTTCACCCATACCTAGCTAAACAAAAAAAACATTAAACATTATTTAATATCTATTAATGTTTTTTTTTGTTTTAGCTAGCGTTTAAAGGTTAACTATTCAAGTTTGTCTTTCAGATGTTTTGGACATTGGTAAAATTGGTGAAAATGTTTATGAAGTCCAGGGCAATAAAAATGATGCAAACATTTTTGAAGTCCAGGGTAATAAAATTGATGAAAACACTTATGGAGTCCCGGACAATAACCGCACCCAAATTGATGATATAAAAAAAAACACAGGTATTGTGCAACTTATGCTATTATACAACTTATTTAAATAGCTTCTAAAACTTTTTATTTCGATTTTTGATTGCACTGTTGCAAATTTATTTATTAAGAGGCCTGCGGAGCATGCAAATTTCATACAAACGTAATAATTACCAAAATAATTTGTAAATCAAACATATTCTTAAGGTAGTGTGTATTTATTTTGCTTGGATTGCAGAACATTAGGTTCCCAAACACATATTTTAAATGTAAGTACAGTGATTTAAACAAGGATTATGAGAAAAATGTTTTTTCTATAGAAATTTAAAATTCCATATATCTCGGCTTTTTATCATTATCCTCTCAAAATATTTATTTGGGAACATAGAAATTCTATAATACAATCGAAATATATACACACTACCTTAAGAATATGTTTGATTTTCATATTATTTTAGTACCTATTATGTTTGTATGAAAAACGCATGCTCTGCCGGCCCCTTAAGATCAGGGACGTTAGATTGTAAAATAACTGGAGAGATTGTAAACTCTCTAAACATTGACAAACGAACACACTACTTACAATAAAATGCATTATTTTCCGGTAGATTGTAATCTGCCTAAGTGAAACCGTAATATTGTGAAATGCATGCGATGGAAGTCAACTCGCGTGGTGTGGAGGAGAGAAAAAGAAGGATCCCCCTTGCCCAATGTTACCACTCCCATGAAAAGATAATATACCATTCCTGAGAAATACCGATTAATATAACCTCACCTCTAAACACTTTATATATTCCCCTGAAAAGCATAGTCGATAGAGCCCCGCTGGGGTGTCTGAGTGCAGGATTTAAAGAAACCTAACTAACCTAACGTGGGCGTGCCCCAAGTCCAGATTATGGGGGCAGAGGTACTTTCGTCGCATGCATTTCACAATACATTACGGTTTCACTTCGATAAAATACAATCTACGGAAAAATAATGCATTTTATTGTAAGCAGTATGTTTAGTTGACCATATTTCGAGAGTTTACAACTTCGCTAGAGACAGTTACAATCTAACGTATTTGACAATTTTACGGTGGCACATAGACTTCTAGACTAGGAACATTTGACGGGAAGCTATGATGCAAATAAAGGGTTTTGAACTTTATGGCCGGATTTTTTTCCGTCATTTTGTTTTTTTTTACAAAGTAGTGACCACGCATAAGACTTATAGTAATCAATAGGTAGCTGGTATCAATACAAACAAGTTTTGCATTGGGCAAAATGTTCTTGTGAAAAAAATGGCAAAAAATGACGGAAACAAAATCCGGCCACGCTTCATACAAAAATGTTCCAATCCCTTTACTAGAAAATAAGAAAAGATGGAAATGCAAGTATTGAAAACACGGGTTATTAACCTAACTATGAATTCCATCAACCTATGTAATGGGTTATTACCATGTTTATGGCATAACATGACATTTACATTTTACTTTACAGTTGGAAATTGAAAAATTAAAAAAAAGGAAGAGAGACTCAAAATATTCTTGAAAAAAGCAAAAATAGATTTAGAGGAACTGCAAAAATCGATTGCAAAACAAAGTCAACCTAACTGATTTGACGGTTTTTGCTATTGGCGATTAGAGTACAATGAAGCTTTAATTTTACATACTTTGATAAATTACAATAAAACAAACAAAAATGTCTGAATAAATTATCCTGAATTCTTGAAAAATTATTAGGTTTTTCAACTTTCCATTCTCATTTTCTGATTTGAAAACTCTAAGTCGCCTGCTATTGCTTTAAGGGGCCGGGGCATGCGTTTTTCATAACTTTTGTTTAAATCGGTGTACATTCAAAATATGTGTTTGGGAACCTACATATTTATTCTGTAATCCAATCAAAATAAATACACACTAACTTAAGAGTATGATTGATTTACAAATTGTTTTAATATTACGTTTGTATGAAATTCGCATGCTCCGCAGGCCTCTTAACGTCGTAACTTGTGTTCTAAGCAGGGTGATGTACAAAAATACTGGTGGTAATGGAAATATCATTATAATTACAGGATTGATTAAAAAAATGTTTTTTGTTTTAGTTATAAGTTGACTAATTAAATATCAAATAGCTCTGATACTTCCTGAAGTATATAGTGCAACGTCATTGAAGAGACTGCAGTCGTCAGACAACTGTACTTACAGGACTGACAATATTTTAATTTAGGAGAACTTCATAACTTCTGAATTTAACAAATGAGGTATTAATAGATGCGTTTTGATTGTTCGCTGGTTAAAAAAAATATGATGTCGTGTTGGGTAACAAATGAAAGAGCTTAACTAGCTAATTTCCGAAATATATCCGCAGGGTGGAATTATTCAATGCATCTGGAGGTAAAGTGCTCTAAATACTGGAGATAGCAATTTTTTCTCAAAGGAAACATTTTTTTTATTTTTAAAAAGAAATAAATTTCAATTTCTCGGAATGTCGCTTGCCATATAGTTTATTTTTTAATACGACAAGCATAATTTGAATTTACATCCAGAGTTACGTCCAGTTGATGAAATATTTTAATCGTCAACACAGCACTTGAACTTTTGTAAACGTATTTCAATGAACTAATTTCATCTCTAGAAATTTCGTCATCACCGTCATGCTTCGCAACGTCGGTCGTCCGAAGAAGGTACGTCGTGGTCGACGCACTAGCAGTGCATCCACATCGGGTCAGGTAAGTGCGAATCTCATTCCACCCTCAGCGGATGCTGCCGATGGAGCGGCGGGAGTGAGGTGCGTTGCAGCAGGGACAACTCATCAAGGTGGAATAAGGTTCAAGGGTAAGGGCGTTCAGTGCGTCGCAATGTCATGTATTGCGTCAACTTTTTCATGTGTTTTGAACCGCGAGACATTCACAACGTCTGACATTGATGATATTATCCTCCCATGTGGCGATATTCTTTATTGCAATACCCCACGTCCGACGGGAGAGGTTTTTTTGAACCCTGAGGAGTTGCCTTCCCATGTCAAAATTCAAAATTATTCCGTAAATATAAATTTAACGTGGGTAACAAATGGACTTTATCCATCAAATGAACAAAATTTTTTTGATTCCATCGAAAACCTAGAAAATAATTTGATAACGTGTTTTAATCCGGGATACATCGAAAATACCATGAACTTCCTGTTTACTGGTCAAAATTCTACCGTGTCATTTTGGAAGAGCAATAATAGGTATTTTCTGTTTAATAGTCATGCCGTTGACGCCTCCGGCAAAAACAACCACCAAAATCCAAATGTAAATGTAGCACGTTTATTTCAATGTCTCGGTATAAATGCATTAGCACAACTTTTGTTTGCAAGCGCTCAATTTGATCAAGGCGAGTACAGCATACATCGACTTACTGTACTCAATATCGAAAACCAACAAATTCCCCCAATTTTAATTCCGTCGGTTCCCAGCATAGCGCAAAATGACCCCAAATTCTCCACGTTAAAACCGGTTGTTGTTCTGGAAAAAATGCCGCTAAATTCGACATTGAAAAGAAAAATAATCGAAAGCGACCCAAAATTAAACGCGAAAAGGCCGGTGGTTGTCATAGAGAAAATCGCTGCAAATCCGCAGTTACAAGAAAAATCGGTTGGACGGCCGAAAAAACAAATCAGGGCAAATAATAATTCACATCAAAAAGCGGTCGAAAAATATAATAAAACTCATCCGGAAGTGAACAGACGAGCCGTAGAGCGGTTTAGTGCTCTTAACCCAGAAATAAACCGACAATCGGTCGCTCGATACGCGGAGGCTCATCCTGAAATCAACCGACAATCGGTTGCTCGATACGCGGAGGCTCATCCTGAAATAAACCGACAATCGGTCGCCAGGTACGCGCAAACTAACCCGGATGTCAATAGACTTGCCACTCAACGTCATCGAGCTGTTCGAAATATGGAGCCATCTTTGCGAAATTCTGAAAATTTAATTGCGGTTAAAAGTGGGGACGAATTAAATGCGGTGCGTTTGTATAGTTTGCGTAAACCGTCGTTAAAAGCCGATGACGTTTTTAAATGTTTGCATTGTGGCACGCGTCTGTTTTTCGAAGAAAAATCGCGAACGCAGTGGTGTTGTGGCAGCGGGTCTTATAACGTTCAAAACTTTCCCCCGTTGACGGAAAGTTTTTATAACAGTGTCTCTTTCAACAAGTGTCCTCGCGCGTACAATAACTTGTTTGCCTTCAGCGCGTTAGGAGTCTCTCACGGTTTCCAACATCCCGATACCGGACTGGCGTTTGTTAAAATTCAAGGTAGAATATACCACCGCGTTTTTGATTTGGGTTACACGGATACCACTAATCCTATCGGTCTTTATATAGAGGACAACGAAGAACGCCAGAGACTCGCGGCAGGTCTGCGGTTAGATCGTCAAATCGTCGCGGAAATCAATCATTTCTTGCACGAAGTGAATCCCTTGATTGACTGTTTCAAACAATTACACAAAGAAACATCTCAAGAAGCGCATTTAAGGTTCGAACGTACCACACGTCAAACTCACGGTAATATTCTCGGTGATATGCCATTAGGAAACGAGATTGCCGCGATTATTAGCACGGAAAGGGAACGGTTTCTCCCACGGTGTATTGCCATTTGGAAAACGGGCGCGAATAAACCCCACACGGTCGACGTTTTTCATCCGTTGTATGAAACGTTTCAATACCCGCTATTGTACCCGCACGCCACCGCGGGGTGGTACATAAACAAAGTTGACAACAAAAACGCGAAATTAACTCAAAACAAATACGTTCGCTGTTTGCTGTTGTCAGAGCCGCGTTTTCATGATTTCGGTAAACTGTCAGAGGAATGGTTAGTGGATATGTATTGTCGTATCGAGGAAGAACGATTGCGCTTTGTCAGTAATATGCAGAACCAATCTTCGATGAGATTGGCACCTCTGCATGAACTGCAAGACAATGTCGAAACATCGACGCGCCAAATAAACGCAGACGAAACTGTACAAGGAGAGGGTGGTGTCGTTCCAGGTCGCATTTACTTACCAAACACGTTTACGGGGGGGCCACGTTACATGAAAACGAAATACATGGATGCGATCGCGTTAGTTAACAGACTAGGGACACCATCATTTTTCCTCACAATTACATGTAATCCAAAATGGATAGAAATTCAACAATCCTTATTACCAAGGCAAAAGCCACATGCGAGTCTATGCGCACGAGTATTTAGTTTAAAATTAGCACAACTGCTGAAAGACCTGCGATCGGGCGCATGGTTCGGTAAGCACATGTATATAATTTATGTGATAGAATTTCAGAAACGAGGTTTACCTCATGCTCATATATGTTTCCGCGTGGAAGGTGGAGGACCCGTACAGAATTCAGACATAGACAAGTTTGTTAGGGCCGATATCCCGAATGCAACCGAAGCCGAAGGCAAGTTGCGCCAAATGGTCCTAAATCATATGATACACGGTCCCTGTGGGCCGTCTCACAGAACTGACCTACCATGTTGGGATAGTACGAAGGAGAAGTGCTCCAAGTACTTTCCCAAACGCGAAACCGAAGTTACACACCATGACGACAAGGGTTTCATCCACCTCCGTAGAAGCAGTAACAACGAGGCAATAATTAAATTCAGAAACCGCGATGTTACTGTTAATGATCTGTGGGTAGTTCCTTACAACGCCGCCATCCTCTTGAAGTACGATTGTCATGCGAATTTAGAAGCTTCCTCGGCTCGAAAAATCGTCAAATACTTATTCAAATACATGACGAAAGGCAAAGATGAGGCGCGCGTAACGTTAGTTGCCGAGGAAGATAGGAACAACGAAGTAGAGCAGTACGTTACAAAAAGATACATAGGTGCTTGCGATGCCGCGTGGCGAGTTTTTGAGTACGATTTGACGATGCGCGAACCCGCTGTCCAACAACTGCCAGTCCACCTCGAAAACTACCAAAGCGTTTTCTTTAGGCAAGATTCGGTAGCTGACGCCGCTCAGAGTAATAGTTCTGCTCTATTAGATTATTTTAACCGGCCGGCCGGAGACGAGTTCGAAAACCTGACGTACTTGGACTTTTACGAAAAATACATTGTACATTCAAAATGCCCTACTACAAAAAACGTGAAAGTCCACCGATTACAAAACAAATTCGTCACAAAAAGGCAGCGAGGGGTGAATGTTGCTCGTCTTTTCTGGGTGGCACCAAATAGGGGTGAACAATTTTACTTACGAATGCTATTGGCTTTATATCCGTGCCGCGGCTATCGTGATCTTTTGAAAATCGGCGGGTTGGATTGTCGAACGTTTCAGGAAGTCGCTCGAAATGTAGGCATCGCGAATGACGAAATCGAATACGAGAGAGCTCTCGAGGAAGCTGCGAACTTTCTAACGGGACCGCGCCTTCGTCGGTTTTTCGTCCTCTTGGCCGTAAACGGCGCTCCAGTCGGTTTATTGTGGAATAAATACAAAAACCAAATAACCGAAGACTACCTCGAACGGATGCCAAATGATACCGACAGGGCCTATAAAATGAGTCTCATCCAAATCGACAGACTTTTACGTAAACACGGAACCAGTCTTGTAGAGCAGGGGCTGCCCAATATCCGCGACGATACCACCGAGTTAGGTCGAGAGCAGATTGAATTCAGTGCGGGCAGGTTAAATGCGTACGTCGAAACATGGCAGCCTCGCTTATCTACCGATCAGCGCGCAGTGTTCGAGTATGTCGACCGACTTGTAGAAGACCCGATCTTTAAACGTGCAAACAACAGTTCAATTTTCATAGATGGCCCTGCCGGTACGGGAAAAACGCTTTTACTCAACGTGGTCGCAGCGCATGTCCGTGGCTCGCGTAATAAAGTAGTTTTGTGTACGGCAACATCGGGCATCGCGGCTCAGAATTACGAAGGCGGTACTACGGCTCACAGTATGTTTAAATTTCCGTTAGACCTTGTGGACGATCACGGGTATTGGAACATAACGAACGGTTCCCAACGCGCAGAGTTGATACGCCACGCTTCGGTTATTATTTATGACGAAGCCCCGATGGCTCATAAATATCTCATTCACTTGCTCGACCGTTCCTTACGCGATTTGATGCAAACTAATGAACTTTTCGGCGGTAAAATAGTCATTTTTGCAGGAGATTTCCGTCAAATTCCACCGGTGGTTCCGAACGCGCGAAATAATGCCGACGTAGTCAATTGCTCTGTGAAAACGTCTTGGATTTGGGAACAGATTAAAATCTTTAAATTATCAACCGCGCAAAGATCTAGGGAAGACGAACAATTCTCGGAACAGCTGTTGAATATCGGCTCTAATTCAATAGTCTCAGTTCCAGTCCAAACCGGCAGAGTCACACAAAACCTAATTGACGTGTCGCCCATTGAATTTGTCACAGATCTCGATGATTTAATAGACTTTGTTTTTTCGGACGTTTTAGACGAACCAGACGTTTGCTGCCACAGAGCAATTTTGTGCAACTATAATATGAACGTAAAGGAAATAAATGCAAACATTTTAGATCGCGTACCCGGTGAATTAATACATTTCTATTCGGTAGATCAAACGGCAACCGATGACGCGGACGAATTATTCTTAGGACCAGACACTCTAAATAGAATGCAACCGAAAGGCCTTCCCGAGCATGATTTACGACTAAAGGTAGGATGCGTTTGCATGATAATGCGAAACCTTAGTTTCTCGGATCGCTTAGTAAACGGCACTAAAGTTATAGTAGTAGGTCATTCTCCGCGTCTGATTAGGGTACGAAAACCGGACGATAATGAAGATTTCTTCATTCCGCGCATAACTTTTAAAGCACCGATAGATTCAAAGAGCCCCATAGAAATGATCCGTCGTCAATTTCCACTACAAATTTGTTACGCGATGACAATACACAAAAGTCAGGGGCAAACAATTTCAACAGTGGGGATAGATTTAAGATCCGATGTCTTTAGCCACGGACAGTTGTACGTCGCGTTAGGTAGGGTTCGCAATCGGCGGGATTTAAAACTATTGCTCGATAAAAATCGCGTTATCAATAATAGACCGTTTGTAAATAATGTCGTTATTCCGCAACTATTGTTGTAGGTTTTTTTTTTTAAATCACCCCTATTTGGGTGGGGCGGCCTCTTCAATTAAGTTAATCATTAAATCATGTTGACATTGCTATTCAATGAGCGTTTTTTATTTAATTTGTTTTTGCTTTTTATATTAATGTAATATTAGATTATGTTTTGGTATCTAGATTAGTTACATTACACTAACACTGTGAAAATAAATATTTTATAACCTGTGTTTGTAGCAGATGTTCATTGAGCGTTATGTCGAATAATATCTCTGGTCTAAGCTGTCTATAATTATAAATAAATTAACGGTTCAAAGAGGTCAGTTTTTGGTGGTATGCGTCTCAGTGTGAAATCAGTTGAACCATGCTGGTCTGTGGGAATCTTTCCGATTGTAGATCGGAAACGGATAGTTGCCGGGTAAACCGAATGATCTGTAGGTAGTTAGGCTTTGGATTCTGATCGGAATCGGCTTACTGCCGAGAACATGCTCTGGATGGTGATGAAGTCATAGAACCGAGTGATTGCGAAGTCGTCGCTGAGGTGAGTTGTCGCACCGATGCTGGGGGGTCAGTAAAGTGTGGTCGGTGTCGGCTGATTACTGGGATGACTTGCGTTGTCTGTGGCGCGAAAGTCAGGATGGGAGTCGATGGCAAGTTGTGAATGCTATCTGACTTGTGGTGTGGTTGGTATGTCCGTTAACATGGGTGAAATAAGTCGTAGTGTTCAAAGGTGTGGCTGGTGGTATTATATTGGTTGAGTTTTACGGCATGGAGTTATGATATGAGTTGCATGACAGATACAAACTATTAATTACTTTTTACCAAAAAAATAATAAGCCGTAGACTGCTGTGTTACAGTGTGTGGCGTGGGATTAAATGGCACATACCAAATGTCTCAGTTAATACTAAATGTAATGTAAAAAAGGTGTGGGTGCAGTCATTGTATTGGTGAATGACTTATATGACATGCAGTTACTAACGTGTAATTTAGCTAAATAAAGAATATCAATCTGGCATTTTTATTTTACGGTGAAGTTGCGAAGTAAAATAAGCATACTAAAAATGTATAATTAGATCAAAATGTAGCTGTTTACCATTCGAGGACAAGTGCTTCAATATGCATTTTTTTTCTTTTTTATTGTTCTTTAATAATATAAGTTTTATAGGTACCATTTCTACATAGGTAAATTTAAAAAACATAATCAGTCTCAATCCAAAACGCATTTACATTTTGACTCGGCTTGGAAATTTTTCTTTAGGTATCACATTTGCATTATGCTTTCTAGCGCTTTGCGTGGCTACCTACATTTTATAATCAGTTATTTTAAAATCATTTTTTTTGTATCGTCTCAGTTTAAAAGCTTTTTAGAATAAGTACACGCAACTTTTTAAAATGTAATTATCCTTTGTATGTTTTGATGATTTAATGTATGACAAATTTTAATGAATAGAAAAGTAGATTTTTATGAAATTATTTCAATTCGAACAGACGGACAAAATATGTTTTGCTTAAAGGTTCATATTAACAAAAAGGTCGAATTTGGAAGAAACGAGTGAAACGAGAAAGAGAGCCTATCAAAATGGCAGTACTTATGAGTGAAAATTGGACTACTACTACGACTACTTAAATTACTTTACCTCACACCTAACTCTTTTCATTTTCTCTCTTACTGTGTGCAAGAAAGGAGCCTAAAAAGGCGCACTCAATCTTTTCGCTCTGTATCTTAGGCTGAGATTCACAGACCGCACTTTGACTTTACTTTGATGGAAAAGTCTACTTTCACCCAAAAAAATATTTCTAAGTCCTGTCAAGCTCTACTTTACTTTCCAAAAATTATACTTTGCTTAGTAAAGGCTAAGTAGTCGATAATCATGACTTTGGCCTCAAAGTAAACTTTGCATTACTATGCGTTTAAATAATGTAGTCCTTCATGTCAAACTAGTTTCCTAGAAAAGAAACACATTTAATTTTGGTTGGGTTATAATTCGAAAAATCATGTCGAAGTGATTTTTTATTGTTTGCGAACGACGCGACGCAACCACCAACACAATTGTTGGTGGTTGCGTCGCGTCGTTCGTTTTCTTTCAATTTTGCTGTGTCTACTGGTTTCTGATATTTTCAATTTAATTTAAAAGTTGGTAAATTTTACCGACGTTATCCATATCGAGCAGCAGGTCAAAAACTACAAGTTAACTGGTGAGGCAGTATCGGGAGTCCAAAAGTACCTAATCAATCAATCAATAATTTTATTATCAGGCATTTTTAGGCCCATGCATAGATAAAATACACAAAATAACAACATAAAAATATACTAACGCATAAAAAATCTAACTTATAAGCTATGAACTATCATCACACACGAAGTGGCGGCGTCGTGATACGCTGTGCGGTGTCACGTAGCCTGCCGCGAAAACGACGGTAGATTACACCCTTCGGCCAAAAACTTCCTTGAGAAACATGTCGAGATATTGTGTCGGAACTCGCACCACAAACGATTTGAAGTTGGTGTTGTGACGCGGCTCCAACCTCTCGACCCTCAAGGTCCAGCTGGTCTTGACCTTCATGTACTCAACGATCTCCTCAACCTTCGTGGAGTGATGCAGTCGAGACACATACAGCAATGTCGTTGGTGTCGCTGCACGCAGCAGCATATTTGGTCCTGACAGTCCAGTACCGCATTGATTGCGACAAGTAGGCTTCTTCTTCTTCTTCTGAAGTAAGGTGAAGCCGTCCTCATCACACTCCTGCTTTGCTGGACAGCACTGTACCGGATTCCTCGGAAGGGTTTCACAACGACGACGGTTCTGCTTTCCCCCTTTCAGCTGCTTATGTAGCTCCTTCGCCACGAAAGTTGGCACGTCAACGTGTAATGCATAGATAGAATCAAGTTAATAAATAATATAGATGAAAAACATTTTTTACGTACAAGTAGCAAACAGAACGTCAACCACACGTCAACGATGTTTCGTTTCGTTCCACGTACTTAGTACATATTTTTTTTCCAAAAATCTTTACTTTTCATGTAAAATGATAACATTAATATTATAAATCTAAGTAAGAGCACGATATAAACACTCGTCTTGAATAATATGTTAATAACTATTTTTTTAAGGAAATAAAACTTGATTTAAAAATATGTTCTCCAAAACATTTGTATGTGAAACGTAACAGCCACACGTCTTTCCCTATACTTTACTTTGGAGCCGTACTTTTCTAAGGAAAGTCAAGCAACTGTCTCTGAAATTGAATAAATAGAAAGTATACTTCGGTAATACAAAGCTTACTTTGTAAAGACTCCTTTGCTGTAAAGTAAAGTCAGGACTGTGAATCTGGGCCTTACTCTTTTTACCTCACACCTAACTCTTTTCATTTTCTCTCTTACTGTGTGCAAGAAAGGAGCCTAAAAAGGCGCACTCAATCTTTTCGCTCTGTGTCTTACTCTTAGTCTATCTGTCGTTTCTATTTTCACTCATAAGCTGCCTATGAAAGAAGCCTAATAACTTTTATTCTGGTTCTCACTCTAACTCCAGTTTCTACCCCAAGCTTTTATATTTGAATGTAAACGAAGAACTAAGATAATAATGGATTATTAGCATACATTACGTTGAATCTGTAATAAGGTATTACAATAATTAATGCCGTAGTTTTCAGTAACTGTCTCTGCTTCACAGGAAATATGTTTTAATAAAATGTCTAACTTTGCTGTTTTAACTAATATTTATTCTTTATTGCCAGTTTTTTTTTCGTGAAGTCTAATTTTTTCAAGTAGAGTTTCTTACTGGCTTTGTATTTGAAGGTTACTTTTGGTTTATATAATTTAATTTATTTTTTGCAATTTGTTAGCTCAAATATTGTATTTAATAGATTATTATTACTTACATTTACAAAATTTGTTAGCACTCTCTCAAATTCTAATGTGAAGGTTTTAATACGTCTTACCGGCTGAATATACCGGCTGGTTTAATGGCAGTTGAACATCAACTTCAAATCATACAAGGATTTTGGAAGAAAAATATTTGGAAAAGCTCTGAAGATTATTTTCATTATAAAAAGGGCGGCGGACACAATCCCAGCAGTGTCACTGTAGGTGCACCGTAAGTCGGCACCTCTGTCGCTGGTTGTCTCCCGCCGGGCCTCCTCCGGGTAACCGAAGGTCTCACCTGGCGGGGACGGACCGCCGAGGTGTCGTGAAGAAAACAGCGCATTGTAACAGCGCTGTGGCGCGCCTACAGTAGTATCCCAGCAGTGTACGTCTGGATTCTGATGATTAACCATCCGCTACCAAAGTTTACGTCCATATTCTGATGAACTACGAGTGTCTCCATGCTGAAAGTAAACAATAAGAAGGATACTGATACTTTGACGTGTCCCGTCACTAAAATCCTCTTTTAATAATTGGACTTATGCAGAAGAAGCCTGAACTACAAAGCTATGTCAGCACCTTGACTACTGAAATACGATGTTGGCGTTGATCAACACGTCCACATTACGAATCCGATTTATTCCGATCTACACGTCCCCGCTACTAAGCTGATTTTCACGTTTAATTCGCGGAGTTGATCTTCACGTCGACAGAGCAGCCCTGGCCCGTCGCCTGCATACTTTATTCTAAACCTCCTTTATTACATCCGAAGAGTGCGTGCTTGATAGTCTTTTGAATCTCATACATTTTATTTTTTATTTAACTTTTTACCTATTATTTAAAAAAAATATAATACAAAAAAGAATGCAAAACAAACAAAAAAAAAACATTGAAAAAGGGCCATTTATAAAAACAAAAAATATCATGCAAAAAAAGGTCATGTTTGTAAAAAAAAAAAGGAACTACAATGTACACTATACTTAGTTATGATAATGAATATGATATTGCTCTTTATAAATTTTAACTTTGTATAATACGCATTACAATGTAGGTGGGTAGCCAAGAAAAACTGATTTTTGAATTGAGATGGGTCAGGTCTTTTAAATTTACATATATCTTGAAATGGAACCTACAAAACTTTTATTATTAGAGAACTTACTTTAAAAGAAAAATAATTGCATATTGAAGCACTTCTTCACACATTACGTACATGGTAAAACCGCTACATTTTTATTCATACAATTTTTGGTATGCTTATTTTTACTTCACGACTTCACAAAAAGAATATCATGCAAGATTAATATTCTTTATTTAGTTAAAATTTTCATATTTTTAAATAATCATATCATCAAATTAATAAAGTTAAGTTATTGGTTTGTTAAGAACTTAAATTGTAAATATAGAAATTTCATCAGACACTATTTTACCAAGTTGTCATACTATTTCATTTCCCAACTTGTAATTGGTACATCTAATTAAAGTATAATTTCAGTTCAAAGTCTAACTATACGAGTTTATTTCACCACACAGATATGAAAACCATAAAATACACAACTATACTAGGGCATTCACCAGCCATCCCCACTCTCGCATACTACAGCAGACCCCGGCTCTTTATTCTTATTTTGCAGTTAAATTTAACTAAGACATTTGGTATCTGCCATTCGTGCAACTCAGCAGTCCACGGCTTTTTATTTTTTACATTTTAGTAAAGAGTAACTAAGACATTTGGTATCTGTCATTCCCACTGTCGCATACTACAGCAGACCCTGGCTCTTTATTTTTATTTTGCAGTTAAATTTAACTCATACATTTGATATCTGCCATTTAAACTCACGCCTTCGTACAGCACAGCAGGCCACGGCTTTTTATTTTTTACATTTCAGTAAAAAGTAACTAAGACATTTGGTATCTGCCATTCGTGCAACTCAGCAGTCCACGGCTTTTTATTTTTTACATTTTAGTAAAAAGTAACTAAGACATTTGGTATCTGCCATCCCCACTCGCGCATACTACAGCAGACCCCGGCTCTTTATTTTTATTTTGCAGTTAAATTTAACTCATACATTTGGTATCTGCCATTCGTGCAACTCAGCAGTCCACTGCTTTTTATTTTTTACATTTTAGTAAAAAGTAACTAAGACATTTGGTATCTGCCATTCCCACTCGCATACTACAGCAGACCCCGGCTCTTTATTTTTATTTTGCATTTAAATTTAACTCAAACATTTGGTATCTGCCATTTTAACTCACGCCTTCGTTCAACACAGCAAACTATGGCTTTTTATTTTTTACATTTTAGCAAAAAGTTACTAAGACATTTGGCCTCTGTCATTCCCATCCCCACTCTCGCATACTACAGCAGACCCCGACTCTTTATTTTTATTTTGCAGTTAAATTTAACTCATACCTTTGGTATCTGCCATTCGTGCAGCACAGCAGTCCACGGCTTCTTATTTTTTAACATTTTTGTAAAAAGTGACTTAAGATATTTTATATTTGCCATATAACTCATCATATATTGTAATACCATGCCATATGACTCATTCAGCCAATACAATGACTCCACCCACACCTTTGCGCACTACGACTCACTATTTTTATCCGTATTAATGGACATACCATCCGGATCCTTCGCTTCCGGTCCTCCACAAGTCAGATAGAATCCACAACTTGACATCGACTCCCATCATGACTTTTGCGCCACAGACAACGCAAGACATCCCAGAAATTAGCTGACCTCACTTTACTGACCCCATTATCGGTGCGACCACTCACCTCAACGACGTTGATTCGCAATCACTCGGTTCTATTGACTTCATAGCCAACCAAAGCTTGTTCTCGGCAGTGAGCCGAATCTGCTCAGAATCCATAACCTGACCACTTACAGATCATTCGGTAGACCGGGCAACAAACCGTTACCGATCCACAGTTGGTCAGATTTTCTACTGACCAGTAACATGGTTCAACAACGATTTCGCATTGTTTCGTATTCATCTCAAACTACCTCACGTTCCGTTCTATTTATTTATAATTAAGAAGGATAGTTTAGGTTAGAGTGTTTGTTTGCCATGATTATCAATGACAACTTGTTATAATCATAGATTTATATTTATTTATTTTTCATGCACACATACACATTGCACGCACGTAGTCCGTATTATGTCTATTGATTGCTAGCAATTAATAAAAGGGTTACGAATGAAGTCAAGGGGAAGTATGTGTGTGTATATATGTGAAATTGCTAGCTATTAGTGTGTAAAATGTTGATTGGAAGGGTTATGAATGAAGTCAAGGGAAGTATGTGTGTGTGTATATGTGAAATTGCTAACAATTAGTATGTAAGATGTTGATTAAAAGGGTTATGAATGAAGTAAAAGGGAAGTATGTGTTTGTGTAAATGTAAAATTGTTAGCAATTAGTATGTAAAATGTTGATTAGAAGGGTTATGAATGGAGTCTGAACTTGTGATAGTTTAAGAATATATTTGAATGTATTTGTCATATAACATACTTGTATCACACTTATCAATGACACTGATACACATAGTATTTATGTTGTTATTTTAATAGTAAGTATACATACCTAATGCGTGAACGAAAATGAATGAAAACAAGATGATTAGACAGTGATGGTTAAATGGAAGTATATAGTTTGTTATTTCAATCTAACACACCCACACATCATATTTATTTAAATCTGTTTATTTAGTCATATTAAGTAGAGTAAGTAGGTGTAAGTAAATTAGTAGTAGCATAAGTAAGTATTTATATTAAGTAGTTTAATGTAATTAGGCTACGTAAGTACATAGATGTAGTTTAGGTGGACTAGGCCTCTTTGGGGGGATACCACGTAAAAAAAAACGCGCCTGAAACCTTACCTCTCCAGGTGGCGTGGAAAAAGGTTTGTAGTTACCTGTAATTTTGGATATACAATTATACATATTTAATATAGATGTAGTTTAATCATGTCAATTAGGTGGATTAGACCTTAAATGGGAATAATTGCCTGTAACGGTGATACCTTGAAATAAAACGCACCAGGAACGATCTCTTTTGGTAGTGCAGAATTTAATTAAGTAAAAAATTAGCTGTAGTTGTTTTCTATAAACACAGTATCACAACGTAATTGGTTTCAATAACTCTAGAACTGTTGTAGGTATACCTAGGCTACCTACCTACCTAATCCGCTGCAAATATTTATCAGCAGGTTGGCTCGGTGTCACCGGTCCTGCGCTGCGTCCCAAGGCCAGCCAGTCGGCTACGACCTACGAGGCAGGCTGTATGCAGGGCCGGATTACACACCATCATTATCATCTTGCTTCATCGTCGTGTTAACGCTCTGAGGCGTTGCTTACTTCAAGGCCCTAGCTAAATTTGATTTTACTTCAAAGGTCACAAGTCCCGCAACGATACCAAAGACAGCCAACTTGCCAGAAACAACCAATCAAAGGTAAATTTACAGAATACTTACATTCCATTCATAAAATATCAATGACTAGCTGACCCGCGCAACTTCGTCTGCGTCACATAAGAGTGAAAAACTAAAAAAAAACCCGCTTTTGCAACATTTTTCATTCCTGCTCCGCTCCTAATGGTAGTAGCGTGATGTTATATAGCCTAAAGCCTTCCTCGATATAAGGGCTATCCAACACAAAAAGATTTTTTCAATTTGAACCAGTAGTTCCTGAGGTTAGCGCGTTCAATCAAACAAACAAACTCTTCTGCTTTATAATATTAGTATAGATAGACACAGATGAATAAAGTACAAAAATTGTATTACCTTCAATAATTTCTTAGAAACTAACCCTATGCTTTGATCAAAATTTGCCCGTCACATTAGCCAGTTATAATAAGGCTATAAGGATTTTGCATGATTGATAAACACAAGTAATAATAATAAGTTAAAAATATTAAGTAGGTACCTAAGAAGTTATAAAACATACACAGCCAGTAGTTAAAAAAATATTTTGTCAGTGTTTGCTGATTAGCTGTGTTAAGAAGTCACGAACCCCTATTGTTGTTGATGTTACTCTATTATTGTTTTCTGTCCTGTAATTTAGATACATACCCATCAAAGGCCTACCTACCAGCTTGGAGCGGCGAGCGCCGGCATTCGACAATGCTGAGCCACTACAGCTAGCTACAAGAGTACCTGCATTCATCACAACTTCAGGAGACCAGCCATCATACAGCTGCTGCTTGTGTATGTAAGTATAGCCACTAATTGAACACTTGCAAAACTTTTCAAATGTTACCAACCAACGGTTGAATGCATGAAGTTGATCATAGAATTTGTTGACACAAGGGAAATGCAAATTCTGTCTAATTGCACAACCTGTAACATTGACAAAGAATGTGATTTTTTCCCACCATACACTGGTAACATCAAAGCTGTTTCAGCTATCAGAACTAATACAAAAAAAACACGATAGTTAGTACCTACTACTAACATAATTGTTTTTTCCTCAATCACAAACACACTAAAAAATATCATAAGTACACAAAACTAAAGTGAACTGTCATGAGGTTAATATAATTATTGACAAATTCATTATTTCAAAACAGGATTGACATTTGCACAGTGTGATCCATACCCCTTTAGCATCGCATTGTTTGATGACAAGTTCAATGTACCCAATGAATAGTATAAGGTATAAGTAATGTACTAATAATAGCTGGTGTTTTTCCAGACAATGCAGCCCAGAGTCAGCAGCCGATGAGTCAGCCAGCCAGCACATACTACGAGTAGATTATAACAGCAACACAAACCACAGCCTCAATATTAATCAACATTTATTTTGGACATGTTGTTAAAAGTACCTTACAATTTGGCTCAACAACCTTTAATAAATAGTTTTAAATTGTGAAGTAGGTCGCAATCAGCACCGACAATCGGCATCCAGAGTAAAAACTCTTTATCAAAATGTTTAGATAGAAAATGAACTTTAATTTCTTTCAGTCCATTCAGAATAGATTTTACTATGTATGCCTGTTAATTTAATTAACATTTAGGTAGGTCTAAATTGTGATAGATGTCTTTTAAGTAGGTATTAATAAGTATGACAATAATGATTAAAAGTGCTTATTATAGTACACATGTATCTTGAATTACTTAAGTATAAGCTTACATGGTTAAGTTATGTTTATTTGACTGGCATAATATTATACCTATACTGCAGATCTCCATAACTAATACAAAATGTTAGATTCTGGAATATGATGTCTTAGCTAATTATTTTTGAAAAAAATGTTATAGGTAAGTATGTAATGTACTTCTCAAACATAATAAATACAACAGACAATAATAACTATACCATTTAATTGTACTTCAGTGTGTTGTGATATGTCTGTGCTCAAGAGCTATGAAGACCTATTGTTGAAACGTTTGGTTATTCTTTTAGGACATTTTTATGACATCGAGCAATAGTAGGTAGATATGGTATTTATGTAGTGTGTAAGACTTTTTTAGGTGTGTTCATCTGTAATATTAAGTAATACATATTAACGATTGTTTACGTACTATAAAGACAGTAATATATGAGATTCAAATGGAGGCACTTGTTTTACTCATCTTCCCGTATTGGCAACCTTACACGGCGACCCTGCCATCCAAACAAGTCCCGAGTTCGGTCGCGTGACTTAATAATTGAGAAACATTATTGGGCTACAGTAAAAGTGAATTTCTTTTATCTTTAAAAGTGGATTTACATTTTGGTTATATGTGCCGGTCGAATATAGGAAAACAACATTAGTATCATGATGTTCATCATCTGCACCTTACTAGGAATCGCCGAACTATACGTAGTAAGTATAGAAAATGTACCAAAACTGTCATTACACAAAAAAGCGCGCCAAGCCATCTGTCTGTCAGGGCTGTATGGTCGTTGCTGTCAGCCCTCAGCGTTAGTCATCATTTGTTATGCTCACAGACTGCAGTTTTTTGAAAAATAATTGTCTTAAAAGTCTTGCTAGCTGGCATGAGGAGCGTAGGCCGAAGGCCGGCGGAGCGACGACGACATTTGTGACAGAAAGTGGGTGTGTAATGTAAAATGCGAGCGTAGCGAGCGCGCGTCATAGAGTCTTAGCTGGTTCTAATTCTAAATTTGCTTATATCTCGAAAACAGTGCGTCCTATCGCAAAAATTATGGAAGTTCACCCCCTTAATAACAACCCTGATCAAAAAGAGTTTAAAAAATGAAATGCGGGTGAAACCTTTGAAATGTACCTCCTCTTGCGGCTTGCCAAAGGGATTTTTTTTTATGAGAAAAGGCCAGAGTTTTCTGAAATAAGATTTTATTAGGGGTTCTTTCATCGTATCTCGGAAACTAAGAGATCGACAAAGAAAAACACCCCCCTAGCCGCCCCCTCTCCCCCCTTAGCCGGTTTTCAGAACTTGAGAGCTTTGGAACATTTTTTTTCACATTCATAAACAGCGACCCCTTCTCCCTTCCCGTCAACCCGCCCCCCATCGTATCTCGGAAACTGGCACACATAGTGGTTGTTTTTAATTCTCACTTAATACTATTGAGGGGCGTTGAAATTCGTTTACCCTCTCCTCCCCCTCCAACCTCCCCTAAACTTGAAAGGACTGTAACTTCATAACGGTTTGGGATAGCCATTAGGTGTTTGAACAAATATTATCATAGGCGTCGAAACCAGTCTGGTGGTAGAGGACCTTTCCGGTAGCAGGTAGGTCGACAAGCAAATTGTAGGGTAATGGTTTTTAACGAGAGAAGGTCTGAGTTTTTAAATAAGTTTATAGATTATATTAGGATTTCTTATGGGATTTCCAAATCTTTAAATTAATTCTCAAGTTTATTTTAATTTTAATAACTTATTTTTATTGAATTAGTTTTCAGAATGTGTTAGGGGTTCTTAAGTGTTTTCATACTGATTTAAGGATTCCTATTGGTTCTCAAAATGTCATAAGGGGAAGGAAAACAATTAAAATATGGGTAGGTTTCGTTATTCGAGTTAGAAGATGATTTAGAATGATTAGAGCTTAATCAAGTGGAAACCTTTAGTCCTTTTGGGCTTAATTTGGCAGTGCACTAGACTTTGAAAAGTAGAAAACTTCTTTTAGGGTCATTTTTGAGAATTAGTATTACATTTAGGGGTTTTAAAAGTGACAAACAAAAACAAGCTACCACCACTAGCACGCGAGCTGCTTGCAGCTCGCGCAGCACGCAACAACTAGTTTATATTATATAAAACTGCAAGACCACTCACTCACTGATTGACATGTCGTTTCTCGGAATGGGTGAGAGATAGGTTAGGGGTTAGTTTTGGAAAAATGTAAAGCACTTCCGGTCGAGTAGAGGAAAATTATAGAGGAGATTGAAATCCAAGATGGCGGCCGAGTCCATTTCCGGTCTCGGCGAGGAAAGGACTTGGACTGATTTCGACTCGTAGGTTTTGAAGAAGGTTTGAAGTCATTTGGAAAAAAAGTAAAAAAAAAAAAAAAAACAAGATGGCGGCCGCGCTGGGACGTTTTGAAATTTGCGACTTTTTTCACTCGACTTTGACGAATTGTTTTCTTCTACCGATTTTTCAAGTCGCAAACCATAACATCGCCAATTTGTAGGTGATTTCATTGGCAATTGAGAAAAATTATGACATTTTGAAAATCCAACATGGCGGACGCTGTGGCGGCCATTTTGTGAAATGGTGGAATCTACGACTTTTTTCAAATGGATTTTTCGTGTAGTTGGCAACATTTGACGGGTTCGAGTTGTACCGAGCGGTTGTGTGTTTTATTGAGGAATGTTGCCTGGTGCAAAAATTTTCCCCGTTTTTAGGGTGCTTTCCCAGATTTTCCCCGAAAACATGAAAAGTAGAAATAACGACATTTTGAATGAAGACTTTGTCTAGCTGGCAACTGTGGGGAGCCCCAAATGACATTTGACCATTTTCATCACTTTCAACTGGCAACCCCAAAAAATATTCAACTTTTTCATTTTTGGGACTTTTTCATTTTGGCGAATTACTTTGTTCTACCAAACTCAAAAGTTGGCAACACCGAGTACACCGGTCGGTGGCCTGTATCCTTGAGATTTCCAGAAAATTATGACTTTTCAGAAAAACAAAATGGCGGCTGGTGTGGCGGCCATCTTGTAAAAACGACTAAAAATCCGAATTTTCGACACAATTTTTCGGGTAGTTGGCAACATCTGACGGGATCAAGTTGTACGGAGCGGTTGTGTGTTTTACTGAGTAGTGTTGCCTGGTGCAAAATTTTTCCCGATTTTTGGGGTATTTTCCCTGATTTTCCCCGAAAACATGAAAAGTAGAAATAACGACATTTTGAATAGATGTTTCACATAATCACCAAGAATGGGATGCTGCAAATGACATTTGACCATTTTCATCACTTTGAACTGGCAACCCCGAAAGCCATTGGGGTTTTAATTTTCGGGTCAGACCTGACTTTGGCGAATTACTTTGTTCTACCAAACTCAAAAGTTGGCAACACCGAGTACACCGGTCGGTGGCCTGTATCCTTGAGATTTCCAGAAAATTATGACTTTGCAGAAAAACAAAATGGCGGCTGGTGTGGCGGCCATCTTGTAAAAACGACAAAAAATCCGAATTTTCGACACGATTTTTCGGGTAGTTGGCAACATCTGACGGGATCAAGTTGTACGGAGCGGTTGTGTGTTTTACTGAGTAGTGTTGCCTGGTGCAAAATTTTTCCCGATTTTTGGGGTATTTTCCCTGATTTTCCCCGAAAACATGAAAAGTAGAAATAACGACATTTTGAATAGATGTTTCACATAATCACCAAGAATGGGATGCTGCAAATGACATTTGACCATTTTCATCACTTTGAACTGGCAACCCCGAAAGCCATTGGGGTTTTAATTTTCGGGTCAGACCTGACTTTGGCGAATTACTTTGTTCTACCAAACTCAAAAGTTGGCAACACCGAGTACACCGGTCGGTGGCCTGTATCCTTGAGATTTCCAGAAAATTATGACTTTGCAGAAAAACAAAATGGCGGCTGGTGTGGCGGCCATCTTGTAAAAACGACAAAAAATCCGAATTTTCGACACGATTTTTCGGGTAGTTGGCAACATCTGACGGGTTCGAGTTGTACCGAGCGGTTGTGTGTTTTGTTGAGTAGTGTTGTCTGGATTAAAACATTTCTCCATTTTTAGGGTATTTTCCCAGATTTTCTCCAAAAACATGAAAAGTAGAAATAACGACATTTTGAATGGAAATTTTACATAATCACCAAGAATGGGATGCTTTAAATGACATTTGACTATTTTCATCACTTTCGACTGGCAACCCCGAAAGCCATTGGGGTTTGAATTTTAGGGTCAGACCTGATTTTGGCGAATTACTTTGTTCTACCAAACTCAAAAGTTGGCAACATTGAGTACACCGTTCGGTGGCCTGTATCCTTGAGATTTTCAGAAAATTATGACTTTACAGAAAAACAAGATGGCGGACAGGTTGGCGGCCATCTTAATAAATACGAAAAATACCACTTTTCGACACGATAAACGGGACGGCTTACATCCCCCGACTGGATTGCGTTGTATGAATTATTGTTTGTGTGTTTTGTCAAGGAGTGTTGCCTGGTGCAAAATTTTTCCCCATTTTAAGGGTATTTTCCCAATTTTTCCCCAAAAACATGAAAAGTGGAAATAACGACATTTTGAATGGAAATGTTGCATAACTACCAAGAATGGGGTGCCTTAATGACATTTGTTCATTTTCATCACTTTCAGCTGGCAAACCCGAAAGCCATTGGGGTTTGAATTTTCGGGTCAGACCCGACTTTGGTGAATTCTTTTATTCTACCAAAGTCAACGTATAGCCACCGTTTTTTACTGACAGGTAGCTTTTATCTTGGTTAGTTTGGAAAAATTGTAACATTTCAGAAATTCAAGATGGCGGCCGTTCCATTTCCGGTTTCCGAAACCTTGTCCGATTGGGGTCGTTCAAACGGTGTAAGTGTAAGTTTTTTTCATTTTTTTTGATATCTAAGGGGTTTCGAGAGATCTTTACTGGTTTTAAGGCTTTGCCCCTACAGGAATATTTTGTTGACGCGAGCTGCTCGCGAACGAATTGTAGTAGTAGTTTACGATTGGGCTCCTTCAAACGGTTTCGACCGAATGAGGATTGATGTTGTACATAGAGAGGTTTATTTATATGGTCGATTTAAGGGTTCCTTTGGTTGTGAAATTTGTGTATCCTTCCCACCTCTCCCCAACCTCCCCTCAAATAGAAAGGGCTGTAACTTGATTACGGTTAGAGATAGCCGATAGGTGTTTGAACAAATATTATATTAGGCTTTGAAACCCGTCCGGTGGTGGTGGGGAGGTGGCGAGGGAAGCGAGCCGGCGACCCCGTTGCATAAGGATAAGGTCACGGTAGCATTCCGGTGGTAGGCAGATCCTGAGTGGAACGAAGTGAGGAGGTGGCGAGCGTAGCGAGCCGGCGACTATTACCGGTGGTGGTACCGGTACGGTGAAGGTGGCGAGCGAAGCGAGCCGGTGACTCCGTAGCGTGGGCATAAGGTCACGGCAGCTTTTCGTCGGTAGGCAGGTCCTGAGTGGAGCGAAGTGGGGAGATGGCGAGCGTAGCGAGCCGTCGACTGAAAACCTGTCCGGTGGTGGTACCGGTAAAGCGAAGGGGGGAGGTGGCGAGCGAAGCGAGCCGGTGACCCCATAGCGTGAGGATAAGGTCACGGTAGCTTTCCGGTGGTAGGCAGGTCTTGAGTGGACCAAAGTGGGGAGGTGGCGAGCGTAGCGAGCCGTCGACTGTAAACCATTCCGGTGGTGGTACCGGTAAAGCGAATGGGGGAGGTGGCGAGCGAAGCGAGTCGGCGACCCCGTAGCGTGGGGATAAGATCACGGTAGCTTTCCGGTGGTAGCCAGGACTTGAGTGGAGCAAAGTGGGGAGGTGGCGAGCGTAGCGAGCCGTCGACAGAAAACCTGTCCGGTGGTGGTACCGGTAAAGCGAAGGGGGGAGGTGGCGAGCGAAGCGAGCCGGTGACCCCATAGCGTGAGGATAAGGTCACGGTAGCTTTCCGGTGGTAGGCAGGTCTTGAGTGGATCAAAGTGGGGAGGTGGCGAGCGTAGCGAGCCGTCGACTGTTAACCATTCCGGTGGTGGTACAGGTAAAGCGAATGGGGGAGGTGGCGAGCGAAGCGAGTCGGCGACCCCGTAGCGTGGGTATAAGATCACGGTAGCTTTCCGGTGGTAGGCAGGACTTGAGTGGAGCAAAGTGGGGAGGTGGCGAGCGTAGCGAGCCGTCGACTGAAAACCTGTCCGGTGGTGGTACCGGTAAAGCGAAGGGGGGAGGTGGCGAGCGAAGCGAGCCGGTGACCCCATAGCATGAAGATAAGGTCATGGTAGCATTCCGGTGGTTGGCAGGTCCTGAGTGGAGTGAAAAAAGGAAGACGCGAGCACAACTTCGTCTGCGTAAGACGAACCAACAGTTCCTAAAATTAGCGCGTTCAACCAACCAAACAAACATACTCTGCAGCTTTATAATATTAGTACAGATTCAAGTAAGTAACAATTTACATTAATCGCCAAATATTCTACTTATGTTTTTCCAAATAAGGGCTCTTCCCTCGACTGCCTTACGTTTCTATCCTTGGGTACTCGACGATATCATACTCCAGCTAGGTCGAAAGTTCTCATCAAGTGGCATGACTGAGCGGCGACACGTTAAAGCTGCTTCAAACTGTTGCGGACCTCTCACATCTGCCTTCCTTCTCCAAAGACAGACCTTCGATGGTAGTCATACTCCACGCAGGTCAACACAACATGATGTAGATGCTGTAAACTCTTGAAAACCTATTGCAAATTTTTTTCGTCTCCAAGCCTCCTTCATGAGACCTTCTATAACAGTCATACTCCAGCTATTTCTCAAGTTCTCATCAAGGTGCATTTATTAAGTGAGCCCAATGACGATATAGCTGCTGTAAACTGTTGAGGATCTCTTTTTTTTTTTTTTTTTTTTTTTAGGATGGGAAATCATCAAATGACTTCTCCCACTCTGGGCGGAGCGGGAGGGAGTGTCAGACTCTTACTGACTAAAACCCATCCATGTTCCTTCCTCGCCCTTTATGTTCCGGGGCCGCGGTATCTCTTTCGAACAGTCCCGCAACCCCGGCAGGCTCCGGCCCTTGCGGGCCCCTCTCTTCTGCTGACATCTCTTTGAGGCGCGCGTGGAACACGAACGCGCCGTCGGCCTTCAGTCTCCATCGTTAGACCATCGATGACAGTCTTACTCCAGCTAGGTTTAAAGTTCTCATCAAGGTGCACGAAATGAGCTTTAAACACGATAGAGCAGATTTGAAATGTTGCGGACCTCTTTTGACTGCCTTTATTTCCACCGCTAGACCTAGAAGCAAGCGATCCTTCCTTCCTTATCGTGTCGTTAGTTGTCTAACCTGGTGTCAGAGTTTTTATGCCGCCCATGGGCCTCTTGGAAAATATATCTCAGGCATGCTGATTTCCTCACGATGTTTCAGCAAGCGATGATTATACAATACGCACATGAATCCGAAAAATCAGAAGTGCGTGACTTTGATTCGAACACGACTATTTTCAACATAAAATGGGACAAACTTTGCGATACACGCTTTTCAATAAAAAATAATCATGAAAATCGGACTTCTCTGGAAAAAGTTATGCGTCATCATCATCATCATCATCATCCATAGTCCGACTTCACCCACTGCTGGGTACAGGCCTCTCTTTGTTTGTGCCAAGCTCTACGCTCTTGTGCCAGTCTCATCCAGGATATTCCCGCAATGGCAACAATATCGTCTGCTTATCTCACCGCTGGACGACCAAAACTTCTGTTTCGATTTCTAGAACACCACTTGGTCACAGCTTTACTCCACCTGACAGCACCGCGCCTTGCTAGGTGTCCTGCCCTACTCCATTTGAATTATCATCATTCATCATTATTTCAGCCGAAAGACGTCCACTGCTGGACATAGGCCCATCAAGTGTCGCCACATTGACCGCCTGACCGGTCTCGTGGGACTCGCATCCAACGGATTCTTGCAACTTTCATCAGGTCATTTGAGTATTGCTCACCTACATAAAGAAAACAGGCGTTGAATTGCGAACCTCTTCCCAAAAACCAAACATGAGCCATCTGACACGGGCGAATGTTAGTATCATTCTTTCACGGAAAATCATAACACCACGATTCAGAAAATGGAGTCAAATGAACAACGCCATTTATAGAGCACGAAGTTAAACTGCTAAAACATATGCATGGAAAGCGGTCGAACAGAGACTCTACCGGCTATGTAGATTTTTAAAGCAGGGTCATGTTGACTATTCTCTTCTTCTCTATCGTGTGATTTTTATTCATTAGTACCATTTTGGTTCAATAGATGTCATTGCATGAATCCTTAAATCATGATGATAAAGTCATATATCTTTTGATGGAGAGCACCGATTACAAAGAAATAAAACCTCTAAGTTTTTAATTTTATGCACAATATTAATTTGAGCATTGAATCAAACCACATTGGTTTTATAATTTACACGTGATGCTATAACAAAAGGGCTACGTAGAGACAGATGAAAATTTAAGAAATTCTTTAACGGCTTAAGCGCCATGTTTACAGGTTTATTATTTGAAATAAATGATTCCCAAAATGTCGTTTAAGTGTTAAAAAAAAGTATGTTTAAAACAATGATTTGGAAACCTTAAACTTAAAAAAAAAAAAAACAAAAATACTTTGTTACAAAAAGTGAAAACCGGGTGGGTTTTGAACGTGCGACTGCGAACCAAAGTTACTATCGGCAATCTTACAGAATTAAACAAAATCAAAAAGAATCCCATGTCTTTACTGAGGCTTGATCTTGCGACACAATGTTCGCAAGGCGGTAGCCGTCACCGACGGGCTATTTGTTCTAAAATTGTTATTCTATTACAATGCATTTTGTGACAGTTGTCAGTTGTCAAACAGTTGAAAAATATAGACGAAATGCAATATTGCTCACCCCCGTAAGTTATTAGAGTGATAATATATAGCCTATGTCCTTCCCTAGGTTGAAATACATCTCCTTGTCAAATTTCTTTGCGATCCGATCAGCCATTTTGTTGTGAAAAGGTAGCAAACAGACAGACAAACAGAGTTACTTTCGCATTTTTATTATTGGTATGGACATCACACGTCTCCGAAATCATACATTACAATGAAGTTCTTGAGTGCATTGAGTTTCTGCTTGAATACTCGTGCTGTAATGTCGTGACGAAAGCTATTATCATTTAGACTACTTCGTTTATCAAAATATCAGCAGGTAGTAATGCATCATACGCACTATGAGTTTCCCTGACACGCAGAACCAAATTATCGCAAGACTCTAAATTCTCGCCAGCGACCATAAATAATGGCAACTTCGTTCAACGTCAACAAAATGTGAAGATAAGTAAACTGTATAAATGAAAAGTATGTATTTAAAAATGTTTAAAATCTTACAGCTATCAAAAAAATATATGGATACTAACACTAAAAGTAAAAAGCGGTTGGGGATCGAATAAAATCTTAGACCAATAAAAAATCGAAATAAATCACAATTAACCGACTTCCAAAAAGGAGGAGGTTCTCTATTCGACTGTATGTATTTTTTTTTTTTTTTTTTTTTTTTTTTTTTTTATGTATGTTACCCGATTACTCGAAGACGCCTAAACCGATTTGAAAAATTCTTTTTTTGTTTGAAAGGGTATACTTCCAAGTTGGTCCCATAGTCGCCAAGTCGGGATCTGATGATGGAATCTTGGCGAAATCGAGGGAACTCTTCAAATTTTATAGGATAACGTACAGCAATTTTTATATTTTCTACAACAAGTGAAGCATTTGCGTTTGTTAAGAACCATTCTACCATCAGATCTGATGATGAAGCCAAGAGTCACGGAACTCCATAATGAGACAATGTATCCTAGCCGTGTTTGGGCTTGTTGTAATTGTAACGGTATGCACTTTCCATGTGAACCACTAAAAAGTGAAAAATAAAAACTTTTTTGCAAAAAGTAAAACCGACTTCAAAAAGAAAAAGTGAAAAATAACTTTAGCTTCTGAAGTCGGTGACGTTTGTATGATTGATTTAATTTTTTTGTCACCGACTTCAGAAGCTAAAGTTATTTTTCACTTTTTCTTTTTGAAGTCGGTTTTACTTTTTGCAAAAAAGTTTTTATTTTTCACTTTTTAGTGGTTCACATGGAAAGTGCATACCGTTACAATTACAACAAGCCCAAACACGACTAGGATACATTGTCTCATTATGGAGTTCCGTGACTCTTGGCTTCATCATCAGATCTGATGGTAGAATGGTTCTTATCAAACGCAAATGCTTCACTTGTTGTAGAAAATATAAAAATTGCTGTACGTTATCCTATAAAATTTGAAGAGTTCCCTCGATTTCGCCAAGATTCCATCATCAGATCCCGACTTGGCGACTATGGGACCAACTTGGAAGTATACCCTTTCAAACAAAAAAAGAATTTTTCAAATCCGTTTAGGCGTCTTCGAGTAATCGGGTAACATACATAAAAAAAAAAAATATACATACAGTCGAATAGAGAACCTCCTCCTTTTTGGAAGTCGGTTAAAAAGTAATCTAAAGGGGTCGGGGTTTGAACCTTCGATCAGTGGGTCATAGGCGGCCTTGAATCTATTAGGCTATCTGTTCCACTGTCAGTTTGACCAAAATAGCTATTGACATGCATGCGGTGAAACAATTGAAGACTTTGGACATGCTGGGTTAATTTCGTGATTTTTTTTTAAAAATTTGCTGAAGCCCACGAACACAGACTCCATCGACACGTGAATGTTGAGGCAATCCAGCTGCTAGACAACACAGACTTAGTGCGTAGGCTAAAAAGAACTAAACCTTTTGAATTAGTGTAGTGTACAAAGTGAATGAGTAATAGTAACAATGTTGTGCTATACATAATAACACATGAACATAGTGTTTTATAAATTATATTAGACTCTAAGAAAGTGCTACGGACTTGTGTAAAAGTGCAAATGAACACTATTCTTAGTTTTAACATATTCTATCACGTAACATATTAAGTTAGAGTTAAATTACTTATTAGTCTTTTAGGCTAGATCGTAATTAATTATTAAGAATTTTGTTCTTAGTAATAAAGCACAAAAAAAAAAAAAAAAAAAAAATTTTTTAAATTTCAATTTTTTTTTTCATAAGAACCTTCTCCTGGCAATAACAAACACAACAAAAAAAGAATTAGTGAAATCGGTCCAGCCGTTCACGCGTGATGCCGTGACCAAGGGAAATAGGGGTTCATTTTTATATATACAGATTATTGACGCAAGCAGGCTTTAATCTCGTTTGTACTAGTTATTATAATCACTGAATGATTTGTGTTTGATTCATTCCTCAAATCAAATATCTGTACCAGATAAATTCAACTCGTACAAATTCTTTACCTTTCAAATGTGCTGAGAAGTGTTGAGCCTTCAAAGGGTTTTCTTTGATCGCAATGAGGTTCAAACGGGGTTAGTACTGTGGAGCATGGCAGTCTCTAGTTGACAGTCATACGAGTAGCTAGTCAACAAGGCTTTAGCGCGGTTTCTGTCAAATGCTGCCGAGAATACGCCTGGGATTCAGCATGAATGAAAACCACAACAGTGAATTTCGTACTGCCGCGGTTTATATGGTTTGATGATAATAATGAATTTAGTATTAGGAAGCTTGAGGTTTCTGTGAAATTATATCAAGGAACTTAATTGGTTCTAAATTCCGCTTGACGTCCTCTGCGAAAAATGTGCGGTCGGACCATTTCCTTCAGATCTTTTCAACACGTTCCATATGCTCCATTTGCAAGCCCGATTTGCATGTCAGTCTGGTGACGTCAACAGTTTCGATGAACCTGCAAGATATTGAAAACTTTATCAGATTAGTACTCGTATGTTTACTCGGAAAAGCTAAAGTTTCAGAGAATTTCCTTTCCTTTTAGACACATTTTCGCACTAAAAGGCAATTCTTGTTTATCCTAGCCAACATTAATCAGGAAATAACAGCGAACAACAGCCAAATTGATAATTTAGGATGCCGTATACTAAGCAAACAGAGGAAAGCTAAATAATAAATCTTAGTTGAACACAAACACAATTTTCAAGTTCACCACGAGGTTATCACTCGATCTCGACATATTCGAGTCATTATTATCACAATCTTATGGAGTTGTCTGTTAATGGATTTTAGGTCTTGTGCTGATTGTCATAGAGGTTATAATGGATGCAAACATTGAGATGTAGGTACCCTTTGCTTGGCGAGTTGTTTGTGAGCCGTAGTGCTCTCCCACGCGAATGCTCATTGCTTTTGCTTGGCGTAATTTATGAGAGGAGCGGTGTCAGGGGATGTTATATAATATGTGGAAATATTGATTATTTTGTGTATCATAATTCAATATCATGTAAAGCAATTAGTTCCGGCTAATCCCCGAAACGGCTGGACCGATACTGTCTGGACTTTTACTGGCAGATAGCTGCTGTTATAGGAAGTTACTGATTTTGTTTTAGAAAAAGGGTAAGGCTTCCGTGTAAAAAAATCTTTGAAATTGTTAACAAAATTGCATTCAAAAGGAAAACATTTCATAAACATTTAATGCGGATCACAGCACGTCGCAGGGCACAACAAGTTAAAACAATAAAATAAGTACTAGGGCCACAGAAAACAAGAGAGCCCATTCTACGCGACCTCACAAATGTCGCTGCCGCTTATAATTTCACTCCAAAACCCTAAACTAGACAACACAGAGGGTTTGTGGCTGGCGTTAATTAACTACTGACTGAAAACTTGTTACAATAGACTACAGTAATTTAGAAATTGTTAATAAACGTAGCGTTAAACGGTAATAACACTGTAAGTGTTGCTGAAGGAAATTGAGATTTTTGCGTGTGAGATTTATAATTATTTGTTGACACTAAAAGTGACACTATTTTCTGTAGAAACTTAGGTGTTTTTGGTTTTAAAAATCCTGGACGAAAACTAACTAGTAATTGAAGACAAAAATAATTACTTTGCCAAAGGTGATAACTATTTTGAAACATAATAGAAAAGCAATAGGTATTTAGGTAACTAAAGGGTGTAAACCACCTCATCACGACGCCGTCAACCAAGCATTATGTACATCAAACTAAGTAACTTTACGCAAAAAATATTGCTAGGAAACATTTTTATTTTTGGGATGAAAAATCATGTTTTGTGTTAGATCTCAATGTAACGCAGTTAAAACATTGTGCTGATGGACAGGTGAATAGGACGGGGGTCGTAGAGGTGTATAAAGTAAAAATCTTACAATAAAATTTTGTATTAAAAAAAAAACTTGTCGATAAGTTGTAACTTTGAACCCCACTATAGCTAGAAGGTTCCCTGGTTGGTGTTGAACAAAAATGACGGGGAGAACAAGTGCATTTCGGCTTCGTTAAGAGGTGTTTTACACCCTTTATAAATTGACATAAGTACGCCTATAATTCCCGTAGAGTTAGCCGATGGTGTAAACCTAAGCCTGAAATACGGGGCGATTATATTGTCATCAACCAGGCACAAATCCAGACTCCATTGCTGCTACGGTGAAATTCTTGTCGGAAAAACCCAATAACACTTTACCCGACAAAAGAACCAAACCCAGGACCTCTTGCTCGGCAGTCGCGCATGTCACACGACCAGCGAGGCAGTCTCGATTTATACAAGTTACACAATTCGTACTCCAAGGCGTCGGGGTTACGTAATAGTTTGAAAATCTATCATTTCTCGTGCTCACTGATCCCTAAATCGTACACGTTATTGCTCGACGTGCTCTCTACTTCAAGTTCAGTTCATAGTAGAAAGGAAAAAGGAGTCTGAATAAATATTTACTGCAATTTCCCCTTCTTCCTCATTATTTCCATGAATTAGGTCATGGGTTTGAAAACAGAACTTAATAAACAAGGGATTCATGATCACGTTGATAAAGAGGAGATTAAGTACTTGTCGGTGATATTTTCGTATTCGTATAACTACTGCATAGGATTAGGTTCGCCTGACCTCGAGCTAACAATATCTAAAGTAATATTAAAAAGAGGAAAGATTTGATTGTAATTTGTTTTTTTTTTTTATTTGTATGTATTTGTTATTTTGTGTGCAATAAAGAATAAGAATAAAGAATTGATTTTTTGTTTGTTACAATTTTACTCAAAAACTTCTTAACCGAATGTAAACATTCTTTCACCATTATAAAGCTACATCTGATGATGAAGATGAATTATAAGGATATCATGCAAATTAGCCGAGATGCCACAATTTTTGCAGATGAAGTCGCATGCGAAGTGCTAAATCTTTATAATTATGTAGAGGTTGCAATATGGACTGCAACGTCTGCAAGTATTACACACACTTATAAACATCCTAGTTGGTAGTTGTAAGATAAGCAAGCAAAGAGTTGATGCCAACCCGGTGCAGTGTTCATTAGTTTGCGAGTTAGGACCTTTTTTAATAAATTTTTTTTCAAGCATGCAAAGAAATCAAGCAAAAATCTTCCAACTCACTACAACAGTAAATCTCTTTTAGAAAAAAACAGCATACAAACAGCTTAAAGATACAAAAATCTTCGGGTCGGGGGGCTTTCGGGACGACCGCGGTCCCGGATTACCCCTAAATATTTTTGAGTGGTATTTTGGAACCACGTCAATTAAAATAAAGTCTCACAAACAACCACCATTACTCTTCTTCTTTCATCAGAAATCATCTGATAACTGTACTTTATTTTTTTTTCTTGTTGTTCAAAATACCACTCAAAAATATTTGGTCCCGAAAGCCCCCAGACCCAAATCTTCCAATAACGTAGATACCTGCTGTCGAGGTGGACTGTATATTTTCCAAGGAATGAAACGCCTGACTTGATGGTAAGTTGAATATATTTCTTCAGTAATTCTTGATTCTTGCACTTTTCAGGATCGGCTTGTTGCTTCGGAGTTGCTTGAGAGAACACTGCTGCTGAACTACGAATTTTGCAACAAACCGTCCTGTTTATATCCTATTTTTTCAGGGTGCAAGTAGTGGATGGAGGCGAGCACAATACATTCGTTTTGACCAATCATATTACGTTCGTCTGAGTTTACTTGTGGCGGCCTTCTGCCTGTTCGGATCGTGCTCGCGTCCACTTCACATCGTCATATTTTGATGTCTTACTTACTATGGGATAATAAAACAGCCTTAATAACACCTGCATAGACTAAACACCAGAAAATCCGCCGGCACAGAAACAAATTGACGTAACGGAAAACAATCGAAGTCGATCAGTTTGCACTTGGTAAGACTGGTTGTCAGAGTTTTTTGGCCACTGACTACTTGTTACGGCTATCAAAGTTGGACAAATCACAGCCGGGAGCAACAGCTTAACGTGCTTTCCAATTGTTAGTACTGGGTAATACGATACCCTTTGTAAGACTCGTTCTCAGACTTTTAGGACCACTGACCACTTGTTACGACAGTCAATGTTGGACAAATGACAGCCGGGACCAACAGCTTAACATGCTTTCCGAGGTACGGAGGAAACTCGGTATGTAAGGGTGGTCACCCATCCACAGACCAACTTAGGCAAGCACGGCTTAACCTAACGACCGACCCGAGCTCCTCAGTACATGAACAATGTAGAGAAATCATAAAGAAAACAATCGAAGCACTGAGTGCACGCTGGATGGAGTGGCGATATGGTGTGGGCATCAACTCCTCCACAATTAAACCGAACTAATTCTTTGAAAGCTTTGCGAAGCCAAGACTTGGGCGATAAAACAAGTGGTTTAAACTTAACAACTTGAATTCCCGTACCATGGGATATGGAGTGGTGGGTAAGTTTCAAGAACTATGAGCCGGAGTTTGCGGTATGGTTTTGATGTGTGATTGTTTTTCAGATCATAGAATTTGAGTACACAATATTTCGATTCGGATACATTTTGTAAGATTGAACCGTTTTCAGGGTTCCGTACCCAAATGGTAATCAATAGGATTATAACCCTATAACTACACTATTACTCACCCTATTATTAAGTATCCGCTGCCCGCCCGTCTGTCAGTCTGTCTGTCTGAAATTTTCACAGAATATGTACTTCTGTTGCCTCTATAACAAGAAGTAATTAAAATAAATTAAAAATTAAAGGGGGCTCCTCTACTACTATGATACGGAACCCTACATAGAATCTGACTTGCATTTGGCCGTTTTCTTTTGTTCTTAGCGTGATTAATTTGAATTCATTTTTTTTTACTAGACCATTCATAAATATTAATTTATGTACAGCGCGGCTCATAAAGTGTGAATTTTATAATCACCAATTATTTGCAAACAAATTCACACATCCCAAACAAATTCCAAACACGGAAATAAATAAATAAAAAGTATTTCCAATTTATCACTCAAAGATTGTCGACGTAAACCTGTAGTAATGAAATTGAAGGTAATCCAATGGGCAGAGCGAAAATCGAGACGGAGGCAACGGCCCGTAATGCACTCCACGAAAACAGATAAGTGAGCCGAATCCAGTCTTATCCTGGAAAAGTAAAACATGAGAGAAATTGCATCGGCACAATCGTAAAGGTTTAATTTATCGAGCGTTTCTAGTTCTTTGTGTATGAAAGTGGGTTAGTTTGTGAGATGTTCGGTTGTTATTCGGTATATGGTTATTGATTTCAATATTTCTTATCTTTATTGGGGACCTTTTTCCTTATTTTCTCGAACTAGTCTGGTAATCCCGTAAAATTTAGAATTAATGTGGCTGTATAGTAATATTAGGCTGTATCGTAGTTTTTGAAAAACCAGGATAAGGAGCAGGAATGTTAAAGTACAATGAACAAGTATTTAAGTCAGTCAATAACACCGGAACACAAAGCAATAAATACATAACCAATAGAGCTAAAATAACTGAAGCAACCTAAGCTGCAAAACCAACAGAAGATTGCCACCACAAATTCAAACTAAAACTAATATCCAAACGCATATCTCTAAAACACATTTCCGAAATGCAACAGCAATTCCTATTACCATTCCATCACACGAGGTTTACATGAAACCTATTTCGTAATACTTTATAGTAACAGAGTCGTACATTCATTTGAGAGACAGCCGGGCGTCCATTCAATACAGTCCGACCAGCAAGATCAGATAAGCTGCTATCACAAAATAGATAGGCACAGTAGACTGGGTCCATACAACAAGAGAAAACAGGACGCGCACACACACACACGTACGAACGGAGAACGTAGAACTCCGTCGAATCCCCGTCACGAGTGCACTTGCAATCGCTGTATGTGGAGCGTGTCTATGTGTGCGTGCATGAATTGACCTTCTGTATCTACTTATATTGTGCTGCTATCTTGCTTCGCCACAGAAACTACACGCGATACAATTTTCCTATAAAAGCGAATATTCTGTTTCGTTTAGACTCGCTAAAGTAGACTCATCTTTCATGGGGTACTGTTTGAGATGCTATAATAAAATTCCACAAAGTATTCTTGAACTAAATGAGACTAAATTTAAAACATGCATTAAACGCACACTATGTAAGCAAGCATATTACAAGTTGAGCGATTATATCGCTGATAAAAATGCTTGGCTCAATGCTGGTCCTGCTCCACAAGGACAGGGGCTCAAAAATTGATAGCATTAAATGGTATTGTTGGAGCTGCTGAAGATTGTACAACTATCTTTGCATTGTATAGATTCAATCTATTTAGTATTATACAAACGCATAGCCCATGTTGTGTGAGTACTATGTACTAGAAAGCTATCATTCACTGGAAACCTACTTTAGTTTTTGACTTGAATGTGCCCTGGCGGTTGAGAGTATGTCATGCTCACTCAAATGTCTCGCTGATCATGGCGCGTGTGTCGGACCATTTAGTTCCCTTCAAAATGGTTGAGCTGAATGGTGCTGATCCATGCGTCATGTGCGTGAACGGGCGCTGTCAGTTGTGACTGGTCATCTCTTAGTCGCCATGGTTTATTTGAATTAATTATTTTGTTTTTGAGTTGTATTTTGTTTTTGTTTGGCTATGGACGCTTTTAACGTGCACATCGTGCTACATTGTTCTCACATAAAATAACATCTCAACATGAATGATGTAACCAAGATTTTGTAACAATATTTTGATTTAAAAGAGTGTCCATGGAGTTTCTTGCCCGTTCTTCTCCATAGAGATCTACGCTAGGGAATGGGCAACTACAGTACTTTCACAGTTTTTATGTCTTGTGACTGGGACTGTAGCTACATTAAATGTTCATCTTTGTTTCGACAATTCAAAAGTGCCTGTTATTGGCCTACTTGAAATAAATGCTTTGATTTTGATTTTGATTTTGTTTTTTTTTTTCGGAATATCTCGGTGATTTTCGTATCTGATGGCTGTGTTACATATGTTGTGGTTGATTTGCCAATGTTGGGGTGTATGATCGGTGTAAATGGAGTTCAGTGAGATGAGCAATATGAGAGAATTTTGGGATGTTGCCATTTATTGAAATACGAGGGCCGTTTTTTTATAATCGTCAGGTTCAAGTTTGACCATTATTTGATCTATTTATTTTGCTTCTGACATACACCTTATGACAACGAGGGTAAAAGTCACTGTGTTGCAAAAATAGAGGTACAACGCCCGAACGTACCTAAGAAGCCGTTTCCTGCCTTCTTCCCTTCTCAAGACACTCTACGTAATGTCTAGACGTCTACTGTAGTCTAATAGTATTACTACAACAACAATGAAGGGACGTTATGTACTGGTAGACGATGGTTGCTACCCGAGATCTTTCAGGTCTTTAAAGGCTAAATAAAAGAAAACACGCATTTCAAAAAAAACGAAAAAGAAAATGTTAAAGAGGAATCGATTTTCGTGAAATAGGTCACACATATAACAATACCTACGTTCACAATTTGAGAAAAAAAGCTGTAAATTAGGTCACACACCCATTCTTTCCCAGAAAAAAAAACTACACATGCATTCAAGCTCACGTCAAAACTAAAACAGGGCAGCACACCATACTGGGCACAAACCTACAGCTATTAAGAAGGCCATTCAAGTAGTGAAACGCAAAGCCACAAAGGGAGCAAGCTACTTAGAGACCACTTACTTGTTCGCTTTCTTGGCATTCTTTCAGCTCTATTTGATAGCACTTGGATGTGGGGTTTTTTTTATAAAATTTTCGTTAATGTGAGGATCTTGTTATGGTCAAGATGAGCGTTCATGTGAGTTATGTGCTAAAACGTTTCAAGTGTTAGATGATTCATTACTTTTAATTGAAATTGTTCGGCCTCCCACTAGGTTGACCGATGACCTTGTGAAAGTTGCGGGGATCCGTTGGATGTGAGTCGCACGTGACTAGGCCATGTGGCAACACTTGGGGGAGGCCTGTGTCCAGCTGTGGACGTATTTAGGCTGGAATGATGAAACTGTGCGGTGGACCTGATGCAATGGAAAAAATAAATCTTAAAAAAACATACAGCAAGGGCAAAGATGAGACAAGAATGAAGAAAAATGCTATGTTCTAATTGTATATTGAAACATCTCTTTAATTCACATTATGTTTCAAGAAAATTTCCTACGATACATTATCTCTGTAGTATGAAAAAAAAAACTCTTTTCAACCGTATGACTAAGGGCCTAAGGGTGAATACTGGCAGACCTTCAGTGAATTGGTAGTACAAGAAAAGCTTTTCCAAGAAAAGCCCCTTCTTTGATGTTGTTTTTCCTAGTGTAGGAAACAAATCGGCTTAAGAAATGCACTCTCCACATTTGCAAAGTAATGGCAATAAGAAAAAAATATACATTGCCATTTATATGACTATTTGTGCAAATATATTTTCGCAACAATGACAATAGTAAAACTAACTTGTTTTCCTCAATAAAGACTTGAAGTCGACCGATCAACCAGAAAGTTAAGACAAAGTGAAGTCAGCGATGACTTTGATGGAAAAGTCAATCCTGTTGAACATTTTTGTAGAAATATGAAACGCTATTAAAGCGATTGCCACTGGTGGCAAGAGTGGTTGCCTTATGACCATTCTCCTTAGGCCCGGACTCCACCAAAGCAGAGGCTTGTAAAGATGTGCGAAGCGGAGAGGAAAGGAGAAAAAGTTAGGGTGCCATATGTACTTTGGCAGGTACAGCATCAAGAAAAAGGCCTTGAAACCATGTCTTTGTTATGACCTCCAGTATTGGTTAAACATAGCAAAGAGTACGGAATACATTTACACGTGAATAATTTTCCCTTTGGGAGAGGTTAAGCCGTGCTGGCCTTGGCCGTTGGTCTGTGGATGGGTGACCACCCCTACATACCGAGTTCCTTCCGTGCCTCGGAAAGCAAGTTAAACTATTGGTTCCGGCTGTCATTTATACATCTTTGACAGTCAGTGACCCAAAAAGTCTGACAACCAGTCTTACCAAGCGGTATCTAGTACCCAGTACTAACTGGAATGTGGAGGTTAGATAGGCAGCCGCTTCATGTAAAATACTGGCTACATCTGGTTAGCAGACGCTTAAAAGCCAAACCCAACACAATTGGGAAAAGGCTAGGCAGATGATGATTTTTCCCTTTAAAATAGGTCCTATCTTATGGCGACTACATGAGCTAAACTCGAATTTTATAATGCCTAAAAGTATATGATTCACTGCAATAAACAAAACCAGAAAAATATATGATATTCTTCAGGATATATGCTAGTAGTTTTGAAAACATAACACAATTAATTTTATTCGATGAAAAAAAATCACGAACTTATCTCCAAAAAAAATCTTTTAACGACTAAAACCATACTAAAATACATGCGATCGTTCTGATTTTTTGGCAAATAATTCTACAAGCAACACATTAGCATCATAGTGTTTTATTTTTTTGGTCCAATGAATCGATTTTTTGTAAATCGACCGAAACCACTCATTTCGCACTATTTGGCCGGCAGTGACTGACGTAACAACCACTTTGTAGTGCAAGCTGATTTGAACTTTATTCTAACAGTATTTCAAACGAACTTGGAACCACCACAAATAGAGCTGCTAGTTTAGCTTATGTAGTTGCCTTAAAACGCAAAACCTAGACTTCCAAATCCTTCCCTCCAAACAAGATAATGAGTATAAAACTTAATAACCAAACATAATGAAACTCGTAAACAATCTAACAGTCTATCCATTAATGAAACTGTTTCATTAAAATATAATATTACTTACAAAGTTTCATTCTGTTGCACTACAGTACAAAAGGGGAATAAAAAGGCGGTAGCTATTAAGAAATACTATTGGAGAGACGAGCTTGATACCACAAAGAGTAAGACGTGTTCCATTGCTACTTTGTATAATAACACAGATACGGTCTCAAGTTTATTTGCAGCAATGAATAATTAATTTATATTTCGTTATACGAGCCTTGTGACTGTTACATTGTATGTAATGTATTCAATTTACATGATAGCATTAGTTATGCGTGGTTTATCCTCGACTTCCTTTGTGGTAATGGTACAGTACAAAATGTTGCATTCTGTTATGAAGACATGAAACGGTATGACAATGTACTGAACTGAAAGATATGAGTATATTTTTTACTTTTGTACTACTACTCGCTATAATGCTGGAGACAAGTAACCTTATTCTTTTCTATTACTAAACACTAGCTGACCCACGCAACTTCGTCTGCGTCACATAAGAGAGAAAAAGTAAAGTAAAAAAAAAACAGTTTTTGCAACATTTTTCATTCATGCTCCGCTAATGATGGTAGCGTGATGTTATGCAGCCTAAAGCCTTCCTCGATAAATAGGCTATCCAACCAAAAATAATAATTGTTCAATTTGAACCAGCAGTTCCTGAGATTAGCGCGTTCAAACAAACAAACAAACTGTTCAACTTTATAATATTATATGTAAGTATATAGATTTTAATGAGCAGAGGAGCATGTCATAAAATCGGGGTGGTCTTCAGCAGAAGCTGGTGGAATAAGGGGACCCAATAGTGATGGTATTTTGTTGCAAGAGTTAGTAGTAGATGAATCACTTTACTAAATCGATATTGATGTGTGTGGACTTGTCCGCTAACCAGTTTTTATTACTGCGTCAACACATTTAGATAGTACAGGTGTTATTTGATCGTTTTTTTAATATTTTTATAAATCTTCTCGTTTTCTCTAACCCCCCCCCCCCCCCCCCCGGCACAAAAACGACGGGGTGTTATGATAAGTTTTAAGATTGACGTGTCTGTGTGTGTGTAGTCCGTGTATGACATCGTAGCTCCCGATCTTTTATATTATTGTCCCCGATTATATCCCAACAAACGAAAATTGCTCTTGGAGTGACATACATGGCCAAAAAATTATAAGGTTATTTTGTTTCTTGGGTATGACTGCCGATATTTTTATTTATTATTGTGTATGTGCTTTAGTAACTGACGTCAAATAAATATTAGGTAGATTTCCTTTTTTTGAAAAAAAAAAATCTACCTATTGGTCTCTCACCTACGGGGATATAATTATATGAATACGTATGTATATGGGTGACAAGCAAAATTTAGCCACACTCTACAGGTCGCAATTATGAACCGATTGCTTTCAAACTTGGCCAAAAAATCGAAACGGTCAAAACTTAGGCTAAGTTCGTGAATGGGCGGAATTCGTCCATGGGGGGCGGCGGGGGGGCGGTTTTTCTAAAACCAGTTTTTTGGCCATAACTTTTTTCCTATGGAAATTTTTTGAACCGTTTCTCATTTTTATCATTCTGAGTACGAATACGGACATCGTTAAATTAAAACTTTTTTGATGCAACCCCTAAATTGGGGAGGGGGTTGAAAATTCCAAATTTTTTGCGAAAAAAAATCATATCTCCGAAACAGTAAATATTTTGAACGTCGCAAATATTTTTTTTTGAAAGCAAATTATTTACTTTACAATTGTTACCTTCAAAGTTTAGCGATAAAACTTATACTTTTCGAAATAAAAAATTATAACTAAACATTTGAGCTCGTTTCCATGCTAAACTCTTATGAGAGAATTTAAAAAGGGTAAACTTTCCATTACAGGACAACGATTTTGAAATCATAATTTTTTTTTGTAGATTGTACACATAAGTACAACTCTTTATACAAATTTTCAATAGTCGGACGCTCCAGCACCTTCTTCGAAATCTACCTCCTCCTGCGGCTTGCCGGAGGGATTTTTTTCTTTCTTTCGATCGGATGAACTGATTTTAGTTTTGTTTTTTTTTTCTGTTTCAAAGATGAGTTCGTCGGGAGTGTTCTTAGCTATGTTTGATAAAAATCAGTCCAAGATGGCCGCCGCCACAAATTGACGGATTCCATATTTATTCAACAACTCCCTCAATATGGGTATCAAATGAAAGGGCTTGACTAGTAGAACACTATACGCTTTAATGAATTACAAAATCAAGATGGCTGCCAACACAAAATGTCGACAACTACTGTACTGCAACGACTACTGTATGTTTTAAACACTGTTTTAAGCTTTCACGGATTAAAACTAAACTTATATTGTCACTTACGGGATATATAGCGCCATGAGCGCAGGTTGACTGGAGACTGTGGGTGGATGGAAAATAAAACGCGCTTGCAACAGCGTCGAAATATCGGGAGCTCAAAATAGTAAATAATCACGGAAGATATCCCGTAAGTGACAATATAAGTTTAATGTATGTTTTGTTCATATCAAACAAAATTGTTTAATTTTTGAACGCAGTTTCAGTTTGTTTCACAGGTGTCCAAATAAGGAACTAAAAACAGACAGCCGCCAATCAATTGCTTGTCTCCCAATCCAAAAAACAACGGGCAAGCATGCAATTAACTTGTAAATACGTTCTTTCCCGATTAGGCCGTCACTCCAGCGTTATCGTCGAGACAAATTACACTGTTCCTACTTCGGAACATCTTGCATAATTAGAGCTGCAATCTCCGGTTAAGTCCCGCTACATACGATCGTCTGATAGCATGCCTAATTGAAACTTGAATGCGCTGTTTATCTGCAGGAATTCTAGCGAAAAACTCGGAAAGTAAAGAACTTGTTAGTTGTATTTTAGAGAGGTTCGGTTTGGTTTTATCGTGAAAAATAAGTTTCCAGGAAATGTGCTTAAGTTAGTTTTTTTTACGCGATTTAGTGGTCCATTTCTTTTTGTTCCTTAACCATGTTTACTTGGGTTGCATAATGAAGAAGACTACGCAGATAAGTATCATATTTACCCTACTGCCACATAAAGAAGGTAATGGTTTTAAAGTGAGTACGTAGTACCTACATAATAGACTTGTGTCCACTACAAATAAATCGGATGGAGTGTTCCTTACGATGGATCATGATTTGGAGATAACAAAAAAAAAAACATATTTTAATGGGGGGCAAAATCGCCCCTTCTACTCGACGACATCAAACAAATTATTTATTTATTAAAACTACCCATTAGCCAATTTGTTCGGCACGCCCTACCTAGACGACACTAATATAGATGTGACCGACGAACCAAGAAGACGTCGATTCCAATATATTATATTGTGATAGTTATATGAGCTTATTTTATCAAATATTTAATTAATAATTTGTTGATTAAATGATTTATGACACAAAAAAAAATACTTTATCATCATCTTCATCATCTTCTGCCTAGCCTTTTCCTAACTATGTTGGGGTCGGCTTCCAGTCAAAGCCGATGCAGCTGAATACCAGCATTTTACATGGAGCGACTGCCTATCTGACCTCCACAACCCAATTAAAACTGGGTAATACGATACCACTTGGTAAGACTGGTTGTCAGACTTTTTGGGCCACTACCTGTTACGACTGCCAAAGATGGACAAATTACAGTCGGGACCAACAGCTTAACATGCTTTCCGACGCACGGAGGAAACTCGGTAAATAATTTTATTAAATAGTTTTATTGTTTGAAAGCCCATACTTCCCAGGTGGTCCCATAATCATCAAGTCAGGATACTGATGATGGGATCCTGGAAATATAGAGGGAACTCTCCAAATTGTATAAGCCCGCAAGAAGCGATTTGGGTAGTTTTAGGAAGAGTACTTTCTCGGAGTGATCGCGTTTCAATTTGGTACAGATTTGATGAAGAACTTCAGAGATAGGCAACAGAACTCCTCAATAAATGATAGCAAATGTATGGGATTGCTGAAATCTCATGTCTATCTATTGTTTACACCAGTTCATAACAAAAAATCACGCTGGTACGCTGTGAAAGGTAAGCACACATAAGAACCACCAAAAAGTGAAAAATAAAAATCTCATTTGCAAAAAATAAAACCGTCTTCACACAAAAAAATTAAAAATAACTTTAGCTTCAGAAGTCATACAAAACAAAATCAATCAAACAAAGGTCTTTATCTTTTTTATGTGACACAGACGAAGTTGCGTGGGTCAGCTAATTAATAAATAAAATAACACAGAATATTAAGGTACCCATGGAGTTCTTTTGCTTCTATATGCATAGAAAAAGACCAAGTTGGAATCGTGCACGTAGTTTTTATCATGCCCATGAAGGTTTATCTTAGTTACCTATATTACAAAAGGAAAGATTTGATTTTTTTGTTGGTGTGTTTGTTACGATCAACTCTCGAACTTCTCAACCGACTTTAAAAAATCTTTCGCCATAAGAAAGCTACATCTTTACCCAGTGACAAAGGCTATAGATTATTCTGATAGGTATTATGCAAATAAGCCGAATTATCACAATTTTTGCGGACAAAGTCGCGCGCATAGCTAGTGGAATAAAATATTTTAAACTTCAAAGTCTTCATTACGTCTGAGTCCTTTGTATAAAGGTCACACTGACATTGACTACATCCACGCTGTTTAAATATAATTTACTATTTTTAACACAAGGGGAGTTTATAAGTTTATTTCTTCCATGTATTGGAGCTTACTTAGTAGTGGTAGTAGTAGGTACTTGGGCAACCGAGCTCTTCTTGGGTTACAATAGAGAAACTGAATGTTCCCAGGAATGCGACCTAGCTAGATCGACTTTTCGCCCTCATAATCCTCTAATTTTCACTCTCATTAAAATCGTTTGAGCCGTTTTCGAGAACGTGACTACAAATACTCTTGTAATAAGAAAAAATAAAGTTAGTAAAAAATAATAGGCAAGAAGCATAATTCAATTAATAACTTACAAGAAAAAAAAGGAAAATAACGAACTGTTTATCTGACCGATTTTAATAAAAATCGTACAACAAAAGGTAGGTATGCATTCCGCATTCCGTAAAAGATTCGTTTTTGTCATCACATCGAAAACTCTTTCAAAATTTTCAAAATAAATTTCATGCTGAAAGTACAAAATTTATCCCATTTCCTTTCGTTTGAATCCAGCTGCATATAAATGGGTAATTCAGAAATAAAATAGTTTATTGTGATAGCTAGAACTGAATTTTCAGGATGTAGTCTTATGGGCTGCGGGACTGTTCGAAACAGATACCGGGGCCCCGGAACATAAAGGGCGAGGAAGGAACATGGATGTGTTTTAGTCAGTAAAACTCTGACACTCCCTCCCGTTCCGCCCAGAGTGGGAGAAGCTATTTGATAATTTTCCATCCGAAAAAAAAAAGTATATGTTGAACTTGTATAATTAGTTTTTAATGTACCCACTACTGAGACACAGTCGTCCTCCATCAGAGAATATAGAGAATTGACATGTTACTCACTTTTACAATTCTCATGATAAGCAGTCACCTTATTTGATGTCAGCGCCAAAATCCTAATGTGCGATTTTTCATATTACTTATTTTACGAATTCTTTAAAATACGCAACATTATTTTTCATCATCACTGCTCTCAAAACGGTGAAGGAAACAAATCAAATATAATAAATTTCCGTGTTATTTTCTCAAATTATTTTCATTTCCCAGACGACTTTATCCAAATGTTACTTAGATATTAGGACGATGATAAGGAGTCTACCAGTAAGTGTTGCTGGTTCTTGGAAATATTTTTACTGTAATTTTAATTAAATGAAAAAAATATGTCAAAAATTTGATTTATGCCAAATGATAACTTCTCAGAAGAACGAATTAAATACGTGACCAATCAATCGTAACTAAATAAGACAAAAACCAACACAATTATAAATAATGGTTCAAGAACCCAGTTCTTAGAATTTATGTGAAGGAAAATAAGATATTTTTTGTTAACTTATACGACAAACAACTATGTTCATTTGCCAATTACTTCAAATTTAAAGATTTTTTAACAAAAGAGAATCAAGCCTTCAACATAAGGTCGTTTCCATACCAATAGGCAAAGACTCGAACATCGGAAATTCTAATTATATGTTCAGAAACAAACCCCAAATTCGTTCCAAACTCGATTCATGAGTCAGCATCAAAAAAGTAGGACATCGAATTAATTCGAAAAGGCTCGAATGAGGGGCTAGTATTACATGATCTTCCTTGCCCCTCGCAGGGATACGAAATCCGGTACTGAGTGTGGATCTTGGAGGGCAATGAGAGGTCTTCCTAAAATTGTAGGCGGACGCAAATGAAGCTTGACGCGTCAATGGAGTGCGAAGTGTAATCAGTGGAACTACGCTATGTGCTTTACGCACATTAGCACATTGTTGATAAAACGACGCTATTTCTCATTGCTCTTCGATTCGGATTTTATTGTCACTGAGGTAAAAGTCTCTAAGATCTAAGAGGTTTTAGGTGTAAGAAATTCGGAAACCAGAACTCACTAATTTTATTCTGGAAGTTACCGATTTGTCTTTGTTCGTTTTTAGGTAGAACAGAATTCGATAGATTAGTACATAATTGTATGGTTAGGTCAATTTTCAAAGTAATTTCACTGCATATTAATCCAACAACTGTACCTGATGGTGGAAAGAACTCCACAAGCTCATTCAACCATCATTTAATACGCTGCTTTTGGGTTAGCTCGTTTCGTGGTTGACCTCATGGTTGATCTCTATTGGTATCTTCAGGACAAGATTGAAGTCAAGAGTAGGCGCATAAAAAAAACTTGAATATACGTTACTCTTGAAATACTACTGAAAGGAATTGGAAATTTTTTCACAGTATAACCTGAATAAACGTATAGGACTTTTTATCCCGGTAATAAGATAGGTACTGCGGGAAAAAGTAAAAAAAAAACAAAATCAAACATTTTTATCTTACATAGGCCTAGATACATAGATTACATATAAAACGTCTAAAAAGGTGCTCGGTTCGCGTTGGTCGATTCCATGGAGAAGAACCGGCAAGAAACTCCATGGTTACTCTTTTCAAATAATTTGGTGTTACAATAATATTATGTTACTTACAGCATTAGTACTTTAGTATGGGAGGACAGCGTAGGCCCGATAATAACCGAGCTCAACGTGGTTGAAGTTGCGGGTATAAGATAGTTCCACTGTAATGCATTTTGGTAACCTATAAACCCAAAAAAATACATGGCAACCAGGGAACAGTCTAAAAACCTATTATAACCAGGTACTAAAACAAAGCCTGTTACCACGATAAATAACAGTCAGACATTAATTCACAATAATCCCCCTGGACAAAGGTTAATCGATCCATGAGCATTGTAGTCTGAAGTCTAATGTAATTGGCTTAATTACGAAATACCTGTCCATGGCAGTGTGTCATATATAATTGGCAAGTAGCCACAAGCTTAAATAGTGATTTGGTTGTTTATTTGATGATGAGTAATATTCTTGTGAGTCTGCTAACCAGTATTACCAAGGGGTATTGTATAACCCAGTACTAACTGGTTTGTGGAGGTTAGATAGGCAGTCGCTCCATGTAAACTACTGATATTCAGCAGCGTCCAGTTAGATTGGAAGCCGACCCCAACATAGTTAGGAAAAGGCTAGGTATTAGGCAGATGATAATGAGTAATATTCAAAATCAAAAGCATCTATTTCAAGTAGGCCAGTTACAAGCACTTTTGAACTGTCGAAACAAAGATGAAAATTAAATCTAGCTACAATCCCAGTCACAAGACATAAAACTGTGAAAGTACTGTAGTTACACAATGCCTTTTTTTTTTTTTTAGGATGGGAAATCATCAAATGACTTCTCCCACTCTGGGCGGAGCGGGAGGGAGTGTCAGACTTTTACTGACTAAAACCCATCCATGTTCCTTCCTCGCCCTTTATGTTTATGTTCCGGGGCCGCGGTATCTCTTTCGAACAGGCCCGCAACCCCGGCAGGGAGTTACACATTCCCTAGCGTAGATCTCTATGGAGAAGAACGGACAAGAAACTCCAATGGACACTCCTTTAAATCGTAATGTTGTTACAAAATCTTGTTTACATCATTCATGTTGAGACGGAGCGATTCACACACGACTCGGTTTGCCCGCAAGTTTGGTTGCTGAATCGGATCTCACGTCACATTACACTACCTTGGCTTGGTTATATATAGCGCTATGTTGAATGCAGTTATAAAAAAAAACTAGTCGCAAACTCATCTCTCAATTCACGTCACATTGGCTTGTATGATATCCATTAATCTCTAACAGACGTACAACGCCCGTCCGCGTGGACCAGAGGCCCTACTCTCTAACGCTTCGTCCGTATATTCGGATCTATACGTCCTTCTCACTCGCACTCATACGGACTCATACGGATAGATCCGAATATACGGACGAAGCGTTAGGAAGTAGGGCCTCAGCTGCGGTCACCGCCTCTCCGCACGGAGCACCACCACAAGTTCTTTGCCGCGTCTACCGGACCGCGCGGACGAGCCGCGTTGTGTCAGAACACAATTTATGTTTACCGAGTATTCTTGACCATGACTGGTTTCTACAAGCATTTCGCAGTTAATACTAAAACACAAGAGAGGGAGAGAGAGAGAGTTATATTTATTTAAAACAACAAAAACTTAAATTTAAATACAAACCTTGTTGAGGCCAACCGCATAACACCACAATTTCGGGAAAATTCCAGTTAATTTTACACAAAACGACTCTTTTGAGGCCTCTGGAATCCTTAAAAGATTCGTAGTAGCTCTAAGCATCTCCTATTACAAAGTTCCGTTACTAAGATGATATTATTATCTCATTTCAATTACATTACGTTATCCGGTCTGAATATAAGTAGGTATCTACTTATCATTATCCTACTGATTTTGTCCCTGTATGAAATAATAAAGAAATATAGCAAAACTAATATATTTTCAGTAAGTTCCACTGAGTTATTACCGCATAGTAACCCAAGACTACTACAATACAAGAATACAAGCATGATGTTTTATTTATTTAGGTATTTTATTGTTGGGGCTTCAGATTTCTCAATGAAACTCCCGTTGAATGAGGTATTGGTGAATATAATATAATCAGGAAAAGAAGTATTTTACAATAAAAACATGTTTAGCGAGAGGTTGCCGCTATGAAGACAGTTTTCATACAAACATTTTATATTATTAAAAAATTGATTAAGGGGCCGGCGGAGCATGCATATTTCATACAAACGTAATACCAAAATAATTTGTAAATCAAACATATTCTTAAGCTAGCGTGTATTTATTTCGATTGTATTACAGAATATCTATGTTCCCAAATATATTTTTTGAGAGGACAATGATACAAAGGCGAGATATGAGGAATTTAAAACTTCCATAGAAAACTTATTTTTACGCCTGCGGAGCATGCGTATTTCATACAAACGTATTGTATGAAATACGCATGCTCCGCAGGCGTCTGAACATACAAACTAAAAAAATGTAGGTGGAAGAATAAAAATAATTATAAGTCACAATAATCGGTTGAGGGTAGGTCGCGTGCCAAGCCTTTTTGAACGGTAACGCGCGACACAATAAGTCTTATGTACCGGGGCCGAGCCTATTGCTCTCAATTGGTCTCAAATACAGACTTCGAAGGCTGATACTGAGAAATTCCTTTGTAAAATATATACAAGGTGTAAACCACCTCATCACGAAGCCGTCAACCAAGCATTCTGTGCATCAAATTCTGTGAAACAACTTTTTTTTTGGGGTCAAAAATCACGTTTTGGGGTATAACTCAATGCGCAGTCAAAACATTGTGCTGATGGATGGAGTGAATAGCACGGGGTTCGTGAGGTAAGGTCAAGGTGGGGAAGTTCGTCTACGGGGGAACACCATACAACGTCTCTCTAAGCTGTATCTGAATAGCTACGACGTTGGTAGCTCGGTCGGTAATAGAGTCACTATCTTATCCTACCTTTAAATTATAGACGGCGCTGTGTTGCGTTCAATATCAAAAATCGGTCTCTGAATTTTTTAGAAGTTGAAAAGTTGAAACTCAAGTTAGTAGTGTCAACTTTTTACCTAACGTGAAATGTGATTCATATCAACAGATTTTTACATATTGTAGTGGTAAGTGGCTAGCTTGTATTACCTTTTAATGTTTTATTATATTCAAATCGAATTTAAATCTATATTGACTGAAATATTTGTTGTACAATACATGCACTTAAACTATAAATTCAATGTTGGGGTAAGACTGTCTTTGACCCCCAATATCTCCGTAACTAGAAGGTTCCCAGGTATGGTGTTGAAAAAAAAATGATTGCAATGACGGGGAGAACAAGTGCCTTTCAGCTTCGTATTGGGATAGCCTCAGAAGTATTGCAGAAATAAAATCCAGTAATATCTCCACAGCACTTTAATCACAAAATTGACCTCTGCCTTGTACAACGGCTACCCTAAGACTGACTGCCGCAACGACTGTCAGTTATGACATTAACTTCGATTATAAATACACTATCTTAAATTAATATAATGGCTATTAACAAACGATTATTCATCTACAATTAGTTGATAATTCATAATACATTTAATTATTATCATTTAGATTAACAATGTAATATATTTCATTACAAATCAAAACTGTTTAATCTTTAACATCTGCCTACCTGTTGCTACTTAATACAGTCAATACAACCTCTATATATTAGATTTAGAGGTATAATAATTCTAGGATATTAAGAATAATATTAATCAGTCGTACATTAAACTAATTAGGCTTACATTCGTTAAGAGGTGTTTTACACCCTTTATTTTTTATCAAGTTCTCGCAAACGGCTTTAACGATTCCGATGAAAATGGCGGTCCAGGGGGGTGAAAATTCGATCTCAACCTCTGAGAAAATTCATTTTGTCTATCTTCACCCGAACAATTTGGTCGCCCAGGTACTATTAGATTAAACTCACTGAACCAATAATCACAAGGATGGATTAAATTATCACAGTGGTTGTTTTGAAGAGGCGTTCATCATCCGTTGTTTAAAATCCATTGGTTTCTACCGCAAACACCGAGTGCCTAAGGAGTTCTGTACAATTAATTTATTTCGAAATCTAAAATAAATACGAAAATGTTTAATCAATTTACAAATTCTACATAATACTTGTTTCTGGGTTGCGGAGATCTAATAGGCAGTCGAGTCGCTCCATGTAATACTCGTATACTGGTATACAACTGCATCCGCTTAGACTGGAAGCTATAATAATAATATTCCACAACTATTATACGTTTTATTTTAAAAATATTCGTTTTACAAACTTTATTTTTAAAACGAATATTTATTTAATTTATTTGGCAAATACTTCTTTTATCAAATGCATCAGATGATATCAAACTCAAACCGTTACCCTAGGGGTGAAATTAACTTATGTAGTCTCGAGACGAGGTTTGGCGCCCAAGCGTAGCGCGGGCGCCAATAGTTCGAGGGACTAAATAAGTCTTTAACCCGAGGTAAACACTGTGCTTTTCATTACGAATATAAGGAAAATTAAAATAAAAATAAAAACACAAAACAACTCGAAAAAAAAAAAATAAGGTCGGATTGCCGCTCTCCCGCTTATTTTGTTCTTTTTTTCTGTGGCCGGCTATTCAGACTTCATTTTTCACTTCCGTCACTGAAAAAATAGTAAATATTTTGCCCAAATCTATGTTATAAAGCGTGTTAGGTTAAACGAGGGACATATTGAGGGAAGGTATTCAGTATTCGATTCTCAATCCAAATATGTAAAAAACCTATACCTTAATTTTTGACATAATTGTCTAATTAAATACATTACTCATGGTCACTGAGCGCGCAAGTAGGTGTCATGCGGCAAAACACGTGCCGGTCCTGAGCTCCGTGCGCAAACTCCGCCCGTTCCTTTGTATTGTCGCCGATGCCGATGCACCGACAGGGCACACCCCCGCGCCACCCCGCGCTGACCTCGGTGTATGCGCGAGCGCCGTTACTTCCGCATGTCTATTATTGCGTTTCCGCGTATCGCATTTAACAAACAACCCCGCTTACTTCGCGATATTAAGAGTGTCCTGTAAACGTGTTCTTGAATAACCAAAAATGACGTCTTATCATCATTCCAGTGAAGAATATTGGGATTATGGTTCGTGCTTAAGTGTTATCTAGTGATATTTTGCGAGGAACCGTTAATTATTATGCAAGGTGTCAATCAACGACTGCGAACATTCGGTCAGTACCTAGTTACCTAGATATTTCCCTGTCCAAAGCCAGATTTAAAGTATGAAGGGAAAATGGATTATACCTAGAAAGGTCATTGACCCGCACACACATGTTCTGCGATAAGCGCATGGTGCACACGTTGCGAAACTTAGGCGAAGTTTTTGGTATGGATCTATCTGTTATGTATTAGTGTTTTCTTTTTGTTTATATGTTTATTAGTATCATGTAAGCATGGACTATTGCGGGTTAGAATAAGTCCCTCGTTTAAACTAACATACTGTATAAAAGAAATATTTGTAACTAAATTATAACTAAGTTTAAAAAATATATATATTATTTATTTAATACTGAATTTTATGTTGCTTATTTCAATTAACATCGCACTGTAATTTAGAGCCTGTATCGAAGTCGTAACATGGTTCAATAGAAATGCGAAAATAGAACTAGATTTTTTTTATAATTTGACAGCTGCAGTTGTCAGTTGAAAGCGATTCTCCCTAGAGCTAGAAAGTGTTACTTTCAAGTTCAACCCGCTCCTCAGGCAACTTCAGACCTGCTTTCCGAGTATGAGTAATGAAAAATAAGTTACAGGCTAGTATTTTTTTTTACTCTTTTTTTAAGAAAAAAATAAGGAAATGCATAGTTCTTTCATAACATGCAAACAGGCATACTCCATGCATGCAGCAAGCAAGCAGCAAGAATGCAGCAAGCAAGCAGCAGGCATTCAGAAAGCATGCAGCAAGCGAGCAGCAAGCATGCAGCAAACGAGCAGCAAGGCCAGCAAGCATGCAGCAAGCATGCAGCAAGCATGCAGCAAGCATGCAGCAAGCATGCAGCAAGCATGCAGCAAGCATGCAGCAAGCATGCAGCAAGCATGCAGCAAGCATGCAGCATGCATGCAGCCAACAAGCAGCAAGCATGCAGTATGCAAACATGCAGCATGCAACATGCAGCATGCAACATGCTGCAGGCATGGTTTCTGTCACGGCTCCGGCGCTGCCGGGCTCCGGCGGTCACACGCGAGCTTATCATCGCAGAGGGTTTTAACGCTCACCACCGCAGCTTCGGCTTGCTGGCCGGCTGAAGCCGGCCAGCTTCAGCCGCGGCGGCTAGTGTTAAAGCCACCTGCTCCTCAGCTCGCGACCCGCCTCGTCCTCTAGAGGTAGGGCAGAAAAGACTACGTGGAGTCGGTTCTGCAGCGATTCATTTCTGTCACAAAATTTGTGCTTATAGGAAACCAAATTCATTTATTTTCTTTTTTTTTTATGGCACAATCAATTTGTGTAACGTCTTTATTTCAAACGTTGTTTTATGAGATAAAACGAAAAAAATATGAATTGTTTGTCAAATAATACGTTATTAAATAAAAGTTTATCCGATAATTATTTTGTGAAGTGAATTATTTGTTAAACTTGTTGTTGTATACTGATGAAATGACAAATAATGTGTTTTTCAAGTAAAAGTTTGTGAATTAATGTTTGGTGAACTGACTGGTCACCTGGAAGCTGATCACAACATTGTTGGGAAAGGCTAAGCAGATGATGATGACTTGTTTTTAACCGACTTCTAAAAAAGGAGCAGGTTCTCAATTCAGATGACTCTATTTTTTTTTTCTGATTTACGTTTTAGTTGAAATTTGTTTGTAAATTCATGAATTAAAATATTTTTTTTTTTTCGTCTTGTTCTTCAAGCTACTAAGGTAGTGGCTAGTAAGCTAGTAACGTCTATAAATATTCAATTTTCTCATGATTTTCTTTTCCTAAATCAAGTTATTATTCTTCCGTATTTCCATAAACATCCTTATTTTGATTAACGTTCAAGATTTCCTCAAAAGCTCGTTTACTACCAATCGAATTTCTTCCAATACGAAAAACTTTCAATACTCACAATATCCAATAAAGAAGTATTGCTAGTTGTTTTAGGATTAAATAAATAAAAACATCAAATCACTCCTACCCAAGGGATTGGCGTAAACAAAAACAAGTTTGTAAACCACGACATCTTTTTGGCTTTTATTAAACAGACGTCAATCATGGCTGCTTGTTTAATAAATGCTATAAACATTGTTTCTCTTGACTTCCATTTGGTGTGTGGATTAAGTTATAAGAAGAAGCGTGGAATCTTTTGCATTGAAATATTGGAGAAGTTCTTGTAGATTTGAGTAACGTCGGCTTTTGCGATCTGATGTTTCCACTGAGTACTTTTCGCACTTAATTTGTGAGGGGGACTACATGAATAGCCTCTACTGTTATCAACTTGTATTGATTATTCACTAAGCATTTACAAGGTATATAAGTTTTACTTGACGCTTGCGACGATTGTTATCGGATAGTCTATCAGCCTGGCCACGGGACATTCGCCATAGCGAAAATTCGCGCGGTGCGAACGGCGAGGCGTCTAGCGACTGAAACAAACACATAGAAATGTACTGAAGCCACGTGGAGCGGCGACCGGCGGCGCGACCGGCGAATTGTACCGAGCGAATCGCACCGGCGACTGGCGGCGCGACCGGCGAGTGAAACAAATACATTGTGACACTTAAGCCCTGTAGGGGAGTGTCAGCAGGTAGGTAGGTAGGTAGGGGTCTGTAAATAATAAGAGCTCGAGGATCAAGTACACTTATTATTTATTGCCTGAACTTCCGTGGCCTTCACACGACTCGATTGCAGAGGAAAGATGTGGTAGGAACACTGGCCTGAACCGACTCCAGCGATGATGGTTCCGACTTGGGCCTAGCCAGCAACCAACGGCTCCAGTCCCAGGTTCTGTCTTCGGTAACCGACGTCAGCGTAGGGTAGGATGACTTCGGTAGGGTAGGTGTCACTCTGCAGCAGAGGATCTTCTCCGAGCGTCCTTCACGACGCAGGAACCACGACGTGACGAAAGGTTCAAGGGTAGACTAGAAAATCCCTAGAGGGATTTCGCGAAGTATTTAATAAAATTATTAAAGTACGATCGGAGCGAGTGACACAGCTGTCAAATCAGTGCTTTCAAAAACGACTGGTCATGGGCCCTACCGGCCGCACCGATTCGTAACTCCTCGGCGACACTCGGCAAGGATCGTTTTAGCATTGCGCGGGCGCCTAGAAGCGAGGACCTTTTAATATAATAGATTCTCGTAGGTTCCGTACAATAATATTTAATTTTAATGTTTTATTTAAGTGTTAGGTTTAGTTAGTAATAATATAATAGATTATTTCTTTAAAGTTTTATGTAATTAGTGTAGTTTTAAGTGTACATAGATTTCTTAATATTAAGGATTCTTAAACTTAACTCTTTTCATTTGTAACTTGCAAAGTGCAACGTTACAACATGAATCAGTACGGCGGCGCGAGCCACGGAGTCGGGCGGCAGTCGCGGCGACTCGGGAAGGGATTAAAAAAATTTAGTTGTGTTCGCCGGAATAACACAATAAACACCGAGACTTTTATTTCTGAAATTTTAGCAAGGCCACCTATTGGAAGTCTGGCCACCCACACCATAAATACAAACATGAGAGAGAAGAGATTGTGGGAAGAAATTAAAATAAAATTTCCAGATTTTAAAGGTTAGCATTTTTTATTTTTACGGTACCAATAATTAGTCAATAGGTTACAAAGTAGTCTTTAAAATTTTATTATTTCTTACGTCTATAGCTTGTAACGTAGCTCTATTGTTCCGCCGAGACGTGGAATTCTCCATCTATACCTCGATTCCTGTTTAAATAATGTACTCCACAATCCCTTGCAAATATTACGTCTTGAACCAAAAAACTATTACTAGTACTTTGTAAGCAATATCGAGATAACTTTGGTAAAGACATTTTGCTCTCGGACTTCCATGCAATAGTCACGTCGGCCGCCGCACCGCCGTTCGCACCGCCGATCCCCGTGCCCAGGCCGTATGGCGGGCTGCGCGGAGTGTTGCCAGATGAGTAGTCCCCACAGCCAGTGATGCGCCGCGTTGGTTTTTACTATGAATACGGAGCGTGCACACAATTTGTATTAATCTTGTATGTACTGTTGCGCTTTTCTATCTTCACATTTTCTTAACTTCTCAGTTCCCGGTATTTTATGACTTAACTTGACTTCTTTATTGATGAAATATTTCAGATATTGTAATCATCATATTTCAGAGCTCGTCTTCACCCACTGAAAGAAAGAAAGAAAAAATATTTATTCGTTGCAAGGTCATGACGTGCATACGTGCTTGTTTATTAAAGTAAACATACCTACAAAGCATTAACACAACAACAGAAAATTATTTTTTTCCCACGCTCACTTTTAATTTTATTCTTCCGTATTTATGATTGAGTTCGTGTATGTATTCCGGATTTATGCCATTTTTTTCCAAAGTGAATGAAATCCGCTTACTTCTTCCAACATGCGCCGTTCAAAGGTCCATCCACCGTCGGGCGGATCCGATAATGGCGGAGCTTAACACGACACTTATTGCCAAAATAAATCATCTACAACCCAACGTGTTGTTCAATCTATTTGTACAACAACCGTTGTGTTATGGTGTGGTTTTATCTTTCTTTATGATTTTTATTTGTCTTGTTGAAGAGTTCTGATGGCTCCGGTAAGTGCAGCTTCTTTTGTAAGAATATATGTATTAGTTTGTAAATTAACTTCTTTAGGAATGAAATTTGAATCATATCATCGGTCGAGTCGAATATTGAAACTACCAAACCAAGATAAAGATAAGATACGATTGATTGATATTAAAATTTCTGGAAATTCGTACAACATAGAAATAAAATGATACCAAATCTCAGTATACATTCGATCTAATGACAATAATTACAAAATTATATAAAGGGTGTAAAACACCTCTTCACGAAGCCGAAAGGCACTTGTTCTCCCCATCATTGCGATCAGTTTTTGTTGTGTATGGTGTATAATACCTGGGAACCTTTTAGTTACGGCGATATGGGGGGTCAAAGTTACAACTTTTTATCAAGTTTTTTTTGTAAGATTTTAACTTTTAACACCTTCACGAACCTCGTACTATTCAAACCATCCATCAGCACAATGTTTTAAGTGCGTTACATTGAGTTCTACCACAAAACATGATTTATAACCTCAAAAAAAAAGTTGTTTTCCAGCAATATTTTTTTGCGTAAAGTACTTAGTTTGATGTACAGAGTGCTTGGTTAACGGCTTTGTGATGAGGTGGTTTACACCCTGTATACATTCCCCTGTAATCATAATCCTTCGTCCATTGACCAAAACAAAAATCTTTTTCCAATAACTGAGAAATCGATGCGAATCTCTCTAATAAATGTACGTTCATCAGAGGGAAGTAAATTACTAGAGGCTTGCTGGCGATGAGTTAATAACCTCTCAGTTTTTGTACAGTCCCGCGATCTTTGAGCCGCGGTAATTAATTCTGCGCGTGATTTCCGATATTATTTACTTTTCGTACGTATTATTTTTTATCGATTGCTCTTTGATTTTCTGACTATGTATTCTATAGAGACTTTTGCCTAGTAATCAGTGTTCTTCGGCCAACCGTAGAGGCGTAGGCGGTTGTAAGAGACAGGCAGCATTTGTCGCCATCTATGGAAGCTTTTGCATAGGGTTTCTCAGAAATGAGTGATGGCACTGCACATTATCATTGTGATTGTGCAATTTTGATGAAATAAAATTGGTGCATTGTTCTCCGTGTAACTTTTATCGAGAAAAACTGGCCGTTTTCATGGGTGGATAGAAACTACAGTTCAATCCTTCTTATTTAAACTCTTCTTATATTACATACTTTGTTCAAATCCCCACAATATACAGTAGATTAGAACCAGCGAAATCTCCAAATGGAGGGATTTTTAAGTCATAAACGCGGATGGGTTCTAACCACGTAGCAGCTAAACCAGCTAAACACCCGTACGAGATAGACGCATCCAATTCCCGAGATTTATCTCCGTGTATAACTTAGCAAGAGTAAGAAAGCGCTGGATAAGAAACACTTTGACACCCGAATGGCGTAGTGGTAGTGAGGCTGCCTTACGTTCTTAGGGTCCTGCGTTCGAATCCCGGTAGGAGCAAATGTTTGTGTGATGAGCATGGACATTTGTTTCCGAGTCATGGATGTTTTTATGTATAATAAGTATGTATTTACAAGCAAAAAAGTATATAATATATGTAGTATATCAACTATCTGGTGTCCACGACACAAGCTTTGCTTAGTGTGGCACTAGATGGCGCTGTGTGTTAATGTCCAGCGATATTTATTACATTTATAAATTTATTTAATATTTTAATGTAATAAATATCGCTGGACATTAACACACAGCGCCATCTAGTGCCACACTAAGCAAACCTTGTGTCGTGGACACCAGATAGTTGATATACTACATATACACTTTTTTCACAAAATCTCGCTTTTCTTTAGAATAAGCTTACTACAATAATACTGAAAAAGCAATATTCTACACAGTGATGAATTACAGCATTCATATCCAGTTGCAAAAAATCCAGGATCGAGTACTAACAATAAAATTCGTCTAAACCGTAAAATTTACCGTTCCTCCAATCCGCTGTAAAATCTGCGTTGCATATACAATGCTTATATTATGTTGCATATACTAACATTTTACTATGCATATCATATTATCGCCTTTCATTTTATTTGTGTACTTTAAGATCATTTTGCATATTCACAAAGTTATTTTATGTTCGTCGAGATTTATTTTGTTTGGCTTTGCTATTTGGATTTATTATTTTGTTTGAGTTTCGGAATATAATTTTGTGTTAGCATTTTATTTATAGCTGAGGTCTGTAACACAGTAAATTAATGGAAAACTATACATTAATGCCTAAGTTATATTTTATTTTGGCGAATAGAAACTTCATAAATTATGTAGTTTAATCAGTTGCATTCCTAGAATTTCAATAACAATCTTTTCGTACACAGTTATTTTTTTAGTATTCTCATTCTCTACATTTTGATATTTTAATTTATTTTATCTGATTATTGTCTTTGCTTAATTTAAATCTGCTGGAGTTGTAGTAAGTTCAAATCGTCATCATAAATTCAGTTACTACAAAGTTTAAACATCTCTGAAACTGTACATGTTTTAAAAGGTTCCCTCCCTATCCATTTGCATAAAATTGTAAGACCTAATATAACTTGGCATACTTTTGCATCTCCTAATTATATTTTCCCATAACATTATTTACTTATAACTTAGCTTACGCATAATTTTTTTAAGCATAATTTCTCAAATCATAATAATGATTTGGCATATCATTATTTTGATTTGATTTAGTAGCGCCATCAGGATGGAATTTGGTGTGGACAAATGTGCGGTCATGCATGTAAAGCAAGGGGGTATTGTGGAATCTGTGGGAACCTGTTCGCAGGATGTATCGCAGTGGTTGAATATAAACGACGACTTGGGCAGAATATACTTTTAATTAGAGAGATCACAGAGATATTAAAGGAGGCACATTAAATATAGGTTAAGTTAAGAGGCGATGACTTAGCAGAAGCAACGAGAATGAATGTGCAGTGTTACCAGGACTTACAATATCTAACTTATTTTTAATAATAAAAATGTTGCCAGATATGGAGTGTACTAAATTATTTCAACAGAACCCAGCTCTCAGATTCCATAAATCTTAGATCCCTCTCAGCAACCGAAACCTATAAGTATTTGGGTATGTCGGAAGCGCTGGGCATCAATGTTGCTGACATGAAGCAATCGTTGAAGGAACGCTTCTTTGGCCGCCTGAAAAAACTATTTAATAGTCTTTTATCGGGCGGAAATAAGGTGCGTGCCTTCAACGGTTGGTTCATGAAATGAACTCACACAGAACTAGACGCCCTGGATACGAAGGTCCGTAAATTGCTGACAGCATATCGAATGCATCACCCGCGTTCTTCGGTAATGAGACTGTATGTCCCGTGGAAGTGTGAGGGTCGAGGCTTTTTGCTAAGACTCTCCACAATCGCGAGATATGCAGTCTCAGGGAACATTTCCTAGAAGCCGACGTGGGGATGCATCGAGATGTGATCGTGATGGACAAGGGCCTCACCCTGATCTCCTTGGCTAAAGAGAACTGGCGTAAACCTGTAGTACTTACACTTACCACTGACGAACTTACTACTGATGACCGCAGGAAAGAATGGCAGGGCAAGGAGCTTCACGGGCGCTATTACCGGGCTCTTCATAGGCACGATGTAGATTTTCTAGCGTCTGTGTCCTGGCTACGTTCCGGGGACCTCTTCGACGAAACCGAAGGTTTTATCTTTGCAATTATGGATGAAGTAATGGTGACGAATAACTACCGGAAATTTATTGTGAAAGACGGTATGGTTGACATATGTCGGGCATGCCACCGTCCAGGCGAATTAATCTGTCACATTATCACCGGGTGTTCTCGTCTAGCTGACGGAGAGTACTTGCATAGACACAACCTTGTAGCCAGGATTATCCATCAGCAGCTTGCTCTAAAATACGGTTGTATTTTAGAGCAAACCTTGTGGAATCGGAAGTGCCGTACTATAGGTGTGTGCCTGACCCAGTTCTCGGGCAGTATCACATTGTACTGGGATCAATCCATCATCACCGACAGAACTGTTATAGCCAATAGGCCTGATATAGTGGTGATGGATCGATCAGAGCGGCGCGCAATGATTGTTGACATAACGGTCCCGCATGATGAGAACCTCGTGAAAGCCGAGAAAGATAAACAAATCAAGTATCTTGACTTGGCTCGCGAGGTTGTCGACATGTGGGAAGTGGACTCAGCGATCATTGTGCCGATAGTCGTATCAGGCCATGGCTTAATTGCCAAGAGCTTCGACCAATACCTGAGGAGGCCATCGTTAGGCAGCTGGATCAAGGGCTTGATTCAGAAAGCGGCTCGTATTGTTCGGAGGTTCCTCTCTCTGGAGCCCTGACCCCGGTAGGTTGGACTCTGTTCCCGATACCGGTGGGCTACAATTTTTTATACTTTTAAATAGTTTTTCTTAGTAGTAGAACATTTGTGAAAAGATGAATAAAGGGATTATAATAAATTATTGTAAATTACAAAGAATTAGTATGGTAAAACAAATTATGCCAAAGTATATTAGGAAAATGAACATCATGCAAAAAGAAGGGATCCCATTGTAAAAATGTTTTTAAACAAAAAGATACAGAATCTGAACCCTATCACTTTGCGTTAAGAAATAAAAATTCACTATTAGAGGGTTAACGGCTTTTTAGTTAAAGACTTGCAGAGCTGCCTCCATTCAGCAAATTTCCATGATCTTAACAAGGTAATGGGGTAAGTGAAGTTTCATCCATTTTTAACCGACTTCCAAAAGGAGGAGGGTTCTCAATTCACAGGAATATTTTTTTTTTGTATGTTTCCCGATTACTCGAAGATGGCTGGACTGATTTGGATTATTTTTATTTTGTTTGAAAGGGTATGCTTCAGAGGTGTTTCCATAATTATTAAGCCAGGATCTGATGATGGAATCTTGGAGAAATAGAGAAAAGTCTTCAAACTTTATAGGCACACATGAAGCGATTTGGATAGTTTTCGGAAGAACACTTTCTCGGAGTGGTCCCCCTTCAATTTGGTGAAGATCTGATGAAGAACTTCGGAGATAGGTAACGGAACTCCTCAATAAATAATAGCAAATGGACTGGGATTGCTGAAATCTCATGTTTGTCTATTGTTTACACCAGTTCATGACATAACATCACGCCAGTACGCTGCGAAGGGGTAAGCGCATGTGAAACACTAAAAAGTGAAAAAAACCGAGTTCCAAAAACACAAAAACGTGGAAAATAAAAAATTTTTCTTTTTTTTAGACGTCGGTTTTATTTTTTAATACCAAAGAACGCGACGACATTACCCAAATACCTAATTAAACACCGCAACAGATAAACTTCTGAATGAACCAACAAGATTCTAATTTGCCTAAAATCAATCACTTTAGTACCTCTATCTGTTTCAAGTTTCAAAGGCAAATATGTCCGAGCCTAAGTATCTACAAGATACTTGTAATCAAGTCGATAACCGAAGGGCCTATCCGAAACCCTCGAAGGCTTGCTAATGAAGGCTCTTAACAAGCAAAGTTTTTTCGGATGCTGGCACCCTACCGGATAAGCCAAGTTTTTATTAAATTTTTAGATTAGATTATTAATTTCAGGATGAATAATCAACGTGGATCAATTTCGGAGGAATTGAGTTGTTACGCTGGTATTCGATTCGATGAAAGTTTTTAAACACAGTTTAGCTGTTAATATATTTAGGGAAAGTTAGGTTATATCAAAGTAGTTATCGGAAAATTGGTTATTAGAGAGTTAAAAATTTATAAATATTGTCTGGCGTTTTACTTATTATGTACATAGTACCAATTTTCACTAGAAATGACAAATTTGATTAGTTTTGCACTATTGGAATTTCTTTTCTCAGCGCAGAGTTGAGTGTCAAAAAGCCAAAGGTTTAAGCAGAGGTGTACCAAACTAGTAAATGCACATCTTGCCAGTTATGTTTAAGTCATACGTAACAGCGGACTAGTCGATAAACCGGGCACAAATCCAAGATGGCTGCCACAAACCCAAGACCTCTTGCTTAGTAATCGGGATTACGACCACTAGTCCAACAAGGCAGTATTCTACTGTAAGAGCAGTCTTCACTGTTGCAAGCAAAAAAATAAATAAAAAAACGCCAGTTCACTCAATCCTATTTCCCAAAATTCTCTTTAACCAAATTGCACGACACCAAACAGTGTTTTAAAATGCTCAAAGATTTTGATCAAAGATACACTACGAAGGACCTTTTGAGCGAACAACCAATGGCCGCTCGCCTGTCACCTTCAGCAGCTTCGGTCACCTTCAAATAAACACGTCTTCATGCATTTAATTAAGTCTCGAACAGATTCCCTTGGGCTATATTGGTTTATTTTTAAGGGAAAATGTAATCTATTAAAGCGATCTGAATAGGTATTGGCGATTAATTAATAAGGGAGTATCACACCTTGGCCAATAATGATCCCAATGCTGGGACATGACCCTCGTCTCTGGGAATGAAATGCAAGGTGTATTTCCGAGTTCATGAACGGTCACTAAAAAAGTTGTGGAAAGCATATAATTTGTCTTTAACACAAGCAACAAATATATTACATTCATAGAGTTAGGCAAAAACTACAGAAGCGACAAACTGCTACATTCTTTTCAATACGTTCAAGTTCATAAACATGTAGGTACACAAAAGTAAAAATTAAATACCACATACAAACACGTTATTTTCCACCCAGCATAAAACCGTTGAACAACAAAATAAAAATCAAAATGGCCGTTCATTAATTTCTGGTGAACAATTCATTTCACAAAAGCAGGTTAAGGGCATTCGGTTCTCTGAAGTGAGGGTGTTCTTAAATTATGTACGCTAGTTCACTTGTGTACCACCACATGTTCTGGATGTTTGAGCTTTGTTTTAGACATGTAATTATCATGTCTGGTTAGTAATAATTGAATACTTTATTTTTGACTGGGTTTTTTAAAGTGAAAATTTCTTTAGGCGCGTTGATTATTTTTTGGGTGAACACGAATCACGGAACACGCGTGACCATCACCTAACGTTTCGTAGCTCTCGTAGCCGATCCGTCACGGCGTAGTACCACTTAGGCGTGCGCGGGGCACAACTCGTAGCAAATATAGATTACTTAGTTTTCACTTCTATCTGCCGCCCCCAAAGACTGCCCCACATAGAATTCTATTCAGAATTTTATTTTTTTACGTGATTCATTTACGATTCTACTAAAGCGGCCATTTTAGACCCCCTGATTGGAATCACGCACAGCATGACATGGTTGGCGCATTGGTTATGCGATTGGCTGATGCGCTGTGTGTCACGGGTTTGATTCCCGCACGGAACAAATATTTTTATCGTCTACTTTAGAGGTAGTTTTTCCGGATCTGACTATTTGTGTATGTGAGTTTAAATGTTTGTTAACAAAGTTTATAAATACAAACAAAAACGGTTTCCTGTAGCATGTATCAATCTCATATATTTTTGACTCTTCCATTATCGTTATCGCTTACACAATGTCAATTTGTCTAGACTCCCTGGGGTTCTAGACTAATGGCAATCTCTTTCAAATTGTTTCATATTTGTACAACGATAATCGATAGGGTTGACGTATCAACAGTTTTCAGGAGCTTATGTTAACCATAAACATTGTTGCCTTTTTAGGGTTCCGTAGCCAAATGGCAAAAACGGAAACCTTATAGATTCGACATGTCTGTCTGTCGGTCTGTCCGTCCGTATGTCACAGCCACTTTTTTCCGAAACTATAAGAACTATGTTGTTGAAACTTGGTAAGTAGATGTACTTTGTGAACTGCATTAAGATTTTCACACAAAAATAGAAAAAAAAAAATTTTGGGGGTTTATATTTAGAACTGAAAGTCAAAAAATTTGTTTTCGTCAAACCCATACGTGTGGGGTATCTATGGATAGGTCTTCAAAAATGATATTGAGGTTTCTAACATTATTTTTTTCTAAACTGAATAGTTTGCGCGAGAGACACTTCCAAAGTAGTAAAATGTCCCCCTGCCCCCCCTGTAACTTCTAAAATAAGAGAATGATAAAACTAAAAACAATATAATATGATGTAATTACCATGTAAACTTCCACTGAAAATTGGTTTGAACGAGATCTAGTTAGTAGTTTTTTTTTAATACGTCATAGATCGTAAACAGCAATTTACCTTTCATTCAATCTGCTACGGAACCCTTCATGGGCGAGTCCGACTCGCACTTGGCCCCTTTTTTATCATTATTATCACTACAAGATTGTATTTTATTTTTGTTGTTTTGCCTAAAATGGCCACTTTGGCAGAATCAACGTAAGAAATTAATAGTGAATTTCGTTACAATTCGTAAAATGGTCACAAAGTGAGAATGCGTAATATAACTGCGAGTGTGACCAGTTTAAAATTGTTATGTAATTCATTTGGTACTGTACTCTAATTATTCTGCGAAAATAAAATAAAAGCGACCATTTAAGACACCTGTTAAGGCGCTACCCCAGGCAAAATTAGCAACTCTATTTGTGGTGATTCAAACTTCGTTTGAAATACTATTAGAATAAAGTTCTAATCAGCTTGCACTACAAAGTGGTTTTTACGTCAGTCACTGCGGGTCGAATAGTGCGAAATTAGTGATTTTTATTCTTTATAAAATCAAATTTCCGTCTTTTGAAAAAAAAAAAACTAGCATTATGTTCATTATTAAATTGTCTATCCATTAGTATAAGAAGCAAATCAAAATAATGTTAACTTTACGAGAAGAAGCATGTTATAAATATTTTTTTCTCATTTTTGTGGTTTCATTGTGAGGGGACTTATTACACATTATGAGACTAAAAATAAAAAATAAAACTACCACTTTGCAGTCTAAGAATATGTAGAAATTTAATGTATTTTTATTACTTGGTATTTCTTTTGGATAAAGAGGAGTTGGCTCCAAAAAACTGCACAAAAACGGCTTTTGCTTGGGGTAGCGCCTTAATATGTTTGCCTATGATCAATTATAATTAGGAATCCGCTGGATTCGAGTCGTACGGGACCGGTCAATGTGGCGACACTTGGGGTCTTTCGGCTGAAATGATGATGATCAATTATTAGTATGTTGTCCAATCCAGCATGTTCTTCATTTGGTTTCACTAGCACACCGAGGATTATTACGGCTTCCCATACTGGCTCATGTCGACAGTAGAAATTGAAGCTTTTGATAATTGCAAGGAATTGTTTAATTAGATGGCAGACAGCTGTAGGTAAAGTGAAAATTACAATTTCTACCGTACCACTCCGAAATAAAAACCTAATAAAGTTTCAAAAATTAAACTAAAATTTAATTAAAACCATATTTCGTTGAGAAGCAGGCTCAATATAAACCAACGTGCAATGTATAAAAACTCGTTGAGTTTTCAATTATACTCCGAAGTACAATGAAGACGTTCTCGCCTGTCCCGAATGATGTAGGTCGATGTGAAAACGCTGCCATAGAATAATAAATCTTTGGTAGAAACGAAACGTAGTGAAAGAAAGAAAGAAAAAGCATTTATTAGCCCGCACAGGACAAAACACATAAAAATTAACGGTACTTACAACTAATAATAAAAATTAACATAGATAAAAATTAAAAAGAAAAATAAACGAAACTGGTCCTGTAGGTACGAGGCCAAAAGGCCCCTATCTCAGCATGGTGCATGGTGGTGGTTGCATCGCTGTTGCTCTAAAATGTAAATGGTCTATGGACCAAGAAGTAAAGAAGTGTTTGACTGCCCTGTTGGCCTCGTGGTCGCAAACACGACTGCTGACCGCGGGGTCCTGGGTTCAATTCCCGGGTCGGGAAAAAAGTGCTGTTGGGTTTTTCCATTATAAATATTTCAGTAGTAGCCAGGATTTTGGAATTAGGCGGTATAAAGCACGTTACGGCGGCGGCCTGTTTAGTCGTTTTAATTACTCTAAGGGCGGATAGTACTCATAAAAATGAACAACTTTTACTATGTCAGTTTCTTGCCCGTTCTTCTCCATAGAGATCTACGCTAGGGAATGGGCAACTATAGTTATTTCTCAAGTTATTATGCCTTGTGTCTGTGACTGTAGCTTTGATTTTTCTTTGTATTTTTGATATTCAAAAGTGCCGTAATGGTCTAATTGAAATAAATTATTTGAGTTTGAGTTTGAGTTTATGGGACCGACTTTGAAATCTTGAAAAAAAATCAGCTGCTACATAGATTTTTTCGAATTATGCGACCAATAATGTATGAACCAGCTGATTATTTTTTTCAAGATTTCAGAGTCTGTCCCATAGTCAAACTTGTAAGTTGTGTGTAAAAAAAATAACGGTGTATAATGTATCATTCATAACGTATCTTACGCCTTGATAATGTTGGGTCTAACAAGCTTTAATAACTGGAGTTTCACTTCTATACGTTCTTACTCTATGATACTTTTTGACTAAGAATATAATGGAGATCAAGGGTTTAAGAACGACTCGGTGATTTTTTATTTGACAGCTCTTTTGGGTTATTATTCGTTTAATTCTAGAATGGGATAACCAGGGTTACCCACTTGATGGGATTGATTAGATTTTGAAGTGACGCTATAGTATAAGAAAGGGATAAACGAAATTAGTTGTCACTTTTGATTGAAACTCGATGTCTCTACTTAAGGGGTTACAAAAAAACGTGAAATTGCAAAGTTTCTTCGTTGAAATTGAATGCTTTTGCTTTTGATTCGTTGTACCCATCGTGCTGAGACCTATTCTCAGTGGGTGTTGTACGTGCATGATATATATGTATGTATGATTATACTGAAGGTTTATACGTTTAATTATATGAGCCACGTCACCATTAATTAAAATAAAATGGATAAAATATTTATTCCGCTAATTTCTTCCGCTTGAGAAGATGAGACTAAGTGGTACAAACCTGATTCCTGATTATTTCACAAGAAAAAGTATCAAATTATTCAAACGAAGTAAATTAACTGCTGGTAAGTACATTACATCTGAAACAAGTAAAAACATACTACGCTTTTCATTAATTCATATCAGGAAAATGTCATTTATAAAAAACAATAAAAACTAATTTCCATAATATTATTTGCTTCCTTTCCTGCGTATTCAAGAACGGGAAAGTTCAACGAAATCTCAACCTTATAACTGGGAAACAGCATTCATAATTGTCTGTAAATAGAGTAAAAATATTGAGTACGAAACGGGAAGAACAAAGTACAGTCACGGACAGCTCACACATTTATTGTGTATGCGTTGAATTGTGAATTGGTGAATACAGGGCAAATTGGCGTAAAAATAGGATTACACACTGTGAATATAACAAAAATCCTTTATTGAGGATTGGAGAGAGGGAACAAAATATTTTGATATACAGAGTTTTAGGGCATTTTTAACAATTAATTATTTTTTCATATTATGTCTCTAAGTACAAGATTTAGGAATGACATAAAAACAGATACCTACACATTTTCGATAAAAAAATTATGTTTTAGTGATAAATAAACGAAATTTTTAAAACCGGTTCTTTATCTTCCTTTAGAATATAATAAGGATTTGTTGCACAATTGCTAAATAGGTAAAAATAAATCATAATCTTCTAAAAACTTGATCTAGAAAAAACCAATTCCACTAACATTCTCCACAAACTTTTGTTTCAACATCAAAAATATTAGCACAAAACTGTAGCTACATATTTACGGTTTTTTCTACCACTTCAGCTTCACTAAAGTTACAATTTATCTAAAAAGTTTCGCTTCTTGACATGCCTATGAGAATATATTGAAAGTTTGTCCAAAGTGCGAATAACCATAACAATTTGTTTTTACTTAGAACAAGACGAGCTAAGGGCTAAAAGTTTCTGGAGTACTCTCGGGCTTTACCCAGCTATGCATTAGTAAGAGGTTCTGTGTAGCCGAATGAACTGTGTGGGTTTGCTTTGTTCATGTAAACTCTTGTTGTTCTATTGTTGTATATACAGACTGTGACATTTAAAAATTAATGAAGCCGCTGTTGTAGTCGATTTTTTTACTCTACTCACGTGGCCTGTGGTTCGATCGTTCGATATAAATAGATAATAGTCAGATATGTAGTAATTTTAATGTTCGGAAAAACCACAAACCAAACACATTTAAATATTTACAAGCCATAGACGAGTCTCGATAAAAAATCGTTGTCTAATATTTGTTACTACTTAGTAACAAATTGGTTATAATAGTGGCACACGCCCGCTTATCAGGTGTCAAAAATAACATTGTTCGAGATCGAAATTTTTGTATGACCTTATTCCCAATTCTCCGCTCTTCTATAATTCTTTGAAATCTCTTTGGAGCTCACTAATCCTGTGTAAATGTTTTTATGGCAGCATGCGACATTGTGTTTCAGAGGTGTCTAAAAAAAAATGTGACCATAATTTGGCGTGTTAGGGCGAGTCTAACGATTTCAATCTTCCTAATTAGGCACCTACCCGCACAAAAGTGCTCAAATAATTAATTTAGATTGATTTTATTTCTAATTTTGAACAAAACTACCCTACCGGGAAGCACTTATTGGGCGAACAAAAGTTATAGAACTCGCTTGACCGTCAACTAATACACTGCACTCGTAGCCGATCCGCTACGGCGTAGCCCGGAGTTAGGCATGCGCGGGGCACAACCCGTAGCAGATATAGATTACTTACTTTTCACTTCTATAAGCAGTCCCAAAGACTGCACCGCATATTTTTTTGATCAAACTGCAATCAAGAAGTGTAAATAATTGAACACACATCAGCACACGAAACCAATACCAACCAAACTATTCAATAACTACCAGCAAGTAAGCCAGTCACGATCAGGACTGACCGCCACTAACCAGACCAGCCCTTGGGCCGTCCACCCGTCCATTAAATTAATGATTATGTACAAGGCTAGTCTTCGAACTGTTGCCGTTATTTGCACGTGCGCGGAGACGGTTAGCATGTGTACCGAATGGAGCGGACGGCGATTTGGATGTTATGTAGTAAGACATGTGTTTTGGGCGGTAATGTTTTGTTTTTTTAGTTTTTGATTTTGGAATAGTGGTTTTAAAAAAAAAAACATGATCCTGGGCCTCAAGTCTGCTATTACAATAGTATCAGAATAGTCTATCATTGACTTCATAATTGTTGATTTTGACAAGTTTGATAATTTACTAACTGAATGGCGTCAGTATGACTTTCCAATAATCAACCACTGACAATCTATTGAAAGAAATGGCATCGAATGGTAATTTCGTACATATGAATGACTGGTGTTATTTACGAACTTCTAACTACTTCAGATTGCTTATTATAGGTACCAATATAATAAAATAAAAATATCTATAAATGAAATCTGGCGGGTTTTATAATAATGGCAATACGATAATGTCTTTATAACACAATTCTATTACGAGACCATTGACCGACCAATGATCGACTATTATGAATTTAGCAGATTATGAACTTTAAGCAAAATGACAATGGGATTAGAATGGGAACGTGTTGGAATGAAGAATTTATGAAATTACCAGACTAAGGCCGTAATCGTATTTGTCATCGGCAAAAGTGATGAAACAAACTGATCCCGCGCGACCCAAATGAGCGGGATGAGTTCACTAAAGAGTCAACTAAACATTACGCCAGAAATCTCTGGAGGTGTATCAATTAGTACACCCTCATTTCGCCAGTTATGTTTGAGTCTCATGTAATAATAGGAGGCAAGCCTGTTGAAATCCAGATTTCGTGGAAAAATCTGAATAAATCCTGAAGGAAAAACTCAAAAATACTTTAGCCGATCTGGGATCGACCACTAGATCAACGGGGCGAACTTCCAAACCATAATAACTCTTTTGAAGGAATTATTAAAAAAAATCTTCTTTCCTCAGTGTTTACTTTCGAAAGAAGAAACTCCTGTTCACAAGGTTTCTTTAGAGCATACAGTTCTTGTGGCTCTGAAAAGTGCCTCTGTTGATGGTCCTGGGGAAACATCGTGGTGAGAAGATTGGCCAGCATGACTCTGTGTTACCGAGTGCCAGATGTTACTAGGGTGTGCCATGTGCGTTTTATTATGGGGATGCTCTATTTATTTAAACATGTTTAAAAAAATAACGTACAGCTGATTGGCCATGTTCAGTCGCAACAATAAAGTCGCCGTGGAGTGGTGAATGTAAGAGGATCGAGAAAATAACAGAGAGAATAAAATCCTGCGTGTCGGCAAATCATGGTGAGTAATGAGCGTGTCTATTCCCATGTTGACTGTTTAATTTATTTATTTTGGAACGTAATGGCATTAATTATACAACCGATGTCAAACATAAAGTAAACTCGGAAAAATCTCTGATATATTTTAACATCCAGATACGGTTAGCTAGATTTTAGGTGTCAACATTTTAACTGTTATTGTGTTTCACCAAAAAATCGAAGTCATGTGACATCTACCAATCTGCACTGGGCCCGCATAGTGTATTTATAGCTCATTCCCTCTCGTAGAGTAGAGGCCGGTCCCAGCAGTGGGAACAACATGGCTGACGATGGGTTTTTTCAACAAACAAGAACAACAAGTCTTTGTCCAGCTGTGATGATGAGGGTTGATGCGGGCTGACAGTTTCAGTGTCAGTATTAGATTTTTCCATCCATTAGCAGCCATACAGTCTGGCTTTAAGCCCAGTTGATGGATAATAAAGTCGCTCCCTATAACATGGGATTTAAACATAACTTTTAAAATCATCATCAGCATCTCAGCCGAAAGACTGACACTGCTGGACATAGGCCTCCCCCAAGTGTCGCCACATTGACTGGTCCCTTGCGACTCGCATCCACCGGATTCCCGCAACCTTCACCAGGTCATCGGTCCACCTAGTGGGAGGTCTTCCAACGCATCGTCTTCCACCCATTCTGCGAGCAATGTGCCCTGCCCACTGCCACTTAAGTTTAGCAATTCTTCGGGCTACGTCGGTGACCTTGGTTCTCTTGCGGATGTCTTCATTTCTGATTCGATCACGCAAGGAAACTCCGAGCATAGCCCTCTCCATTGCCCTTTGGGTGACTTTAAGCCTTTTGATAAGGCCCATTGTGAGCGACCACGTTTCGTAAAACTTTTAAAATGCTTATGATTTACACACCTTAGCCACATCACATTAGACACACCTTAGCTTCACCCTTAGGAAATTACAAACGGGTTGTTACGATGTTACCCTATTTCAGGATTTGCAGGGTTTATTACCATCATACATCTCTTCAGGACCCTCTACCGTCCAAACTAAACTTGTCCGCACTAAAACCACAGCCTGGGAGTGTGGACGTAATCCGCAGTAGATCAACGAGTCGGAGACGTGACGTCACGAGCTCGCGACGTAACGACCCCTTCCGTTCATGTGACTGTTTGACGTGGAGTTTGGTGAAACATGATGTATTGTTCGCAGTGAAAATATACTGTGGCTCGTGGCTAAATAAAAACAGCCATTCGGGCCAATCTTTAGGTTAAGCTGTGCTTGCCTAGGTTGGTCTGTACGAATCTACAAGGAACGCTGTTGGAGGAGCCCGCAGAATCTTCTGTCCCTGAAACTCCGCCCTCGTCCGAGGGCAATTAGATTACTTTCACAGTTTTTATGTCTTGTGACTGGGACTGTAGTTACATTTAATTTTCATCTTTGTTTTGATAATTCAAAAGTGCCTGTAACTGGCCTACAGTTTCAACAAAAGCACTTTTTAGAGCCACAAGAACTGTATGCTGTAAAAACTGAGGAAAGATTTTTTTAAATAATTCCTTTTAAAGAGTTATAATGGGTTGGAAGTTCTACCCGTTGGTCTAGTGGTCGGTCCCAGATCGGCTAAAATGTTGTTGGGTTTTTCTTTCAGGGATTTTTCAGTAGCAGTCACGAAATCTGGATTTCTGCCCGGTTGATTTCAACAGGCTTGCCTTCTATTATTACCCCCATCCACAGGGATGGGTGACCATCCTTACATACCGAGTTTCCTCCGTGCCTCGGAAAGCACGTTAAGCTGTTGGTCCCGGCTGTCATTTGTCCATCTTTGGCAGCCGTTAGAGGTAAGTCAGTGACCCAGAAAGTCTAACATCCAGTCTTACCTAGTGGTTTCGTATTACCCAATATTAACTGGGTTGTGGAAGTCAGATAGGCAGTCGCTCCATGTAAAATACTGGTATTCAGCTGCATCCGGTTAGACTGGAAGCCAACTCCAAAATAGTTGGGAAAAGGCTATATAGGCAGATAATGACGGTGTTTCTTTCTGGTTATTTTAAATAGAAAGACTATCTAGATTTTTACGTTTAATAAGTGACCATGCATTGTACGTGTTTTATTATTATTATTTTTAATAGAAAGATACTCGTAGAATACTTTATGTACAGTCAGCTTCACAATGTGGTACCCCCCTTAAAACACCTACGTTCGATCCCGGAGTACTGGGGTACCCAATTAATGCAGCCCACTGTACAACATACCTACTTCAGGTATTACAATGAAAAACTTATAAATAGAGCGACATGATTGGCAACACATTTATATGGATTACTTTTTTTAACTTTATTCTATAACTTGTTGTGTTCATTGTGTTCAATACTAACTTTGAAGTGGGTATTCTTTTTTTACTCAGTATGGAAAATAAAATCATCGTTGTAGATTTCCATCTACACAGAGACAAACTAGAATGACAATAATCTTCCCTTGTAATCTTCATACAAATAACTTGCGAATACACAAACAGAAACAATAAGAAATAAATGTGAGCAATCACGCATACCTGTACCAACAACTATTTTCCTTATTCGTAACAACTGAGGGCAACAGAATAATTTCCCATGTATGTAAGGGGAAATAAAGTTGTAAGCAACAATACCCAGTTAGCAACAAATATGCTACAGAACAATTTACGGAAAATTAATGTGCCCCACTCTAGTTGTTGACATTACAAGTAAATTTCTTTTCACATCCCTCGAGAGAAGTGGCGTGGTTATTTTTTTGTTCACTAGTTAGTAACACTGTTGTTTCATGAGAGCTTGTGTAATTGTGTTAAGTTTTTCAACTTTAATTATTGTGCTTTTGTTTGGTTTTGAGTTTGCTTGTTTTGGTGATTTTTGTTTCTGAATGCTATGTTAAGAAATCAAGCGTTATTTCGTGCTAAAAAATGATGTAGAAGCTTTCAACTATGTTGTTGTTGGGGTCAACTTTCAATCCAACTGGATGCAGCTGAATATATGTATTAACATGGAGTGTTTGTCTATCTGACCTACACAGCACAGTTAGGTCTGGGTAATACGATACCCTTTGGTAGACTGGTTGTCAGACTTTCGAGCCACCGAGTAGCTGTAACGAGAGTCAAAGATGAAGCTGACCACTGACTTAGCGTGTTTTGAGGAACAATGAAGGTGGTAACTCATCTACCGACCACTGCTTACCTCTGTATGTACAGCTGAAATTAATTAGCCACGAGTTCCTCACGTTAAATAAATTAGTAGCTTAAGTAAATTAATACTTAGTCGTGGTTGTCTTTCGTAATCGTTGGAATTATATCGAAGCAAAAATTTCTGAGTGGGCAGAAAATAAATTGCTACAAAACAAAGTATCTTAAATCACAAAAACACTTCAGAATACAATAACAACTAAAATACTTCAGCACTCAAGTTCAAAGCATGATATATGATATTACAAAACTTTACATTCAAGAACATCAGGGGTGCTACATAGGTGTGCGGGGCGGCATAATTCGCCACAATTAAGCTGCAAATTCAAAAATATATGCGTACGATATAAGCAGTCTGGACTAAGACTAACATCAGTAGCGGGGTCATAGAGATCAAATATGTAGTCGCTTCTTCCAAAAACCGTCAAAGCCGGCTCCAACATAGTTGGGACAAACATAATTATCATTATTATGTTCATCCAATGCATTTAAGATTTGGTCAGCTTCACGATGTGGGTACCCCCTTGAAAGCACCTACGTTCGAACCCGGGGAATGGGGTATCCGACTGGGGTACCCAACTGGGATACCCAACTGGGGTACCTAACTGAGGTACCCAATTGATGCAGCCCACCGTACGTTTATAAAAATGCCGCACGGTTGAACTTGAATTAGGCCATGCCGACTCGAGGATGATCGGCTATGAGCCGAATGAAATTACAAACAACGTGTATTTACTTCGAATCGGCATTGTAATTCAACAAATACAACCGAATCTAATATACCTAACCGACAAATATGTGGCACCCCTTACAAACCACTTTATATCATATCCGACACTATCTTTGCCAATAAATTCAGGTCCAGTAAAATTTTTAGTATAAAAATGTCCTTATCTTTGCAAACACGACTGTGAGATCGGAGCTTCACGTGTGGAATGCAATTTCCTCTAGATTCAATTACACATGCCGTGCGATTCGGCATTCGTTTCGTTATTGCTAGTATGGTATTTGCATGTTTATGTCTCTGTTTTGATTCTAAGACTGGATACGTTTTCTTACATGTTTAATGCGTGGTATGGTCATGTTTTTGCATGAACTTGCAAAATTTTGTAGCTGGTATTTTATTCATATTTTTTTCTGCTTGATGAAATTTAGATACCTCATACCGGTAGCATTATACCTAATAGCTGTTTTCCAGCTAAAACTATTCCTATACTGTTCACAGCTTGTCTTAATGAACGGAATATGTATGTTATATTTACCAATGGTGGCCCAGTGGTGGCGGCCCCGACTCAGTGGACCAGTGGTGGCGGCCCTGACTTATGAGCAGTAAGTCGTGGGTTCGAACCCAGACAGGCGCATTACTTTGTGTAATTTATTTCAGCACCGCTGCTCTCAAAACGGTGAAGGAAAACATCGTGAGGAAACCGGCATGTCCTAGAACCAAAAAGCAGAACAGGCGCGCTAACGGTGCCGGAAAGGCGAGGCGCAATCTAGTCTATATTGTCACGCATTTTTGCCGTCTTGTTCTCTCCCTGTGGCTCCGCTCCCTGGCTAGCAAGCGGTGCCCGCGCCGCGGTTTCGCCACGCCCGCGCCACGATACGCCATCTCAGTATGTCTCACGCCACACCAACTGTTCTATACATTTTGTATGAAATATCAAAGAAGTGGCGCCGCGACCGCGCTGCAACTGTGCCACACCACCGCCCGACACCTCTTGTATTTGTACCGCGCCTAATGGCTAACAGGATGTTGTGAGCATTTTGAAACGAAAAAAAAACTCTTTCTTCCTTTTTGTATCCCCGTAATGCTAGGTGCCTGCCATTATGTACACAAGCACAGACTAACTTATCACGCTTGCAATACCCGAAGGGCTAGGCAGAGCTGCACTTAGTAGTACACCCACATTTTCGCCAATACACAGGCAAACTTTGAAAACATTGAAAAATTCGTAACCCTATACTGTAGGTCCCATTCCATGAAATCTAGGAGCAGTATAATCCAGGGTTTTTTTATAAAAGATATTCGAAATTTGCCAAATTCGCAAAGCGATTGGCCAATGGTAGCAGCACACCTTTTAGCAAAATCAAACGTCCAAATCACAGACTGCACAGCTGCTGTCCAAATCACACACAAACACACATAGCTCTGCTAATATGAGACGTGATGAAGCTTTGGAAAAACCGAAACGTCAGACTTTCCTCAGATCCTAAACTAATTTCTCACACCAGTAATCTTCGGCCGCTGCAGGATATACGCCGCCGACTCAGCACAAGACCGAACCGATGTGATTTGCGGGCTAGTCCGTAAGCGAAATTTGATTGGTTGTCCGACATGCTGACAGCAATGTCACTTCTAGATTAAGTACCGATTCGGTTTGGGATTTGATATGACTGTTGTTTTGGAGTTTATGTTTTGGTGATACGTTTTTGAGGGAGTCGGATAGCTGTCTCTTAAAATAAGATACGCCTTGTAATTCTCAAAGGTAGGGGTGTTACTAATAGGGCACGCCACGATAGTGGCGGTAAGTCCCCTCTTTGAGGAGTGGCTAGAGAGGCGCCACGGCGTCCTCACCTTCCGCCTGACGCAGGTCCTCACCGGACACGGATGTTTCGGGAGGTACCTGCACCGAATCGGGCGGGAGGAAACGCCCGGGTGTCTCCACTGCGAGGATCGACCGGAGGACACGGTGGAGCACACGGTGGAGGTCTGCCCTGCGTGAGCAGGAGTTACTCGCGACGCGCCAGTGCGGCGATCGGCGGCGGCGACCTCTCGCGTCCGGCCCTGGTTCTTTCCATGGTCCGGAGCGAGACGGAATGGGAAGCCGTCACCTCCTTCTGCGAAGCAGTCATGCTGGCGAAGGAGGTGGCGGAACGAGAGAGGGAGAGAGCCTCTCTTCCCGGCCGCCGCGGGAGACGCACCGGGCGTCGGGGGCCACGTGGTGGCTACCGGCCACCGTAGATGCGGGCCTGTGGACGGTTAGCTATGGGCTAGCTAGCCGTCCGTCCGTCTAGTAGTGACGACAGGCCGTGTCGACGGCGCGTTCGTGTTCCACGCGCGCCTCAAAGAGATGTCAGCAGAAGAGAGGGGCCCGCAAGGGCCGAAGCCTGCCGGGGTTGCGGGACTGTTCGAAAGAGATACCGCGGCCCCGGAACGTAAAGGGCGAGGAAGGAACATGGATGGGTTTTAGTCAGTAAGAGTCTGACACTCCCTCCCGCTCCGCCCAGAGTGGGAGAAGTCATTTGATGATTTCCCATCCTAAAAAAAAAAAAAAAAAAAAAAAAGGGGTGTTACTAATAAGTACGTCCACATTTTGCCAGTTATGTTTAAGTCACATGTAATAAGGGGCGAGCCTATTGCCACCAACCTGGCATCAATCCAGACCTGATTGCTACTGAGAAATTCTTGGTGGAAAACCCAATAACTCTTTAGCCGACCCGGGGAAAGATTCCAGGACCTCATGGTCAGGTGTCGCGCTTACTAGGCCAACGAGGCAGTTTAGCTGTCAAATGACATGTCATCATTTTGATTTTCAGTCTTAAACAAACTTGTTGAGTGTTATTGAAATACAGGGTGTAAACCACCTCATCACGAAGCCGCCAACCAAGCATTCTGTACATCAAACTAAGTAATTAACACACGTTACTAAGTAATGTTTATGATCAAACTAAGTAGCTTTACGCAAAAAATATTGCTGTAAAACAACTTTTTTTTTCAAGGTGAAAAATCACGTTTGACGTTTCACGTGATATAACTTAACGCACTCAAAACATTGTGCTTATTGATGGATTGAATAGTACGGGGTTCGTGTAGATATTTATAGTAATAATCTTGCAATAAACACTTGTATTTAAAAAAAAAAACTTCTCAAAAAGTTGTATCTTTGACCCCCAATATCTCCGTAACTAGAAGGTTCCCAGGTATGGTGTAGAGCAAAAAAATGATCGCAATAACGAGGAGAACAAGTGGTTTTTGGCTTTGAGGTGTTTTATACCCTTTATAAGTAATAAGTAAATAATAATAAAAAATGAGACCGTATTCCTCTATCCTACTAGATAAGAATTGAGGTAATAAAAGCCTAAATAGAATCATTTAATATGCTGAAATATATACTTGTTCATACCACTTTGAATGGCCAAAATGTACTGCAATGGCCATATTAGTTAATTTCCTTGCGTTTATTTTCCCATTATCATGTCTAAGAACCTTCTCTTAGTGTCATAACCATCACGATTCCTTTGCGAGACAAGGACGGAGTTATACAAAGTGTTACTGCCATCTCTTTCTTTCCCCGAAACAATGGTACACTAATCCTCGACAGCACGGCCCTTGAGACTTACCTCTACTGCCGAAATAAAGGAAGTTTTCTTCTATTTCCGTGACGATTGCCAATACATTCGGTGGTTTAATATTCATGAAACATTTCAAGACAGGTTGCCATGTTTTCGTATGAACAGATTCAGTATAATCGGCTTATATACATGGGGCTTTTTCTTTTTATGTTTTATTTATTTTTTTGGTTGGCAAAAACTGAGCTTGTGTATTTAAAAATATAAAAATAAACGAATAATATTCTACGAGTACAATTATTTTGGCCTACGTTTATAAATTGCATTAAAGGCGTTTAAACTTTTTATTCATCTTTAGCATATAAGCTGCTGTCTATTACTTTAATATGTATTTTTATTTTTATTGTTATATAGCCTCCAGTGGACCTCTGAGTTGGATTTACAATGCCGTCGAGAAATATCTCTCAGATATGCTGGTTTAGTTTCCTCACGGTCATTCACTGATCCAAGTGATAGATAAACAATACGCACATGAATCTAAAAATTTGGTAATTTCGTGTCATAGTTCGTTATCCTATGCATTATTCAAAATAAACGATAGCCAAAAATCGCAGATTTAGTTAACTTCACTACCATGCCCCCACTATACGCACAAACTTAAATACGGTATCGTAGTAACGGCAGCAACGTTTAAATTCTAGAACAGTTTAAAGTCCCATACATCAATGATTGACCGTTCCACATTCTACAGTTGGAATTTCCGATACCCGAACAGTTAAAGCGCTTTTGAAACAAAAGTCACACATTGGCCTGAAAAGCCGCAACCATCCAAATAATTAGACACCCCCAATTATTACCAAAGACGGAACCTACAGATGTCCATTCAGTACCGAATGTTAATGCATCGAATGTGACCCACAACGGTGAATGGATGCACCAATTAATGCTTGTAGGAGACACGGCACGAAGCGTTAGGCGACTGGCACTCAGATACATTGGGAATTGGAAATGTTCTGTTCCAACAATATTGCACTGCCATACAATCACTCTAATAAAGTTAGTTGTGTGCTGGAAAGTTCTATTCGTATACGGTGTTAGTGACGGACTAGTAGTGTTGGTTTGTGGCATTCAGGGAAATATCTTTGATGTACATATTCATATTCATTTTATTTTGCGTACCATAAGTTTTAAAAGATGTTACAATGGGCTTACAGCTAAGAACAATTATGGACCCTGTTAGGGCACAGCATTATACAAGATTAACATACATTTTAAGTAGTTAATTAAAGATATTATTTACAAACAGAGGGTATGTTACACATTTATCGGAGTAAGATATATTATTATTATAGGTATAGTAATCACATAAAATAACAACATTAATAAAATTTTCAAGATTCATTAGATCAATATCATTGTAATTATTGTCGACATTTTAAGAAACATAATGTAGTAGAGATATTTATTTATAATTATTGAGATCAATTTATCTTAAATTATTACATTAGTTTAAGCACATCAGTAGGCAGGGAACATAATTAATTATAGTAAATATTACAAAGTGTAAAATGGATAATTCTTAATATTAGAGGTACTTAAAACTATCGAATTTAATTGTACAACACTTGATACGTAATACAATAAGTAAGGTGAAGCCGGAGTTTCGTATAAAAATCCTCCAGATTGGTCTTAAAAGTGATACTTGCTAATAAAACGTTTCATATTTCAACAATCACTTTCAAAAGGATTGATGTAATAATATGTTTTTTTTTTGGAGGTGGTGTCAATCCAATACCAAATTTTTTTACTTTACACAACATCTTTGTCGCCTATAGAACGTCACTAGTTACAACATCGAAAAATTTATTTTAATCTATGATAGCTTCAGAGCAGCGGTGGCCCAGTGGTGGCGGCCCCGACTTACGAACAGTAAGTCGTGGGTTCGAACCCAGAAAGGCGCATTACTTTGTGTAATTTATTTCATCACCGCTGCTCTCAAAACGGTGAAGGAAAACATCGTGAGGAAACCGGCATGTCCTAGAACCAAAAATTCGAAGACATGTGACATCTACCAATCCGCACTGGGCCCGCGTGGTAGATTATAGCCCATTCCCTCTCATTGAGAGGAGGCCGTGTCCCAGCAGTGGGAACATTATAGGCTGATGATGATGATGATGATGATAGCCTTACAAAAACCCGTAGATTTGACAACGCCTGTAAAACACGGCATTAGTGTTCGAATGGTGTTTTAAGATTTTGATTTTTTTTTTTGATTTTGATCTTATTGTGTTCGTAGCATTTTGATCTGATTGTGTTCGTAGCAAGATCCAAAATACACATGCGAATTTACGTAACCTTTACGTCACCCATTCGAGTTAGGGTCTCAGAACAACTAAGCTCTTCAGTCGGGTTTGCTCAAAACCAGCTAAGTTCTCGTAGCCAAAACCATACGTTGGATGGTAAAGAGAATTCGTTATGTGCTTGAATACAGGGTGTTGCAGGAAACCACTTGTGATAAGTAGACGAGGGATGCTGTACGGAGAGAGATCCTGAGACCCAAGCACCTCAACATGAGCCTCGCTTGTGCAGTTTGGGTTAAGTGGACCCTAATTGGGTTAAGCTATATGATATTATCTTGCAACTTACAGTGGAGAAAAACTCCTTAATACTCTGGTCTTGGCTATATTGACCAACATCCGGAAATAAAGCAGTTTTTATATACAATGATTATGTTTTGTACGCGAGAATATACGGCTACAAAAAAATCGAGTAATTCAGAGAATTGTCGGAAAAAACTTAAGGTTCACAAGTTTTATGGGTGTGTGCAATTCACTTGAAAATGTTTGCAGATTTCAAATTCGTATGACACAGTAACACATATCATTTCTGCCTAGCTTTTTCCCACACTTATTAGATTCGGCTTCCAGTCTTACTGGATGCAACTGATTACCAGTATTTTACATAGTGCGACTGCTGACCTCCACATCCTAATTTGTACTGGGCGATACTGTATCCCTCCTGTAATCTTTGACGGTCATTACCTGTAACGACTATCAAATATCACACAAATGACAGCCGGGACCAACGGCTTAACGCACTTTCTCTCGGTACGCAATGATGATCATATCCATAGATCGACCTTCTTAAGCAAGGTTTAAACCTTGAAGATCCAACCGTACGGCTGTTTTGATTAAGCCACAAGTTCTACAAGTTCCACAGTAGCAACTTGTATCTGTATAAAAACAGTTCTAAAGTGCTTTTGAAATAAATGGATTGAATTTGACATGGAACCGCCCATGTCCCACAACGAAACTTTACTATTGATTCATCGAACATTGTACGCAACATTTAACAAATTACATCACATCTGACGTTTGGAAGCGCCACGCGTCTGTCAAACGGGTATCGGTCCCAGGCTATTTATCATCGAAAACGATCTATTTATCATGGGCCGGGCTATAAACTTATAATTACTACGTCGTGATTATAAAACTTTTGGGTTCGCTTCGTTGTTGGTATTTACTTTCGGCTTTATTGCATGGAAAATAAAGAGCTTTTGGCGATGTCAACGGTTAGTAACTACTGAAAATGTACTGGTGCTGTTAGCTTGCATCATCATACTGAAGGTCTCTCCATGACTTCCAGTTTTTTCTATTGTGGGCTATGTGGTCCACAGGTCGTTGATTTTATCCAGCTTGTACCGCCGTCTGGCTGTGTCAGGGTTCCAGAAAGTGGCTATTCTGGCCTAAAACTCATTAGGCTTCCGACAGACGTGCCCAGTCCAATGCCACTTTAGCTTAGCGGCTTTTAGTTTCAGCGCAACATCCGAAATATTTATTTTGTGACGCGGTGTGGTGTTGCATACACGGTCGGATTGTTTGACGCCTAGAATGCTGCGCTCAATTTTTAATGGTTATAGTTCTCATTGAAAATTCTTAATCATTCACAAGCATAAAAGAAAATTGAATGAAACAAGGATACAAAATAGGTTGATAATGTTATTATCAACCCATTTTGTATCCTTGTTTCATTCAATTTTCTTTTAAGTCTTATACGTATTAATTTCTTTAATGTTTTCGCCAGTACCCCGTCAGTATTTCACTTCATCTATCTTCGATACCGATTACTGTGTTATCAGAGTTAATTTTTTCGCGTTCAGACTAGCTTTTTTTAAATGTTTGTATTTCAAATTCGGTCATTGCACACTACTAGTTTTTATTGTGATCCAAAAATAATGTATTGTGCCGCTGTATTTTATACTTCATATTCGTTTTACTGTTATAGGTACACATCACCGTGACCCATTTCCCGATTTAACTCTTAAAATTTATGCACTATTTTTTATTCAGAACGTATTGCGAATGTCATAATCATATATCGTAAAGTTGATACGAGTATATGCTGAAATTGATTGATTCCATTCAATTAGCGGACAATACGAGGTATTCAATAAGAATTAACGATACCCAGGGGGTATCAAGCGATGACGAGACGGTAAGTTCGCATTTTTTTTATTTGTATTCCATCGCTGTTCATGTGTAGACGTGGTGCATTTTTAACGGATCTTGTTCAACAAAAAGAGCAATGTATTGTGAAATAGGGGTTGTTGGGTAAAAGTTTCAGTTGGTGAATTATAGTGGTGGGTTCTCTGGTTTTCTGGTTTGCGGCCAGTACGGAATCAATAGCCAGGCCTTTATCTGGGTTAATCGTTTTGTGTTTTCGATAATTGTCGCGTTCATTTTAATGTTGGAATCGACGAATAGGAAAGATAAATATGTACCGTATTGGTCGAAGTTGCTTCATGCAGATTCATGGAATTACTGGAGTGTTATTTTGTTTGTTGAGTTATTAATGTGGTATTTCGAGCTATCTACTTCATAATAAATACTGTGGTTCTTCGTCGGAATGTTTTCATTAATCAGCATAATAACATGTATAATAGTTGGAAATGCGGAAATCTGCCGGTATCAGAGTTACCTCTCAGATGAAACCCATCTGTTTTCAAAGCAAGAGTGAAGAGGCATCTTCAGGGCACGCTCGTTCCTCGTTACAGACCTCATCCATAGCTTTCCATCAGGCATGATGGTGATCCAGAGCAGGCTCATTTTGCAGTTATTAAAATGGGGCACTATAAAAGCTAAAAACACAATGCACACAAATCTGTGTTTCAGGGGAGAATAAACCTTATTTAATTCATTAATTACATCACAAAATCAACTACATAGTTAATTAATTACACACCGGGCAGTTAAGCTAAAGTAGCAGTAAACTCGAATCACCGTAAAATGTCCATTAAATTGCAGTGTCTTGAAAAAAAGTCTGCGACATTGATATGTACCTGAAGAAGATAAAACAAACTGCTTTACAAGAGCCTAGAGAAAGCTTTTAACTAAATTGTATTTTTATTTAAATTCTAAATACCTAGTGTGTTTTATTTCAGCACTTAAAGCTATTAAAGACACGGGAACGAATGCTTTTTACATAAATTTTCTCTTTCATTAAAGAGGGATATGAGGCCGTAGTTTACTTTTTTATGCAAATCCTTTTGAGTGGTTATTTAAAAATATTACGTGGTCACACAATTTGGGTTTTTTAATTTTAAATTTTATGTTTTGTTAATGAGTTGCTTATTTTCTTAGTTGCAGCTTTACTTAGAGATTACTTTTAAATGGAATGAAAATTATTTTTAATAATGAATCTAAAGTATGCGAAAGGTTCTCCACATAAATATTTATGTAAGTGAAGTAGTTTTACATTATTTTTCCAGTTCTACTTCTTCGTCATTTATCTATTTGTTTATTCAAAAATACATTTTTAAGCTAACAGTTTTATACCAAAACGCTAAAAAGCTAACAATAATCATATTACAAATAACATCTTTTACCATATACTTACAATAATTGAGAAAGCAAAATAAAATAAAAAAAAAATACATGTCAAGTTTAATAATATCACTAATAAAATAATATAAAGAAGTCACAAAATGTTATGAGAAAATAATAATAATAAAATCTTATGTCATATAGGTACGGTTAGACCGGTAGCCGACCGAAAAGGTTGGGAAGATACTGCCGAAGTCAAAACTAAAATACTAGAGCTAATTTAACTTGTCAGTGAAATTCAATAATATAACAGTCAAGACTAAAATAAAATAAAATCAAATAAGAGGAAATTACAAATCAATTGCTTAAAAATGATAATACATCTTTCCATAAAGAGCCAATAGTATCCATGTCATGTAAATGATTCCCCTTTTTTTAATTAAAATATTTTTGACCAGTACTCTGCCACCTCGACAGCGTTGGTGGTCGCCTGAAAATTCAAATCATAGTTTCATAATAATTCATGACAAAAATACTTTTAAATTCTATGGTTTATTTTTTCAAAAGTGTATTGAAAAACGTCATTTGATACACGTGGACGTTTGTTATGGCAGTTCTCGGCTCAAAAACACCCTCGCTGACGGCTCGTGTGTTAATCCTGCCTCGAATACAATAACAAAAGTGTATCAAAATGTACTATAAAAAACAATGACTAATGTAAATCTTACATAAATGCAGCAAAAAGACCAATGAAAATGCTACGTTGTGCACATTTCCAACTATTCTTCGAAATTTTTATAGACAACAAGCAATTTCCTAAAAAATCATTCAATCTTCTCTTCCAAGAACCTTAAACTCTAATGGGGCACTGGCACACGCTATATAGCATCACTATTACAATCTGATATTACAATTTGTTCTAGTTCCCTGGTATAATTTCTTGAAAGTTATCATCATCTGCCTAGCCTCTTCCCAACTACGTTGGGGTCGGCTTCCAGTCTAACCGGATGCATCTGAATACCAGTACTTTACATGGAGCGACTGCCAATCTGACCTCCACAACCCAGTTAATACTGGGTAATACGAATACTGGGTAATACGATACCACTTGGTAAGACTGGTTGTCAAACTATTTGGGCCACTGACTACCTGTAACGACTGCCAAAGATGGACAAATGACAGCTGGGATCAACAGCTTAGCGTGCTTTCCGAGGCACGGAGGAAACTTGGTATGTAAGGGTGGTCACTCATGACGGCGCGTTCGTGTTCCACGCGCGCCTCAAAGAGATGTCAGTAAAGTGAAGGAACTGTTCGAAAGAGATACCGTGGCCCCGGAACATAAAGGGCGAGGAAGGAACATGGATGGGTTTTAGTCAGTAAAAGTCTGACAATCCCTCCCAAGTGGGAGAAGTTATTTGATGATTTGACATCCATAAAAAAAAGGGTGGTCACTCATCCACAGACCAACCTAGGCAAGCACGGCTTTACCTTAAGATCGGTCCGAGCGGCTGTTATTATTTAGCCATGAATTCCGTATAATTTCTTGGAAATATTTTTTTTCATTTGCATTTCGATTTGTGTTAATTAAAACAGACATTCACACTACTAGTTTTCTTAGAATTTCTCGGAATCCACTAAATCATCCTTACCAATAAAATATTTCAGTCTTCGAACCCTTCCAAGAAATTGTACCAGAAACCTAGCAGATGGTAATAGAGCTGCCTTGCGTCTGATGAAAAGAACACTTGGAATTTCAACGCTCTATTTAGCGATAAAGAATAAAATTACAATTCATTTATGTGTTACTACGACTAAGTCCGCTTAAACACAAATTTTCACAAAATCCTTGTTTTCCTTCTCTTCCAAAAAATTGTACCAGGAAACTAAAAATACTAGGAGATCGTAATAGCGATGCTTTGTGACGGGTGAACGGTAATGGGGCACTGACATGGAAGAACCCAACATGTGTTGTTTTATAAGATTTGTTTACTAACTCATTTGGGTGGAGATTCAAGGGCAAGACTTATACCATGTATTATGGTATTGAAGGTAAAAACGTTTTCGGTTTGTTAAATTAGGGTACAATACTCAAACTCAAACTCAAAGCATTTGTTTCAACTAGACCATTACGGCACTTTTGAATGTCAAAATACAAATAACGGTGTCGATTCTGTTGTGCACAAACTAAACTTAATATAGACTATTGCTATCTTTTACTAAAAGGCAGTGCGAGAAAAGGACGGCTATAGCTATGCACTAAGTTAGAAATGTCAAACTAGTTTATGCCTTGCGCTTCACCGTGTTTTTAGTCGACATGTTTTTACGTGCACCCTTCATTTGTATGGAAATTTTAGTTCCAATTAAATTTGACAGCTCTAAATTACGTCCGTCTCTTTCTCGTTTTATTGGTGAGAAAAAGATAGTAATAGCCTAAATTAAGTTTAGTTTGTGCACAACAGAATCGACACCATTATCAAAGCTACAGTCACAGTCACAAGGCATAATAACTTGAGAAAGTACTGTAGTTGCCCATTCCCTAGCGTAGATCTCTATGGAGAAGAACGGGCAAAAAACTCCATGGACACTCTTTTAAATCAATATATTTTTTACAAAATCTTGGTTACATCATTCATGTGTGATTATACATATATGTGAGAACGATGTAGAAAGAAGTGCACATTAAGAGCATCTAGAGAAAAGATTAAATCAACAATATAAAAAAAAGAAATTAAAATTAACCGTGGCAGCTAAGAGATGACCAGTCTCAACTGATAGCGCCCGTTCACGAACATGACGCATGTATCGGCGCCATTCAACTCGACCATATTGAAGGGAGCTAAATGACCCGACACACACGCCACCATCAGCGAGACATTTGAGTGAGCATGACATTCTCTCAGCCGCCAAGGCATATTCAGTCAAAAAAAAAAAGATAACAATGGTGGCTTTACAGTACATAGAACTCACACAAATGTGCTATGCAATTATATAATACTACGAGATGGAATTTATACAATGCAAGGATGTTTTACGATCTTCTGCAGCTTCCACAATAACGTAACCTGGGAATCAATTAGTTTGCGTATGGTTGTGGAGCAGGACCAGCATTGAGCCAAGCATTTTTATCATTAATGTAATCCCCCAAATTATAATATGCTTGTATTGTGCGTTTTATACAAAATTTAAATTTCGTCTCATTCAGTTGTAGAATAATTACATTTTGTTGCTAATGAATGAATACGGCCTCGCGGAAGACCGAGGAGGAGATGGCGGGACGCCATGGATAGCTTTCTTGCGAATTGGTGATAACAACATACCATTGTGATAAATGGAATGAACAGAAAATGAACATGAGTCATTGATTTTCACATTGAATCCAACCACTGATGGACATAAGTCGCCTGGTCCTATGCTCCTTTCATCCAGCAGATTTCCACAGCCTTCACCAGGTCATGGGTCTATCTTGGTGGCTTTCTAACGCTGTACTTCTTGCATGTGTGTAAATGAGTATTCTCTAGAACTTTCTGGTCTTTCAATTGGCCTAGATAGCATGCCTGAGTCCTAGCTGTAGGCAAATTATAACCTGATTTTGCTCTCCTACGAGTAGAAATCCCTCCGAATAATTATGTCGCAAGACCATAAACTAATTCAACAAAAACAACTACCAACTAATTTTTTCCATCTATTTCCCTACTCCCACTGAATGTATAAAACATGTGGGGTCCCAAACATGATCATCAATCTAACACCACTATGGAACTGCGGTATATTTTCCTTCTAATATCGACCCTGCCCTTGAGAGCGACCCTTTATTACTTAGGTACATGTGGCAAGGGAATACATTGTTTTTCATTTGTTTGTTTTGTGAAACTGACCAATCAAACGGATATGGGAAGAATCCTACTTCCTACTTCATAAATGCGAAAGTTTGTGAGGATGCTTGGATGAATGTCTATTACTCTTTCACGCAAAAACTGCTGACCGGATTTGGATGATGGTTGCGTTTTGAAAAATAATTAAGTTGCGCTGGTCGCGTTAAAAAATAGGTGCGCTGTGAGGAATACCTCGAAATTTGGGGCACACAGCTAGTCTATAACTTGGACTATTTACCCCGGTAGTACGATCTCGTAAGTCATTATCGCATTCCATGCAGGCGATGCCTCGGGGCATAGGCTAGTGATTTATAATAGACAAAAAAGTTTTTTTTGCTAATTTAGTGTGAATTACTGAAAAAAACAACGTGGAAACAAATTCATACTAAGGAGGAGGAAGGAATTAGATCGACGATGGAAAACCATTTCTTGTTCCAAACTTCAAACGTTCTAAACTGCTAGCGAATAAACAATAAAATTCTTATTAATCATTGTTTAAATACCAAACAATATATCAGCCTGAAAAATGTTTAAGTCCTAAATCTAGGGTATTAAGGGTATTAGTCCTTCATTTGGGAACCATTTGACACATGACAAAGAGTTAAATTTATCCATCATTCAACCTTAAACCTTAAATTAAAACCTTTTCTGACACTACCCAACCCAAAATCATATAGGTACAAACAGTCACGAGCATAAATATGTATGTATGGATACGAAATAACTGGGAATGTTTAAAAGGGACGTCGATGACTGAAAAGCTCTTTGGTAATCAGTTGTCGTGGTATGGTCATGGAATGCGGAGGAACAAGGAAAATCTCGTGAGGAATGTTTAGAGCATGAATGGGTAGAGGAAGACCAAAGAAACGATGGATGGACTGTGTTAAGGATGATAGTGGCAAAAAAGAGGAGTCTTATGAGATGACCAGTAACAGAAGGTATGAAAGAAGAAAACATTAATGAATTAGAATAAAGGTGTTCGATTCTACGCCAGGACAGGGGCTGGTGATCGAACCGTCCGCTGTCCGCGGAGCCCTACCAAACCTACCCTGTCTCCAATGCAATAAATGTAAATCAACTTACCCAATCTCGCCGGTTGGCTGAAGACGGTGACCTGTCCTTGGTCACGCCGGGTTTGTTCTGTATGTGAATCAGTGTAAATGGATAGTGTACTGTATGTGAAGTTGTGAGAACGGCGGTCTTCAAGGCACGCTGGTATTACTACGCGTGACGGTCGGAATGTTGCACAATAACAGTTCAATGCGACAACAAGCGGCTTCGGGCCGAACTGTTGGCACTACACCTTTCACTTTTCACAATTATAATGTTCAATTTTCAACATCACACGCGGGCTAAGTTAACCTCAAAATCGGCGTGGACAATTAACAAATAAGCCCGGTTTGGAACACAAATGGGGGCGTTCCGTCCAATCAACACTGAATCACAACCAAAATCTTGCAAACAAAGGGGATTTTCTTGGATTTTCCAATTATCTCAATCAATCAATAAAATTCGGTGTGATCTCGTAATGAAACAAAAAACAAGTGACAAACGTCAAGCGATGACAGTTGATGTCAGTGACAGTCCAAACGTCAAGTTGCGTTTCGATACACGTACGGCACGAAACAAAAGGTAAGGGAAAGATGATGGATACGAAAAAGCTATTTACTCCTAGATTATTTGATAGGAACTATGTATTTAAAGAAAGAAAGAAAGAAAGAAAAAGCATTTATTAGCACGCACAGGACAAAACACATAAAAAAATATCAGTTTAAAACTTACTAATAAAATTTACACAGAAAAAACAAACATATATTTAAAAATTAAAGAAACGAAACTCGTCCTGTACGAGGCCAAAAGGCTCCTATCTCAGCATGGTGCTGTAACATTAAAAAAAGAAACGTCACAGCGCTGGTATTCTGATAGGGCCCAAAGTGAAGGTGATGCCACGGTCAGGCCAGATACGGATAAAAATAAAAATAAAGTGTAGACGAATAAACAATACAAATAAATCAATGTGTGAAGTATAAATAAATATAAAGAAAATAATAAAACACCTACACCCCACGTTATGAATACTGTTCGCCAATCTATGCCATGCCTTACACTGGCAACACTGACGAACATAGACAGACGCGGGCTAATATAGTAATCTGTGGACGCGGGCGCAGCATTCACATATTTCACGTATATTTGTTTTGTTTTGTTTTGATTGGAATATTACGTATGTCAGCTAGCTAGCAAGTGAAATCAAACAAAACATGAATACCAAATAATACTGTGATCATAATCATCAGATAGTGTGCAGTGATAGTGTAATGTAAGATATTCGTATTAAACTGGGGCTGTCAACAGAGTCAAAACAAGACACAATATTTATGTTTAATAAGTGAGTTACCGAAGAAGGAAAAAAGTGACGAATTATCGGTAAAAGAAGTGCTTCTCAGTGTTAAGGTGACGGGAATTCTTAACCAAACACTAGAAAATGATTTATGAAGTGTTTCCAGAATTGTGTCCTGAAACCCAAATCGACCATGTTATTTGAGTAGTAGTATGTGACTGACTGTACCCATATATTGGAATCAACACACGAACGCACTCATTTTAATTTCCCGCAGTTGTGTCATAAAACTTAAGTGCTATTTTAATGGGGCGTTAATATTCAATAACAGTATAATAGTTGAGGCTATAGAACTGAAAATGTTGGCGAACTAAAGTGTTTTGTATCAAATGTACATAATGCTCGGTGGCAAAACATTTGTACCTATTCCATTAAGCATGCATTTTTCTCCTTATAAAATGATTTGAATGAGAAGATTGAGATTTCTATGACCAATTTAAACTGTGACGGGATCAACGATCAAAGGCCCTACTCCCTAACCTTTCGTCCATACGGACGGATCTATCCGTCTCTCTCGCGCACGTCTGCAGACGAGTGCGTGTGAGAGACGCGGATAGATCCGTCCGTATGGACGAAACGTTATGGAGTAGGGTCTCAGTTCCACATTGGCCCTCGATCGAAAGTTGAAAGACATTTATTTATTTCGATTTTAGGAAAACTTACAGCTCAACAGACAGCGAGTAATAGCTTAAACAAAATATGGCCAATTACAAGTTTTCAGTTTCGGTTTCAGTTCATGGCGAAAGAGAGCCCAGCACTGGGTTGACACAAGATAATAGTAACAGTAACAAATTGCAACTGTAAGTAAAAGTAAAGCTGTATTAAGTCATCATCATCATTCCAGCCGAAAGACGTCCACTGCTGGACATGACCTTCCCCAAGTGTCGCCATATTGACTCGCATTCAGCGGATTCCCTAGTCGGAGGTCTTCCAACGCAACGTATTTCGGTTAGCGGTCGTCACTTCAGAACTTTTCGGCCCTATCGCCCATCCGTTCTGCGAGCAATGTGTCCTGCCCATCGAGCTGCGTCGGAAACCTTGGTTTTCTTGCGGTGTTCTTCATTTCAGATTCGATCACGCAAGGAAACTCCGAGCATAGCCCTCTGCATTTGGTTGACTTTAAGCCTTCTGATGAGGCCCATTGTGAGCAACCAAGGCTGTTGTTAAGTATTCGGTCAATTTTCTCTTGTTATGACCCCAATACTTGCAACCAAAATATTCTTAGGTCGCTGACAAAAAACAGCTACTTACAGGATTCGTATATTTTTAGATAGTTAAGTTGATATATAGGTGACGTAACATTGAAGTAAGATTAATTTTACAAAAAAAATCCTCACAGAAACTAAATGAATTTTCTTTATGTTTGTATTAAAAAGACGACTGAACTTTAAAGAGAGGACCGTATTCGTGATGGCAGTCTCCAAGTGTAAAATTTTTAATTACACGGACCTAAATGAGGGTAGCGCATTCATTAAACGTGGAATCTCAGAAACATAATTTCGGGAATGTTTTTAATATAATAGTTGTAAATTTTGCTATGTGAGGAGAGAGCTATGTTGACTCGAACGTTTAGTCTCGTTGCTTGTGTGAAGAAAATTGTGGTTGAACATTCAACCACAATTTTCTTCACATCTTTTCTTCAACTCTCACATGAGAGTTCTCACTTTAACACTAGATTTCTAGCTGACATAAAGGTTTTGGCCATAAAAGTTAACGACAGACAAAATTTGACACACCAAATTCTTTAAGAAGTGTAGCACAAATAACAATGTATTATGATTTTTAGAAAGTTTTTTTTTAAATATAGGAAATAATTGTGGAAACATAATAAATAAGGCCTGTCTGTTCATACACGAAATTTCGTAATAATAAATAAGGTCTGTCTGTTCATACACGAAATTCATAAAGGAATGACCCTTTATGAATTTTTTTATTTCTTTACAAATTAAATACATTTTTAAATATTCCTTACAAAAAAAAAAAAAAAATCAATTTAAAAATATGAGTGTACTCATCATTATGAACAACTTTTACTGTGGAACCAAACCCTGAATCGCGAAAAAAATGTTTCCTCCAATATTATGTTCACATGTAACCGGTCAAAATGTATGGAACAACAGATTTTTGTTTTCGCGATTCAGGGTTTGGTTTCTTAGTAAAAGTTGTTAATAATGATGAGTACAATGACCACTTAAAAGATTTCGTGAATAAATATAGACCTTATATTATGAAATGTGCAGCCTGGTTTCAGGAATTTAAGTCATGTGATACTTAAGAGGAACATGACTAGGGAAAACTGTATAAATAAGATTAAGTTATTTACTTGCAAGAAACACAAAGGTAAAAAAATACACCTCAGTTAACAAAACATATCTGAAAAGGCAATGATTGTAGATCTCTACCTAAACTTTTATCATTTAAAGTCAGTTCAAATATATTCTTCAATTTAAGGAAAGTTTCTAACTTTCCAAACTGAACATGTTAAACAAATGCACGAGTGCATGTTTACCCAACGAGTGTGTGCAGGGTCATCGCCCCCTTTAGATGGCTGAAAGTTGCTGAAGTTGTATTGAAACAAAGATAATATCTATACAAATATTCTAAGTACATTCACAAGCACTAGAATGTATGCATGTAGTACATTTTAAAAGTTAATTTCTCCCATTGTGTTTGGCTGAGTATTACTTATACTACTTTTGAACCTTATTACTTAGCCCCATAAGGGTGAAAAGTAGTAGACCGTCAGTTAATTCGATAATATTAGTGCTTCTTTCTTATTTTATCGTGTGGTTAACCTGGTATCGAGAGTTTTATTCCGACCATGGAACTCGGACTTGGCTTTATATGCCGTCGAGAAATATCTCTCAGGCATGCTGGTTTCTTCAGTGGTCCTTCACCTAAACCCGTTATAATTATACAATACACACTTGACTCCGAAAAGTCAGCGGTTATTGCCTTGTGTTCGAACTCAAAACCAATGACTAGGCAATAATATTAGCGCTTATGACTGTATACGTAAGTTTTGGTTTTGATTTTGCAAACTAATTGTTGTATTATTACTTTGGTCTTGATCAATACTGGGGAGTATTGTGGTATCAAAATATGTACACCAATTAGTTTCAATTTTCAAATACATTTGGTTTCTTAATAAGCCGTTGTTATGGTTTGTTAATAAACCAATTATCTTCTAAATTAAACAGTTGTTTACCATGTGTACTACTAAACAAACAACTATTTCAGTTGTAGCTTTGTTTGCTTGAGGCTGTAATCGAGTATTAAGATGGAGTGTTGTATTACTGGCGAAATGTATGTGTACTATAAGCACGCTTCTGGCCGACCCTGTGGAAAATATAAGATGAAATTTTATTACGTTTTTTTTTAACAATAACAAACAAAGCATACGATAATAATCGTTTGGAAGTTTGGTATTTAATCAATATAGCCAATAGTAGATTACAAGTAAACTCGCTGACACTAAATCAGTGGCCCAAAAGTCTGATTACCAGCCTGCCAGTACTAACTGGGTTGTGGAGGTCAGATAGGCAGTCGATCCATGTAAAATACTGGTTTTCAGCTGCACCACTTTAGACTGAAAGCCCACACACAGTTGGGAAAAAAAAAACACTAGGCACATGATTAATAATCAAGTATACATAGTTGGCGTTTTCCACTTAGAGGTGGTCTGAGTCTTACCATAATGTAACCAGCCTGTAAAGTTCCCACAGCTGCAACACAGGTGTCCCTGTCCACTTAATGAGATGGAGTGGCCCACAATCCACCAAGTCACCACGTAGATCTGGTAGTGGATATCACCCAAGTCTCCAAATACAACAGCTTAGCTGGTAACAAAATAAACTCAGAAAAGTCTTTCGACAAAACTTCACCAAACATTTCAGGTGTACACTGAAATGTTTACATAATACTTCATACAACTCAACTATCCCGTAACGACTACTGATCCAAGTATTAAAATAAAGTGAAACACAAATAACACCGCACACGACGATGTTGTAAGTATTCCAGAGGGATCGGGGGATACCTGACTCACCTCCACAATTGGACATTACTGTAGAAATTGCTCCTTTATATTCCCAATGCATTGCGGTTTCAATATAACGCTCGTAGTAAGGATAGCTAATGGCAAATTACTGAATGTAATGTATTGAGTGGCTGTGACGCAGGCTCTTGAAGGAGCACTAAAGTTGAGTGCTGAAGTTGTTTTTAAGGTTTACTTTATTAGGGTAGTTATTTAAGTTTTTCAGTTTAGTAATAGCCCTTTCAAATATGACTAATGGACAAAGTTTCCATCTTTTTTGTGAAAGAAAGTAAACGAGTCTCTCCCCTAAACCTTAACCATAACTATAAGTTGATAATGGTTGATATTGATCAACCAAATACGATGAATTATCATTATCATCATCAGCCTATTAATGTTCCCACAGCTGGGACACAGGCCCTACTACGAGAGGGAATGGGCTATAATCAACCACGCGGGCTCAGTGCGGATTGGCAGATGTCACATATCATCTAATTTTTTGGTTCTAGAACATGCCGGTTTCCTCACGATGTTTTCCTCCACCGTTTTGAGAGCAGTGGTGATGATGTAAATTACACGAAGTATTGCGCCTGGCTGGGTTCGAACCCACGACCTACTGTCTGTAAGTCAGAGCCGCCACAACTGGTCCACCGTTGCCCTCTGATAACTCATACGGAATCATATTTGACGATGGCTATGATTATGTCAATTTCTCATGTTCTCTTCATTCGTACAATACCATATAACAATAATCAAGTATACACGTGTACGGAAAAACGTAAACACCCATATTTATTTCTACAGAAAAACCACTCTCGCAATGAAGCGACGATCATCATCATCATCATTTCAGCCAAAAGATGTCCACTGCTGGACACAGGCCTCCCTCAAGTATCACCACATTGACCGGTCCCGTGCGATTCGCCTCCAGCGGATTCCCGCAGCCCTCACCAGATCATCTGTCCACCTAGTGGGAGGCCTTCCAACACACCGTCTTCCGGTTTGCGGTCACCACTTCAGAACTTTTCAGCCCCATCGGCCATCCGTTCTGCGAGCAATGTGCCCTGCCCATTGCCACTTAAGTTTGGCAATTCTACGGGCTACGTCAGTGACCTTGGTTTTCTTGCGGGTGTCTTTATTTCTGATTCGATCACGCCAGGAAACCCCAAGCTTAGCCCTCTCCCTTCTGTGACTTTAAGCCTTCTGATGAGGCCCATTGTGAGCGACCACGTTTCGGTTCCGTATGTTATCACTGGCAACACGGGAGAAGATACTATGCAACTTCCCGAACGCTATCCAGCCGAGTCGGATTCGACGATTGACCTCTTTCTCGAAGTTAGACCTACCTAACTGACCAAGACCAAGGTCATGTTGAATGCCCATGTAACACCCACTCCTATCAATATCGGAGACTCTACACTCGAAGTTGAAGACGATTATGTGTACCTGGGACAAACGGTCCAGTTAGGATTGCTTCTCAGCAATGATAATTTTAAAAATTACAAGTATTATTATCTATCTGAATTCGAATAATGCAGTTTTGTTGTTTCCATTTAAATAACATTGGCACATCCTGCATTTGTGTGTAAAATAAACATGATTTTATTTGTAACTTGACACTTTTTGCTTTAATTTAAAAATATAAATGGTTTTTTTTTTTGTAACGTTTTACGTGTACTTTTGGAAATCTTAAGCAACTAAACGTTTTAAAACAGATGTCTTTGTTTCACGGAATCGATAGACAGGGAATGATTCGGACAGAATCCGTATACTATTCATGTTTTATCATAATGTGTCTGTATATAACTTAACTAAAGCGAAAACCAAGTTTAACAGAACATCAGTACCTATAACTAAAACTTTAGTGTTGTGAACTAAATGTCACACGCGAACTTAGTAATTAAGTTACTAAATCAATATCTAATTGGAATACACGAACTAAACTAAGATTAGATCTATAAAGTTAGCATTACAGGGTAATCCGTTATTGATACAAACCAATAGCCTGCTTACAATGTCGTTGGACACAGATCAATATGGCTTCTGAAAAAATAGATACGCCGTTGTTACTTTTTGGATATTTTGAAACTAAGCATCAAAGTCATAATTACGATCAGACAACAATGAAACACGTGCTTTAAATCATTGTCGAACAGTACAAATTAATTCAAAACGCGATGGATAACGAACCAACAATCAACAACAACTAACAACTACAACAACGAAAAGAGTGACAATAACGATTTTTTGTGAGAGACACGTCAGATAATTTACTAAGTAAAATAAAAGCTCATGCAAAAAAACAGAAAATCCTGTTAACACAAGACTATTTGAAACCTCAAAAGACTACCAGCAATATACAGACATAAGTCAGTCCAAAATAATATCGTACACAAGCTACACAACTGAAACAGTCAACCATTTCCTCTGCACACAAACACGCTGTCAATGCATTAGTTGACACATCTCCTGGCGACTTGATCTATGACGTCCGATTGTCGCAAACACGCTGAATGGTTGCATCAATCATGGAGCCTAGCAGCCACCTGTCGATCTCTTGCAATGCATCTTCATCAGAAGCGAGACATTTACTAATCTGTCCTTAATCTGATACAACGATCTATTGGTGGTTCTAATCTTGCGAGGTGATGTAAAGGGTTGTACGTACAGTTAGCAAAGTCGTAAACTAAGATAAGATCATTTTCATTTGTTCAAACATGAGTATACACATACATTTCATGCAAAATGTTACATCAAATTATAATTATGACAGTCATGTTTTGCCTGAATGGCGTACTCATATAAGATATCGGGCACTACACAGCATCAAGTGATTTTAAATTCGTACATAATATTACAGCGATTAACATTCCAATTTAGACCGTAACATAAAACTAAAAGGTAAAATAAGATACAATCTCATCATAGTAAATAATACAAAATTAAAAAGAAAAAAAAAACAATAAAATTTGTCAGTTAGAAATTCATCAGTAAGATAAGTGTACAGCGCAATATCGCACCTTTAGAATTGAAGTGACTTAACTTAAAATTTAAAGAAAATTACTTTTATACATCGAGCGACTTAAAAACATGTATTCTATCAGTTCATTAAAAATAAACAGACCCTTTTAGGCTAAAAAAGGACAAACGAACTATTTCCGTCTCTTTCAAATCACGCGCTTACCGCGCCTCCCTCGGTATTGAAGGACCCCATTCAGTGTTGCGTTGACAGTGCTAAACGTTGGGTGCCGCGCGGTTGCTCAGTAAGCGACGTAAACTGTAATCCGCCGTTTTAATACTAAACGCAAGGTAAGTTATTCGTTCGATATTTATTTTTGTAACGACTGGTTTTAGTTTTGGTCGTTTTAATTCTAAATGGTAATAATGTTGTGGTGTCGTATTTGTACTGACGTCATTTCATTACTAAACATTGCATACATGATTGAGCCATATTTTATATTATGGCTTTACTTTATAAACCGATTTTGTGAATATGGAGACGTATACGTAAATATGTTTATTCTTTACTGAATTCTGTGTGGCTTAGCGAGCTTTATTGTAATTGAGTCTTTTTATTTCTATTTCAGTTAAAGATTGAGATTAATAATGAAAAGAAGAGCAGATCACATTTTGCAACTATTAAATAGCCGAAATGAAAATACAATGAAGGAACAGTGTGAAGAGATGAGAACAGCAAGTTCCGAAGATTGTACTAGTGTTCAAAATGAATCCGACGAGTGTGGCAAGGAAAACTATTTGAAACTACCCTTGGATAAGGCGACGGATGGAAGTACTAATATGAAACCTGAAATTCTACCGCAAGTGGAACGTGAACAACGGATTTTAAAGGATGTTAACAATCCTTCGGAAATCAGTCGTGAGTATAACGTTGATTCAATTATTATTGAAGAACAAACACCACAAAATACGAGAGATCGGTCCAGTAGTACATCATCATCCAGTTCTACTACGTCATCATCTTCAAGTTCCAGTGCATCGTCGTCGTCATCAAAGTCTTCTTCAACGGCGAAACAAAACGGAGACGAAATGAACAGTAAAAGTTCACCTTCAATCATACCAGCTACTCTAACAGACTGCACGAATACAATTTGTTCCGAGCCTTCAACTAGCAAAAGATGTTTAGATAAAGACATAAACTACCGTCAATCACCTGTGCATTCTGAGGAATCAGATGCTGATCTAAGTGACGCTGATCCAACTTATAACGATTCATCGCTACGTCGCCCTTTAAGTTCATCAACCACCACAACTGACAATGAAAATGATGTAAACGATGCAATTGTTTCTTCTGAATTACTTCCACAGAATAAAAAATCTAGGAAGCGTCTGCGCAATCCATCTCAATGGAAACAAAATATCGTTAAATCGCTTCGGAATAGCGGAAAAGCCTACAAATCACTTTCAAAAACCAATAAAGAGGTACCTACCTGCAAAAAAAGTAAGAGATAGTTGTGTTTGTAGACTTCGTTGTTCTGACAATGTAACCGCTGAGAAGAGATGCGAAATATTTGACTGTTATTGGCAGCTAAGTAATTTGGACTTGAAGCGATCTTTTATCAAGGCATGCATGATGGAGGTGAAACCCAAATACAAGTACACAAATGCTGCCAATCCTCGTAAACCAAACACCGCTTTTTATTTTACTGTTGATAGCCAAAGAATCCGCGTATGTAAAACTTTCTTTATCAATACACTAGATATAACAGAGAGACAAATAAGAACTGTGAAACTGAAAACAAATTCCAATGGTTTTGTAGCAGAAGATCTTAGAGGGCGATCTAGAAGCCGAGCACCGATTGACTCAAGTCTTGTACAAGATATTAAAGACCATATTAATAGTATACCGCGCATAGAGTCCCATTACCTAAGATCTTCTACTACAAGAGAATATATTGATGGCAGCAAGAGTATAAAAGAACTATGTAGAGACTTTAATACTAATCAAACCAAAGATAACAAACCTCACGCTCCATACTGGGTTTTTTACCTAATATTTACAACTGAATTTAATATTAGCTTTTTTAAGCCGAAAAAAGATTTATGTGACCAATGTACAAGATATGAATTAGCATCAGCAGATGAAAAGTTAGGTATTCAAGAAAAGTATGAAAAGCATATGCGCAATAAAAGAAATAAAATGAAAGAAGTGGGTGAAATTATTCTATCGAAGGCTTATAGTAACAAAATAGAGCTTGCAGAAAATAAAAAGAAAAATTTGAGTTATCTTGTAAGAACTAAAGCAATCCCTAGTAGGTACATACGCCTGGTTTTATGACTCGGTTATGTAATTAATGACTACTTAATCGTTTGATTTGTTCTAACTTTAGTGCTGAAGCAATTTATGTTATTGTCTACTGTTTTGATTTCCTAGAGGTGTATTTTATTATGTTAATTCTTTCTCTGATATTTTTATAAAAACTTACGGCTAGAAAAATACTTTAGATTTTTTGTTATTTTTCTACTCTTTGCTTATAGAAGTGTTTTGATTGTTTTTTTTATCAAACGTTGAGTTTTCGGAGATTATGTAAAACTATAGATTTTTATAAATTTACTTTAGTTGTAAACCAATTATGTTGCATTAAAATAAAACATAAGTTGGGAAGCATTTAATAATTTCAATTAGAATAGTAGGTAATAGTAAATAATACCCAGTTGGGTATAAGCTATGTATGAGCTGACTGATCTCAGTACCTACTAAATACTGTAAGCATCTACTAAGGTATTTTTTCAAGACTGATTGTGAAAAGGCTGAATATTTTCTAATAAGACCATTTTTTTTTATGTGAGATGTTAATGTCGTTTTGGTAGCAGTACCTAAGCCTTACCGTTAGCGTTGATTGTGATTAATATTTAATGATGACTAGTAAAGCAAAATTTCAAAATACACGATTACGAAAGCATACTCTGTTTTTCACTTTCCTTTAATTTGGCAAGTCATTAATAATTAACTAGCATATTCCAAAATTTGTCACCAAGCAAAAATATAACATCCGAAATTAACACGTTGAACGCCGCTTTCATTTTTCAGTCTTTCTGTTTGGGCCGTGGGGGACACCGTATGGTCGACATACAATAGTTCCGTTGGGGCCGCGGGGGACAACATATGACCGCGAGTCAGAGGCGATTTTAAGCGTCTCTATTGGGCCGTCGGGCACAGATATGAAGCTAATATGTATTTGACGTGACCCCCACGGCCCTGCAGACAAATAGATTGTATTTGGTTTTTAGTAAAAAATATGACTTAGAAAAATATGACAAATCATTTCGGGACACGACTTGTTTGAAAGTTCTAAAGGAAAAAGTGTGTATGATAATGTGTTATTTTCTATTTTTCCATAAAATTACTATTTAAAATGTGTTGTAAAATACTGTATACTGTTACTATTTACTGAAGTAGTTAAAATCTGGTTAAAGTGGTACTACATAGCTGTTAGGGTTTAATTTTTCGGGGATAGTTTGATTATTATTATATATATATATAGATTAATTAAACTACATGTTTGTAAATCAGAAATATAATAATTATTTATTACAGTTTTTAAATGAAACAAAATTAAATCAGACTTATTGAGATCAATATCAACGTTACTACACCTATTATTTAATGAATTTTATGGAAACAATTAAAACTATGAAATGGTTTGTTAGGGCAGGTTTCACAAAAAGTTACATCTTTTTTCGTCTTGTTTTTTCGTCTTGTTTGTTCATGCAGGACATGAGCGGGGATGACCGACACCCCGACCCCCGCGGCCCCCGCCAACGAACAACGCGATTTATTTCCGCGTGGGCCATGGGGGGCCACTGTTGAGTGACAGTAGTATTTTGGTAAAATAAAGTCACTAATTACTTTTCTTCGATTTATTTCATGTGATTTGGCACATTTTCTAGCCCCTAAAGCAATAAAAACATAAACGTAAAATTTAACAATCGGGCATTTTTGACCTGGCTCCTTTTACTAAATAAATGAGGCCCATATGTTGTCCCCCACGGCGTTTAACGTGTTAATAGCCTCTTTTTTAAATAGTCACAATTATTTTGGTTTTTTTAAGTAAAAAATAGACATAAAGTCAATTAAGCCAATAATATTCAAATGTTTTCGGAAAATAAGTGACATCTTTTTTTAATTATTAACACGTTAAACGCCGTGGGGGACAACATATGGGCCTCAATTATTTAGTAAAAGGAGCCAGGTCAAAAATGCCCGATTGTTAAATTTTACGTTTATGTTTTTATTGCTTTAGGGGCTAGAAAATGTGCCAAATCTCATGAAATAAATCGAAGAAAAGTAATTAGTGACTTTATTTTACCAAAATACTACTGTCACTCAACAGTGGCCCCCCATGGCCCACGCGGAAATAAATCGCGTTGTTCGTTGGCGGGGGCCGCGGGGGTCGGGGTGTCGGTCATCCCCGCTCATGTCCTGCACGAACAAACAAGACGAAAAAACAAGACGAAAAAAGTTGTAACTTTTTGTGAAACCTGCCCTAAGCCCCTAACAAACCATTTCTTTGTTTTGATTGTTTCCATAAAATTCATTAAATAATAGGTGTAGTTACGTTGATATTGATCTCAATAAGTCTGATTTAATTTTGTTTCAATTAAAAACTGTAATAAATAATTATTATATTTCTGATTTACAAACATGTAAGTAGTTTAATTCATCAAACTATCCCCGAAAAATTAAACCCTAACTATAGCCATACATAACCATAGCTATGTAGTACCACTTTAACCAGATTTTAACTACTTCAGTAAAAAGTAACAGTATACAGTATTTTACAACACATTTTAAATAGTCATTTTATGGAAAAATAGAAAATAACACATTATCATACACACTTTTTCCTTTAGAACTTTCAAACAAGACGTGTCCCGAAATGATTTGTCATATTTTTCTAAGTCATATTTTTTACTAAAAACCAAATACAATCTAGTTGTCTGCAGGGCCGTGGGGGTCACGTCAAATACATATTAGCTTCATATCTGTGCCCGACGGCCCAATAGAGACGCTTAAAATCGCCTCTGACTCGCGGTCATATGTTGTCCCCCGCGGCCCCAACGGAACTATTGTATGTCGACCATACGGTGTCCCCCACGGCCCAAACAGAAAGACTGAAAAATTAAAGCGGCGTTCAACGTGTTAAATAACAAAGGTTCTAATTACTTAAACTCACAAGTTTAGTATCCAATCATTAAAACAATTCCTATCCTACGGTTACTAACAAAAATTGTGGCATCAAACGCTTAGCATAAAGTATTATAATCGAGAAACTACAAAATGGCCAATTCACCAATTACATTTTTGGCGTTTACCAAAAAACAAGAATTTTGAATTATGTCACTATAATTCTAAAGGTGCGATATTATAAAGGCGTGATAGATTTGTGACTTTCAGCTTAGTCTCTTGTTCTTCTCTTACGTTATCTGTGAAAAAGAACTTGTAATTGCATTTATTTATTCTAGCTGGGGTCCAGGAAAAAATCCAAAACCAAGGAGACATAATGTAAAACGAAAGGAGGTTTACACAGAGACATTAAGGACCCTTTATGATCTCCCCATCATTGCGATTCTGGAAACTTTTCACAAATAAAAAATAAAACAAGTTTTGGTAAAATAACTATTTTGGATACCTCGTAAACCGTTTACTATTCAATTCATCCATCAGCACAATGTTTTGAGTACCTTACATTGAGATTTAACGTGTGATGATTCACCAAAAATAAAGTCGTCGTCGATATTGGAGTTACGTAAGTAGGTGTACAGAAAGTTTTGTTGACGGTTTCATAAAGAGTCCGTTTACACCTAGTCATTTATTCCAAGCTAAGCGATGATGATGATGAAAGTTTTTAGACGCCATCAGTCTAGAGTACCTCATATAATTAGATATTCTACATCATAATCACAGAATCAAGTTATCCAGAATAGAACGTTTGCAAAATTAAAGTAAAAGACATAAAATAATCAGAAATGTCACCATGATGAATTTGGTTCGAGACGTTTTTGGCAACTCTAGACTTCAAAAGCATCTGTAAATTATGGTCTAATTGCATCACGACTAACTTTTCTGAAAGTTGAGACCTGATTTATAGCGAAGTACTAACTTATGAACTTTATAAATGTAACTAGACATTGTCAACAAATTATGAAAGAATGCACATAATGAGCCTAAAATCACCAATTATCCGTGACTAAGCACAGTTCGAATTTATCTATAACTAACTTATGCAAGCGGGTTCGCCCATGTGAGGTTCGGTAATTAATAAACATGTTTGTCAAATGTCACGCAGATCCGGTCAATAGTTTTTGCGTGAAAGAGTAACATACATCCAAACATTGTAACGTTACATTTTCCTGGCTAGGGAAAATGTAAGGTCGCATTGGGATAGGTTTAAAAGAAAAATGGCAAGGGGGTAGAAATTTATTAATTTAGGGAAGCCGAGGTAATGTGGTGATAAATTCAATTCAATTTATTTATTTCAGGCTACAGCGACGATATATACCTTATAAACTAACATATATAAATTAAGTACAAAACTTGTGTTAGTAAAATAAGACTTAAAACTATGTTAGTAACACTTCACTTAGTCACACTTCACTTAAGGGTCCAGGTCCAAAGCTCACAGCTGGCAGAAACCGCTAGCCGCGGTGACAAGCTCGCTCGTAGACGCCAATCTTGGAGGGTTCAAGGGCCGAGGGTTACTCGCCATCAGTGTCCAGGTTCTCAGTAGTAGTATAGTAGATGTAGCAGTAGTAGCAGCAGCAAGTTTTCAAGGCCGTCAGGACTTCATTATGACGCCAGGGCTAGATCTCGCCGGCTTAGCGACCGTATCAAATATTTTAGAGTAATTTCCAGCTTGTTGCCGGCTCGAGGACCAAACGCAGACTGAATTTTCAGGCTCGGCTTTCCGTCGTCATGCAATTATGAATTTTTATAATGTTCCAGAACATAGAAGAGTAAATGGTTACAAAGAAGGTCAAACGTATACAACATATCTTACAACTCCTAGTTACAGCAATAAATTAAAAAGAAAACTAGGCTTGTCATTGACATTTCTCTGACATCACAAAAGTAAACAAAGATTTGGAAACACTAAAATGTACAGAAATGCTATAAATAATACGAATTAAAAGGCGAAAATGCATACTAAGCCTCCAAATAAAGGCTATGCAGTTATTCGGAACGAACGTAATCTATGATAAAATTTTGGATTACAGTAGTCAAAAATGTAAGTACAAAAACACAAACATAATAACGTTTATTTCAGGTAGTAAACCCATATAAATTACATGAAAATAAAATTCAAAAAACAAACATTCGCCTCAGCAGTTACCTTCTTTCCAGGGGCCTAATTCTGCTATTTTAATAAATTCGTCACTCCAACACGATTCCATTCTCATCCCATTGTCATTTTGCTTAAAGTTCGTAATCTGCTAAATTCACAATGGCCGGTCAATGGTCTCGTAATAAAATTGTGTTTTAATGGCATTGTCGTATTGTCATTATTATAAAACCCTTAGTACAAATGGTTTTCGAAATCTACTACTAAATGCGAACATTTATTCATGCCAGATTTCATGTACGAGATTAATATTCTATGACATTTCTTTCAATGGAGTGTCAGTGGTTGTTCATTGAGAAGTCATAATGGCGCCATTATGATAGTAGAATTAACAAACTTGTCAAAATTTGACAGAACTTGATCATTATGAAATGATCGAATACTCTGACACTATTGTAATAGCAGAATCGAGGCCCAGACATATTTTCCACACATTCCATATCCGCTACCAGAATGTCTGCCATAAAACTTTCCTTTTTGTGCTTATGCTATCAGCAATGTGTTCACCAAGCGTAATGATAATAGCAAAGTTTTATGACCCAAAAACCCTTGTTCAGCAGTAAACGTTAAAATGTTTTTATTTTGCAATTTTGTAAAGTAACTCCCAAATAAAGAGTCTGCAAAACTTTACTGCCCAAACATCCGTTGTTTTAACATAAAAACGTAGTAACCATATTCAATAACCCTAAACCGAAATTCAGAACTCGTTTTACTGACCAGGATATTCTACAAGGCCTAAATGATTGAACCCTAGGTTGAACCCTAGGTCAAAGATATTTCAGACAGATGGCATAAAGGTTACATGCTACGTGAATACATAAGACCTAGGCGGTGCTAGGCAGTTTTCTGAATGCAAATAGGTATCAAGTGAATAAATATTATGGCTAGAATTTTCTTTAACAATCTCTCAAGTGTGATCTTTATTCAGACTTCGCTATGATTGGTGGATTTAAAGATTTATTTTTTGAATACATGTCTCGTAACATGCTTTTCTTTTAAAGGGTGTTACTCGAATTGGGATTCAAAGTAGCTAAGGTATAGTCTAGGCATTAAGAGTGCAGTAAATATCAGTAAAAGAAAGGGAAAGAAAGCATTATTTAATTTCTAACATAATAAAATTATGTTACACATTAATTGGGTAGATCATATCTCTGTTTACCAGCTTTTTTTAAATTCATGGAAAACTTGGGACTGTTAACTTACCAAAGCAATTGACAGCCCTGCAAGATACTTTATCTAGCTAAGAAGGAACATGGATAGGTTTTAGTCAATAAAACTCTGACAATCCCTTCCGCTCCGCCCAGAGCGGAAAGAGTCATTTGATGATTTCTCATCTGAAAAAAAGGTATGATTGACTTGTCTCCGAATAAAATGAAATGCTGTTAGAATAAAGTTCTAATCAGCTTGCACTACAAAGTGGTTGTTACGTCAGTCACTGCGGGCCAAATAGCGCGAAATGAGTGATTTCGATCGATTTACAAAAAAACTGTTGATTGGATTAAAAAACTAAAACACTGTCATGCTAATATATTGCTTGTAGAATTATTTGCCAAAAAATCAGAATGATCGCATATTAGCATGTTTTTTTTTGTTTGAAAGATATTTTTAGAGATCAGTTCGTGATTTTTTTTATCGAGTCAAATTAATTGTATTATGTTATCAAAACACTATCATGATAGCATATATCCTGAAGAACATCATATATTTTTCTGGCCTTATTTATAGCAGTGAATCATACACTTTTAGTAATTATAAAACTCGCGTTTAGCTCATGTAATCGCCTTAAGGTGGACACACACTTTTCCGCGCCGAAGGAATCGACCGCGCCGAAAGAATTTTTTCTCATACGTATGACGTCATCTATTCGTCCGATTCGACGCGGATAAGTGTGCGAGGTTTTTTTAGGATTTCATACAAGTTATTCTAAAATTCGATACTTTCGGCGCGGTCGATTCTTTCGGCGCGGATTAGTGTGCGTCCACATAAGCGTAACTCAATAAATATGGGTCCCGTTAAGGTACACCTCTGCTTAACCCTTCGGGGTTTTGTGTTGTGATTTCTAAATCATTAGAAAAGTTACTTCAAATGATCTCAATAATATTATAATCTAGTAGATATCATAATAAACCGATCATATCCGCGTAAAATCACAAAAATAAATCACATCAGCAACTTCAAACCAATATCTCGATCCTCTTTCATACCAATAATTACAACACACTGCACCCTACGTACATCCCACTTTATTTCAAAGCTGAAGATGAAATTAAATGGAAAAGAATTAAGAATTTCAACTTCCTACGTTCTACGTCTAAAGTTTTAATTGCCCTCCATTGCACAAGTTGAGAAATTAATATGTTTCAAGGGACTTTAATATCTGGACATTGTTCTGGGGACGTCTTTTGTCTTGATTTAGTGTATTTACGTCACTATGCTCCGCTATGAACAGTTGTTGTTTAACTATAATAGTGAACAGACGTACGATCGCGCGCGCGTGCTCTAGTTGAGAGTATTGTGCAGACGCATCACAACATCGTCGTCGCAGTGTACCTACGTCCATCTATCGGGGTCATTGCCATGACCTAGTTACAAGTGCGGAAATCATGAAGTGTTTACAATAATTTATTGTTTAGGTGTTAAACTCACCTTACAACAAAATAATGGCTTCACAGTCTATTAAGATAAAAACTGACTTGGAAAAGCGGTTGTATGACTGTTACATCCAGGAGAAAACGGACAGAGAAAACCTGCAACTTATGGTACGTAATTTGAATGATACCATTAATACCTTGCAAGAACAAGTACAAACCCTTCAAGGAGAATTAAATTGCTTGAAGGAAAAAAATGAAAATAAAGAACCCTTAGAAAAACAGGAAAGCGAGAAAAAAATATTTGTCCAGCGTACAAAAAGTGACGTTGAATATTGCACGGACGAGGATGAACTCGCTAAAGAGACTGAGTGGATTAGGGCCAAGAGCAGGAAGAAGAGGAAGCTTAATACCTCTCTCTCTCCAAAACAACAACCCGAAACAAGTGCCCAAGAAAAACAACTGAAAAATGCGAAAGAGACTTCCGTCAAAAAAGTGCCCCCGCCACCGCCACTCATAGTAGATGGAGTTAAAAACTACCAAACGTTTTACGACTCGCTAACTGAAACAATTACAGCTGAATCATTTACCGCAAAAATGATGAATGGGGATTGTGTCAAAGTTAACGCCAAAACAGAAGACTCCTATAGAGTAATTGCAAGGTTTTTAACTGAAAAAGACTACCATTGGCATTCGTACGAGAATAAGCAAGCTAGACCAATTAGAGTTGTAGTGAAAAAATTACATTCTTCTTGCCAACCTGATCGAATTAAAGACGATCTAACAATGCAAGGACTGAAAATAGAAAAAGTAGACAGCAAATTGAGCTGGAAGAGTAAAGAACCACTCAACATGTTTGTTTTATCATTTAATAATGACGAAGATGTCAACAAAATCTATGGCATAAAGTACATTTTAGGGTGTAAAATTGAAATACACCCACTTAAAAATCCCAAACTTATTCCCCAATGCAAGAGATGCCAGGCATATGGACATACTCATAAATATTGCAGAAAAGAGCCAAGGTGTGTAAAATGCACTGGCAAGCATCTAACAGCCAACTGTACTAAATCTCCCGAGGAGAAGCCAAAATGTGTTCACTGTGGTCTACCTCACCCTGCCAATTATAGAGGGTGTGAAGTAGCTAAACAAATTCAAGTTATGAAGAATAAAACAATTAAAAAGAAACTTGCGGTACCAACTACCCAACAGTCTCTTCCCTTACCAAAACTTGACAAACAGGCACAGAAAGCAAGTGTCCAGTCAACTGCAAAACCCATGCAAGTAACCAACGCTGGTTCCTATGCGGAAGCTGCAAGATCACAGCCTTTGAATCTGGAGGATAAGATTAATCAGATCTTAAAGTGTATAACCTCATTTGACAAGAGATTAGAGAAATTAGAATCCAGCACTAAAACAGCTGTTTTAAATAATCAAAAATGAATAACACCCTTAAAATAATGGCTTGGAACTCTAATGGGCTCCTCAAACATCAAAATGAGTTGCAGGCGGTCCTGGACACAGAAAATATAGACGTGTGTTTGGTCTCCGAAACGCACTTCACTAAGCAATCTTTTGTTAAATTTAGAGGATACATGGTATATAATTCGCTCCACCCTGACAACTGTGCCAGAGGAGGTAGCGCGGTTATAATCAAAGAGAACATTAGTCACTACGTGCAGTGTAAATATGAAGAACAAGACATTCAAGCCGTGGCAGTATCTGTTAAAACCAAATTTTGTCACATATCCATTGCAGCCGTATACTGTCCTCCACGGCACATGATAAGAAAAGAGCGATATTTACATCTCTTTGAACTATTAGGCCAGAGGTTTATCCTAGGCGGCGATTTTAATGCTAAGCATACGCATTGGGGATCAAGACTTACCACAACTAAGGGAAGGCAGCTCTTAAGCGCAGTCAAAGATACACATTCCGAAGTTATGAGCACAGGTAAGCCAACGTATTGGCCCACTGACCACCAGAAAATACCGGATCTTATAGATTTTTTTATATGTAAAAATATATCCGCCAATTACGTCAGTTTGGAGGAAGGTTTTCATATGAATTCGGACCACTCTTCAATTATACTAATGCTTAGTCAAAAAATCATACTCAAACAAAGCCACTTAACACTGGTTAATAAATTAACAGATTGGCAAAGTTTTGCCCTTGATCTAGATAATATAATTGACCTTAAAACTTCTATAAAAAAGCAAGATCAGCTTGACTCAGAAGTAAACAAATACATCGTTAACATCCAACAATGTGCGTGGAACAACACACCGCAATTAAAACGTAAATATAAGGGATTTATCTATCCTAAGGAAATTGTGGATTTACTATCTGAGAAAAGGAAACAAAGGAAGCAGTGGCAGCAAACAAGGTGCCCGCGAGATAAAACATCATTAAATAACCTAACTAAACGATTAAAGAGGAAAATTCTGCAATTTGAGGATGAATCTCTGAATGCCAACCTTCTGCAGCTAACCAATGACAAATCAACGGATTACTCCCTTTGGAAAGCGACAAGAAATCTAAAAAGGCCGATTACACAAATACCGCCCATCAGAACTAGTGACGGAAAATGGGCCATAAATAATGACCAAAAAGCGTTAAGGTTTGCTCAACACTTAGAAGAAACTTTTCAACCCAATGAAAGCTCGATAGAAATACTTGAGAGTGAAAATGTATCCCAAAACCAAAGAATTAAGCTTGTGACACCAGCAGAAGTAATGAGAGAAATTCAAAATAACATTAGCTCGAAAAAGTCTCCGGGTTACGATCTCATTACAGGTGAAATTTTAAAACACCTCCCGCGCAAAGCCATAGTAAAGCTGACCAAGCTTATCAATGCTGCATTTATATTAAAACATGTACCTGAGTCATGGAAGGTTGCTGAAGTCATTATGATTGCAAAGCCTGGGAAACCACCCCATGAAGCATCATCATATAGACCTATTTCTCTGTTGCCCGTGTTATCAAAACTATTTGAAAAACTGTTATTGAAACGGTTAAAACCAATAATAGAAGATAAAGACCTTATTCCAAATCATCAATTTGGCTTCAGGGAAAAACACTCAACAATAGATCAGGTACATAGAATAACTAACATCATTGAAAAAACGCTTGAAAACAAGGAAGTCTGCGCCACCGTGTTTTTAGATGTCGCGCAAGCATTTGACAAAGTTTGGCATAAAGGTCTAATATTCAAGCTCAGACGCATGCTACCAGAATTCGCAGATATCCTAGAGTCATACATTACTAACAGAATGTTTAGAATACGGCAGGAGGACGCATATTCCGAGCTAAAAGCTATAAAAGCTGGTGTACCTCAAGGAAGTGTGCTAGGCCCAATTTTGTACTTGTTATACACATGTGACATCCCAGAACTGGAAAACAACACCATTGCGACCTTTGCAGATGATACTGCAATTATGGCTACCGGATCAAGCCACAGAGAAGCAGTAGAAAAAGTTCAACTAGCTGTGAACAAAGTTTATGACTGGACACAAAAATGGAAGATCAAACTGAATGAGTCAAAATCAATTCACATTGACTTTACAAACAAACACTTGGACTATCACCCAATCTACATAAATGGTTCGCAAGTACCTTATGCTAATACAGCCAAATACCTTGGCATTACTCTCGACGCCAAGTTGCGTTGGAAAGCTCATGTCAAAAAGAAAAGACAGGAACTCGATATACGATATAAAAGTATGTATTGGTTACTCGGAAGGAAATCTTGTCTATCAATACATAATAAAATAACCCTATGCAAGCATATTCTTATGCCAATCTGGACGTATGGCATCCAACTTTGGGGCTGTACTAAACAAAGCAACGTCAAAATAATCCAGCAATTCCAAAATAAAGTACTTAGGGATGCTGTCAATGCACCCTGGTACATAAGAAATGACGACCTTCATCGTGACCTTAAAATGGAATTCGTCACCACCATTATCCAAAAATTTGCTGAAGCCCACGAACACAGACTCCATCGACACGTGAATGTTGAGGCAATCCAGCTGCTAGACAACACAGACTTAGTGCGTAGGCTAAAAAGAACTAAACCTTTTGAATTAGTGTAGTGTACAAAGTGAATGAGTAATAGTAACAATGTTGTGCTATACATAATAACACATGAACATAGTGTTTTATAAATTATATTAGACTCTAAGAAAGTGCTACGGACTTGTGTAAAAGTGCAAATGGACACTATTCTTAGTTTTAACATATTCTATCACGTAACATATTAAGTTAGAGTTAAATTACTTATTAGTCTTTTAGGCTAGATCGTAATTAATTATTAAGAATTTTGTTCTTAGTAATAAAGCACAAAAAAAAAAAAAAAAAACTATGCTCCGAAATAAGTTGGTTTGTTGTTCTGACTGAATATAGATGAGTTTCCAGTTTGATTGGTTGCTGAACTAAGTTTGAGTTGGGTGCGAATGTTTATCATATTGTTTGAGAAGTGCATAGTTTTGGTTGAGTTGAAGAGGTTGTTAGGACATTTTATTTCCAATTAAAAAATATACCATTAAAGCCTGGGCCTAGTGAATAAATATAGTGTGAGCAGCTTGTAGCTCAAAAATAACAACCGTTTGAGGCGATCTTAAGTTAAGCCGTGCTAGTCTAGGTAGATCGGTGGATGAGTGACCACCCAATACGTACCCAGTTACTTCCGTGCCTCGGAGAGCACGTTAAGCCGTTGGTCCCAGCCGTCATATTTTCTAGATATATGACATTATTACAGTGGCCCAATCTCAGTCTTACTAAGGGGTATCGTATTACCGAGCCTAACTGGGTTGTGGAGGTGAGAGATTGTTCCAAGTTAAAGCTGTGTCCGGTAAGACTGGAACCCCAATATAGTTGAGAAAAGACCGCTGATTATGGGCCTAGCGAATTGCCAGAAATCTTTTCGTTCTTCTAAAACGACTTCCAATAGGATGGACATAAGTGTAAATAATCCAAAACTTTTTTGTTTTTTCCATCCTCGTTGATGGCTGATAGAAAGTGACCACCTTAATTTTTGCCAGCACAAATTAAAAAAATCACTACTGGAAGACCCAAAATGCAATTTTGTTTTACTACACAAATTAAGTTTTAGTAAAATAAGAATATCACATTTTTTTCTAAATCGAACCAAGAAATACGAAACACTAATTCCACAAAACCAGTTTTGTATGATTGTTACGTGCTTGTTTTCTCAAGCCACACTGCAAGTAAAGTATTGAAATTGGTATCGCTACTTATATTTCCTTGACCTGAAGTATAAGGGTATTAGTACCCTTATACTCCAGGTCAAGGAAATCCAGTTTCCTCACCTTATTTGACCCAGTGTGTTGAATTTTCCTCGTTCTTTTATTAGATTTTGAGTGAAATATTTCTTGTTCGATATTTTATTATAATTTTAGATCAAAAAGATGTTGTTTCGCAGAATTTTTGCAGGAATTTATTCATTTTCTAAGTGGGCAGTACATTATCGGGAAAATAAACAAATCTAACCAGCTGGGCCTCCAAGAGCGTTACCTGAGGAAGGTTTTGGCTGAAGAACTGATCAAATGATATTGTCAGTAGTGACAAAATGGGTCCCTTGCATGCATTTGTCGCAAACGTGACTTTTCATACAGACAAAAGGTCTAAGTTGTCTATATTTAGTCTATAATTATTATTTATTTGTTTCTTTAATAATTTAGGCTGCGGTTGCTAATTATTCAGGTTATAGTTTAAAAATTCTGGCCCCTCTGGACTCTCTTATACGGCCAAAAAGACCGTACATTGGAACATTCCTTTAAAATTAAAAATGAAGTTATAATTTGAGAAATTCAGACTAAAAGCACTTGAAAAATCTCCCTTCAGAGAAAGAAGTGTTATGTTTTATTATTTATTTAAACTTTATGCACATAATGTACAAAGGTGGACTTAATGCCTTGCCTTTATGTTTTGTAGACTGAAGTCTAAGTAACAAGTAAGCATTTCATTACTGACAATGACGTCCTCCCGCAACAGTAATGTAGCATCTCTTTATTGACGTAATTTACGATGCAAGCAGTAGCCAACAGCGGGATATAATAAGTTAGATGAGCTCAAGCAGATGCACTGCGGTATGTGCTCAAAATATGGTTATTACTTGGTGTGAGTTTGGAGCGAGTAGCGGGAGCGTGGGTACGAGTGTGACGTAGTGTTTTAATAAAGGTATGTACATATGTGGTGTTAATTCGTTGTGGAGAAGTTCGTGGTTAAATAATAACAGCCACTTGGGTCGACTTTTAGGTTAAACCGTGCATGCCTATGTTGGTTCGTAGATGGATGACCATCCATTGTATACCGAGTTTCTTCCGTGCCTCGGAAACCACTTTAAGCCTTTGGTCCTGGCTGTCATTTGTAGATCTTTGACAGTCGTTACATACTCGTATCTGCAGTGCAAGTACGTAGGATTCGATAGGACTCGTTTTGATAAATTTGACATTTATTCTCGATAAAATGAGTTTTTGACTCCATACAAACTCATTTTTAAATTTGACAGTTATTCTCGATAAATGAGTTTTTGACTCCATAAAAACTCATTTTATCGAGAATAACTGTCAAATTTATGTAATCGAGTCCTATCGAATCCTACGCACTTGCACTGCTGTAACGACAAAAATCAAAGATCTCAGTGACCCGAAGGTCGGAAAACCAGTCTTACCAGGGTGTATCATATTACCTACCTGGTTTTAACTGGGTCAGATAGGCAATCACTTCATGTAAAATACTGGTATTCAGCTGTATTGGTAAGACTGGAAGCTGAGACCAACAAAGTTGGGCCAAAGCTAGGAAGATGATAAATTGTTGCTAATCCTTTTTTATGTGAAACTCATTTACAAACAAGAAACCTTCCTCTATTACTAGGCTATACTTAAATACATGCCTGTTGTGCCATTGTGTTTTTTGTTCTTTGGCTACTGGGAACATGTGCATAGAAAAACTACAGCATTGAGAACTTCCTCCTTTTTAGAAGTCAGTTAAAAAATATTGACCGTGGACTTATGAAATAAATATGTATCGCTGGACATTACACACAGCACCATCTAGTGCCACACTAAGCAAGGCTTGTGTCGTGGTCACCAGACAGTTGATATACTACATAGATACTTTTTGTTTGTAAATACATACTTATTATACATATAAACATCCATGACTCGGAAACAAATGTCCATGCTCATCACACAAACATTCGCTCCAACAGGGATTCGAACCTGGGACCCTAAGAACGTAAGGCAGCCTCACTACCCCTGCGCCATTCGGGTCGTCAATAGGACCTTAATAATAGACAGTGATCATTTTCCAAGGCTAAAACTGAACTAAAATTTTAATACCCTCGGCAACATGCCCTATCTCACTCCTTTACCTACTAATCTATCCTCGGATCAAACATAAAATTCCTGCCCTACCTTTTTATATTCACCCCTTTCAAAGTTCATAGTTAACGTCGGCAACTCGATCGGAAGTACATGTTGTCACGTCGCAAATTGAAGAATGGTGGAGGTGTGCGCTTAGTGAGGAAGAGGGTCGCATTCCAAGCGCGCTCGGGATAACAGTAGACAGTTAATTCCATTGCATTCTGATACGGAAAATATTCATATTTTATTGCTTTTACGGTTTACTTTTACATTATGACTTTTACTTTTCAAGTGAAAAAATATTATCGAGGAGCACGTGGCTAAATAATAACAGCCGATCGGGCCGATCTCTAGGTTAAGCCATGCTTGCCTAGGTTGGTCTGTGGATGGGTGACCACCCATAAATACCGAGTTTTCTCCGTGCCTCGAAAAGCACGTTAAGCTGTTGGTCCCGGCTGTCATTTGTCCATCTTTGGCAGTCGTTACAGGTAGTCAGAGGCCTAAAAAGTCAGACAACCAGTTTTACCAAATTGTATCGTATTACCGAGTATTAACTGGGTTGTGGAGGTCAGTTGGCAGTTGCTCCATGTAAAATACTGGTATTCAGCTTATAGTATTTTCATGGTTCAGACACTCTATACTTATGAGGAAATATAGTATTTACACACTATAGGTACCTACTTACACTTTATACTTTCATTCATACTCATTATCCTTGCATATTTTTTTACATCTAAGTCGCGCTTTGGCAGTAACTATTTTAGCTAGCGTTATATTCGATCTAGAACGATGTTTTAACATCGATTTTAGCTGAAATAAAAAATAATTTTTCAATGTTTACTTTTTTGACATTACGTCAATTGTCAAGCTGTCAGTTACTTTTCCTCTACTTTTAATTTTCTTACTGGCCTAGGCCTATGAAGGTTTCTTTTGATTTAAATAATTTTATTTTATTTTATCAATATATTAGCTCCAATAATGTATTTTAGAGTTAATTACGATTGTTTACTAAATAACAGTATCTTATCTTACTTTTATAAAATGAATTAGCACGCTCACAGAATTCTTCGAGGAAGTTTTTTACTGAATAATACTGGTCGTTTTAAATACAGGCAACTCACATTTTTGATTTTAAAATCAAAATAATCTAGAGAGAATGAAAGAACTAAAATAAAACAACTGATGTGGAAAAACTGAACAAAAAAAGAATTTTTGGGTATAAAAGGGCATTCCTGACACATTTCAGTCAGTCTACTACGGGATCTGAAGCAAGATATTACTTATATCAAGTCACCGAATTCACGGTGAAGTTCGCCCTCTGGAGCTGTACCTTGGTGGCGCTGACACTCTGACGCGCCCCAAGCACTGAAGCTGACTTGGAAGCTGTTCGCCTTCACATAGTTGGACCCGGAGGTTACTCAAGCTCTGAAGCTGACTTGGAAGCTGTTCGCCTTCATATAGTTGGACCCGGAGGTTGCTCAAGCCCTGAAGCCGTAGGAAGTTGCCAACAAGTATCGTGACCTTCCTCTAATTTTTTTTTTTCTGTGAAGCGTGATAGGAGTTTTATTTAAATAAATTAATTGTTTGTGTTACTTTTTTTTTTTTGGGATAAGTAACACGACAAGCTGCATCCGGTTAGACTGGAAGCCGACCCCAACATAGTTGGGAAAAGGCTAGGCAGATGATGAGTGATAAAATATTATTTCATTTTCAATAAGAAATAAATGACTGTTCTCAAGTAAACTTCAAGGTGATCAAAATACTTGTTACTTTTTTTTTTTTGGGATAAGTAACACGACAAGCTGCATCCGGTTAGACTGGAAGCCGACCCCAACATAGTTGGGAAAAGGCTAGGCAGATGATGAGTGATAAAATATTATTTCATTTTCGATAAGAAATAAATGACTGTTCTCAAGTAAACTTCAAGGTGATCAAAATACCGTTCAATCTATACTACTTGTAGGTTTGTGTGTAGGGGATAACCTCCAAAACTAATGGTCTAATTCCAAAAAATCTTTCACTGGCAGAATGCTACATTGTTCGTGGGTGCTACAGGCTATAAATTATATTTATATCATACATATTAGCCGAGCTATCACTATTTCTGCAAATTATGTTTATGTCATGCATATTAGCCGAGCTATCACTATTTTTGCAAATTATGTTTATATCATACATATTAGCCGAGCTATCACTATTTTTGCAAATTATATTTATATCATGCATATTAGCCGAGCTATCACTATTTTTGCAAATTATGTTTATATCATGCATATTAGCCGAGCTATCACTATTTTTGCAAATTATATTTATATCATACATATTAGCCGCGCTATCACTATTTTTGCAAATTATATTTATATCATGCATATTAGCCGAGCTATCACTATTTTTGCAAATTATGTTTATATCATACATATTAGCCGAGCTATCACTATTTTTGCAAATTATATTTATATCATACATATTAGCCGAGCTATCACTATTTTTGCAAATTTTATTTATATCATGCATATTAGACGAGCTGTCACTATTTTTGCAAATTTTATTTATATCATGCATATTAGCCGAGCTATCACTATTTTTGCAAATTAATTATTAATATGTACAATATTTACTACATCTAAAACTATATATAATTACAAAAATAAAACTAGTATCAATATATATACAACAATGTCAAACGGACACATAAGCGTCAAAGTACTCCTCCGCATCGCTGTCATCGGGAAACGTGCCCAGAAGACTGGCAGCATTGCCACGTTGAATGGCAATGCTAATTCTTTGGCGACTTTTTTTCCAAAGAAAGAGCCAGCCCTCTGGTCGCGCGAAGTGTCGATCAGTCGGCGGGAGATTTCCTTGAAAAGGAGACGCGCACTCGGACCCCATGACCCGAGCGTTTCAACCCCAAACGGCTCAAAGCTGTAGTTACCAATAAGGTTACAGTATTTGCGCCGTTTGAGGACCTCAGCAAATTATATTTATATCATACATATTAGCCGAGCTATCACTATTTTTGCAAATTATATTTATATCATACATATTAGCCGAGCTATCACTATTTTTGCAAATTTTATTTATATCATGCATATTAGACGAGCTGTCACTATTTTTGCAAATTTTATTTATATCATGCATATTAGCCGAGCTATCACTATTTTTGCAAATTAATTATTAATATGTACAATATTTACTACATCTAAAACTATATATAATTACAAAAATAAAACTAGTATCAATATATATACAACAATGTCAAACGGACACTTAGGCGTCAAAGTACTCCTCCGCATCGCTGTCATCGGGAAACGTGCCCAGAAGACTGGCAGCATTGCCACGTTGAATGGCAGTGCTAATTCTTTGGCGACTTTTTTTCCAAAGAAAGAGCCAGCCCTCTGGTCGCGCGAAGTGTCGATCAGTCGGCGGGAGATTTCCTTGAAAAGGAGACGCGCACTCGGACCCCATGACCCGAGCGTTTCAACCCCAAACGGCTCAAAGCTGTAGTTACCAATAAGGTTACAGTATTTGCGCCGTTTGAGGACCTCAGCAAATTATATTTATATCATGCATATTAGCCGAGCTATCACTATTTTTGCAGGCGAAGTCACGGGCGAAGTGCTACTGTCTTTTAAAGATAAACCAATTTCATAAATACCAACAGGAAAATGAATGTCAGTTTAATTTCAACTGGTGACCACGTGTAACAGAAACATCTTATATAAGATAGTATTAAGGTGTGAATACCAAAAACAGCCACATTATTCTCAGGATATTAAACTATGTGAAGCATCTTGAAGGTAAATTCAACACTCTCACTTCGACACCTTATGTTGTGTTAGTTATGTGTATAGTAATTAAGTTAAAGTAAATAACTGTATGTGTGAAACACCCGTGGAATTCGTGGAAGACTCCGATGTTTATTAATAAAACAGTAAAATAGCGTTGACAATGTAGTATAAACTCATAATAAAATTATTTTCATCATAGCTTGGTTCTAGATCTTGATTCTTCCTTACACACATCACCAACATTAATGGCAGCCTTGTTTGACCCATCTGCTGGGATTGAATCTCTTCTCTTTTATATTATGCGTCCCTGGTATGTGTGAGTATGAGTATTTCGCTACTGACTTGGCCCAGTGGTCTCTCGGTGGCTTATTCTAGCGTCACTGAGATACGACCAAACTTTCTCATATGTTCCGCAAAACTAGCTCCCATTACTAGCTCCAAATAGTAAGTCCTTAAAGAATATTAGTCCAGAACGTTTGGCCAACAATTCGAACCAACAAAACATTGAAACAAACGTTCCCAAATAGTTTGACGAAAATAATGAACTCCTAAAAATTAAACTAACAATTTTACAGTTCAAAGAACAATTATATTTTGGTAAATTGAAATTGTTAAAAGTTTACCGTTTAATAGGTCAACGATTCAGTGAAGATTGAAACCCAGTTAAGTTCGAGCTCTGTTTTGTTTCAAAATACATGGACCAAGAGGTCTAACTATTAAATTGCTTTGTGTTCATAGATATTGCGTGATAATTTCTATAAACCTCGCTAAGCTTTGATGTCTTTGAAATTAATTTACGCTGTGTTAAATACCTTGGGTTTTGATATAAAAATACAGAATACTGAGAGGTATTAAGTAGTATTTACTTAATTAAATGTCAGATTAATTAGGAACTTCTTAAAATGCCTGCAGAGCATGCGTTTTTCATACAAGCGTAATACCAAAATAATTCGTAAATCAAACATTCTTATGGTAGTGTGTATTTATTTTGATTGGATTACAGAATATACTATATAGGTTCTCAAACACATATTTTGAATGGACACTGATATAAACAACAGTTATGAGAAAAATAAATTTTATATAGAAATTTTAAATTCCTCATATCTCGTATTTATATTATTGTCCTTTCAAAATATTTATTTGGGAACCTATATATTCTGTAATCCAATCAAAGTAAATACGCACTACCATAAGAATGTTTGATTTACGAATTATTTTGGTATTACGGCTGTATGAAAAACGCATGCTCCGCCGGCCCCTTAAGTGCCGTAACATAGGACAAGAAAAAACAATTTGTTGTCATAAATTGTCATCAGATGTGAGACATAAACATAATAATATATCGCCATGCCTGTTTACCCCCGAAAGTGTAGGCAGAGATGACGTAATGTGCAGTAGTACATCCGCATTTCACCAGTTAATAGAATTCCTAATAGAAAAACCCAATAACTTTCATTTCTAGTAGCCTTATAATGCGACATAAAGTTCTACACATACTATGGCATATTCATTCAGAAAAAAAAACAATTATATCCAACACCTTTTTTAATATCCACCTAAAACATTAGTTCACGTTACGAGCATTACAATTTAACTCTTATTTCAACACCATAAAAGTCACAATAAAATAAAAATATCATACACGACCCAGAAATATCAGCCGAAAGAAATAATTAATGGAAGCGGTACATTCTGTACGCGTCAACTCTCGGGAGGTGACGCCACTTTCTATAAAACTCTAGTAATCTAGTCCATTCCGCAGATGACCGGATTGCACGCAGACGAACTACTTTTCCGTTTATGCCAGATTTAATTAGAATTGAAAAGGATACTGGATTTCTCTGCTAAAAGTCATTAGTGAGTAGCGGGTTTTATTATTGGGATGAACTGGTAGGATTGCGTTAGAGTGCATTGGTGCAATTTTAAACGATGTTTAAAGTAATGATGAACTTAAACATCATCAAAGACTGGTGATACTGAAATTAACAATTATTTGATTTTTAGCAATGTAAAGGCCTACCAACAGTTTGACTGCTGACCTCCTAAAGGTTTCGGGGATCTTTGGATGCGAGATGCACGGACCGGTCAATGTGGCGACAGTTGGGGGCAGCAGTGGACGTCTTTCGATGAATTTTTGAAAAAATTACGGATGCATCTCCAGACATTGACACTGACATCCTCATACAAATACCGAATTTCGACGACCAGAATAGTCTAGTGGTAGTGAGGCCACCTTACGATCTTAGGGTCCTGGGTACGAATCCCGGTAGGAGCAAATGTTTGTGTGATGAGCATGGATGTTTATACGTATAATAAGTATGTATTTACTAACAAAAAAGTATATAATGTAATATATTATCAACTATCTGGTGTCCACGACCTAAGCCTTGCTTAGTGTGGCACTAGATAGCGCTGTGTGTTAATGTCCAGCGATATTTATTTATACCTATATTGGACTGCCTCGCCTGTTAAACATGAGGTCCTGAGTTCGATTCCCAGGTAACGCATAGTGTTATTGGGTTTTTCCATAAGGGATCTGTCGGTAGCAGCCACGAAGTCTGGATTTGTGTTCGGTTGATGGCAATAGGCTCGTGTATATTACATAGGTCTTATATAACAGGCGTCATGTTATGATGAGCATATTATTCAAATTTTTATGATAATAATATTTCAAATTCGTGGTTAACCAATATTTTATCCCCACCCATCAAAATTATAGCAGAAGTAAAAAAAACAACGCAATTTAAAAACTCCGAATAACAATGGACTCAAAAATGCTCCACTCAATTTATACGCTTTTAGATTAAAAATATTCCCGAAGTCGTTTAGATTTCATTATGAACTCTATTCTAAAGTAATTAAAGAGCATATTTTTGTCCGATAAAGAATTTTATTCGTGGACCTCACGAATATAAAGTATATTACAATGATTACGGGCATTAAAACAAACAAAATTCATCCCGGGAGTGAAAATATACGGCAAAGCATCAAAAATATGGGCACAAAAACAATTCTATCTTCGTTAGCTAATTGTGTTCATTTGATTAACGTTTGTCTGGTTTTTTCAGCTATGTGTAATAAAATTGGACTACAAAATTTCATAACCCTAACGTAGGAGTATAAGAGCAATTTCTATCTTATTCTGCTCGAAGTTAGAAGGAATAATGTGACGCGTAGGCCTTTTGCTACGCTGGCGTAGGTCGCGTAGCCATTTTGCTACGGCGTAGTAGCTATAAACAAGCCGAATCCATATAGTTTTTCGAAAATGTTTTCGAGTGTATGTTATAATACCAACAGTATCGAATCCTCAAAACATTTCTGATAGTCAAGATGATGCCCGCTTACACTAGGTGCAATATATTTATAAACACACAGTTCTCAGTACTTGACTCAGAGTTAAGAGTCGAAATAAAAAGAAGACGTTCGTCATCGCGAAGGAAGGCCTAGAAAAAACGGCCTGGTGACTTATCAGCGTTTGTGACAGATTGGTCGGAAAAAACTGCACCTAGAGAAGAATGGAAGCTTGGGGGAGGCCTTTACCCAGCACAGGCTAAGAAACAAAAAAAAAAAGAAAATTGGTGTCGCTTAGCTTTAGTTAAAGGAGGCTCGGTGTTACGACATTGATCACACAGAAAGCTCTTTTACACGCATCATCAAACCCACAGCAAATAAACATCAGTAATATAACGCAGCAATAAAATGAAAAGTGGTAACGCAGCCAGTCATATAACAGTTTGTCAAACATACCTGGGTGTGTAAAAGTTTTATAGACAATAAATTGCCATTAGTTGCAGACACCGCAGCCATAACTCTTCGCGAACAGTTGCGGTGGCTTTAACCTTGTCATTATTGGTTTAAGGGTGATAATAACTTTGAATAGGAACTATGTATTTCACTGTTCTGTGTTCCTGCCTTTAAATAAAGTGTGTTTTATGTTTTGAATACATTGAAATACATTATTTTCATAACTGTAACACAAGACACTGAAAATGTGATGGCTTAGAGGTTTAGGCCTTGATTCTTGTGCACGCGAGGTTAAAGGTTCAAACCGGGGCAAGTACTAATGTGACAAGAGCCAGTCCTCTGGTCACACGAAGTATCAACCAGTTGGTGTAAGAATTCGGGCCTCATGACCCGAGCGTTTTGACCCCTAACGGCTCAAAACTGTATTTCAGTATTTACGACCCTTATCGATTTCAGCAACCACCTTTCAAAGCAAATGTCTCTTACTACAACTAATTCTGTTTGTACAATAATTCACTAAATAAATATGAATACTTTTAGTATATTCAACCAGTGTTACCAAGTGGTATCGTATTACCCAGTACTAATGATGACTTTTAGTATATTCAACAGCAACTAAAAATAACATTATCTTAAAAACTCTTATTCGACCGAAGACACTTGTCACTCAAAGCCAATTTCTTACTATGTTGCTATTTTCGGCACGTCACGATTTTTCTAACATTATGCTTAAATAAATATATCTATCCCAACGTACCTAAATGTCATATCAAATAACTTTATTGCTGCATGAAATGCTTATGCAATATTCATAGAATATTCAGCAGCTTATGAATTTTTTAACGGCTCATACATTTTGCTGCGATTTTCCCATTAATGTTGTATCTACCTACATAAAGTTTGGGTTTAAAAATAAAAGTGAAGGATTTTAAGATGCATTGCCAAGTGTGACTATAACTGGTTTGTTATTATGAGCATTGATTTTAAGACTTAGTTATACAAAATTTACGATTTTTTAAATATTTATAGATGATAAAATAAATAAATGTTGCTTGCATTACACAAGGCGCAGCGCAGTGCAGTGCAGCGTAGTGCAGTGCAGCGCAGTGCTTGCCGCACTAAGCAACGCGGCTTGTGTCGTGGGCACCAGATAGTTGGTACTTTTTGTTTATGGTAGATAGACGATCATTATATCAAATTCTGCATCGATGGACAAAGTGACCGCAAGCGCGACTGCCGAGCATGAGGTCCCGAGTTCGATTCCCAGGTCGTGCAAAGTGCTATTGTTTTTTCAGCAGGAATTTCTCTGAAGAATGAAAATAGAAGCTTAGCACTGCATCGTTTTTTCTTCGATGTTGTCCTGCGGGGTAGCTGCAGGACAACATATCGATTTGCTTGCAATTGCTTAACTTTAACTTTACTAACAGTGACAAAGCCCTTCCAATTTGACAATTCAACAACTCTCATTGCTTTAGACGATTTGCAACACGGAGAGGCGGTGAGCGCAGCTGACCACGTAGATGTGTGTAAATAAGTGTCCCCCAACATTTTTTCCATCTTCAATCAAAAAACGGCTTACGCCCATAAAAAACTTTAGTGCCATCGATATAGAACATTTTACGTTCAACGCTTTTATAAATAATATTATATTCTACTTACTATCAGCCGTCTAAATCTCACTTATATCTCACGCTAGTTTATTTTTCAATCTCACAGCGCTATCATCTTCGTACGAAGTTGTTTAACGGAGTGAGTTATGGGTACCTACGTGTTGTACGTAAAAGGGTGTGTGTGTGCAAATATGTGAATAATATATTCCATGATGAGTTACTAAACCTGTCTGCTTTCAAGGCATAATAAGTTTAAAGTGAAAGGTATAATCATAGTTATTTTTTTCGTTTTATCTTGTTGAAAGTTCGTTGGCATGATGAATGCTTTTTGTTGAACTGGTGAAAGCTTTTTTACTATAAGTGGAATTATTATCAGTAATAGATGATTATAAGTGTTTCTTTTTTGTAAATGGAGGCTTATGCGACGTTAAGGTTGTAGTTGGCGAAAAACATTGACCCAATATGAAGGCACAATGTTCGTTACAATTCCTATGAAATGATCTTTAATTTTACTTGGATCTTACATTTCTTATAGTGAATGAATGTCTACGTACTTTTGATTCAGAATAATGTTACTGGCAATTTAATTTATATCTCAGTATTAATCCCCAATTCACCCAAAATAAGTACCTTGTTTTCTTTCATATCGGTAATCTACAAGTTATTCTAGATATCAATAACCTTGTTTAAAAAAAAACTGCTATTTGAATGTATAAAGAACCTTTTTTCTTTTTTTACATTAGTGTTCATATACTATATTGTTTGTTAGATAAAACAGTCTATTTCCGTGGCTTCGCTTACGTGACCTTGTATACTTTTCACATTTAAAAATAAACAATGGTAACACAAAATATGTTAAGGCCTGGTTTCAGTCTAACTATGCAGCTGAATACCGACCTTTGGGCATGGAGCGACTGCCTATCTGGCCTCTACGAACCAGTCCAGGCCCACAAATGGTAATGAGTCTTACAATTTTACCTCGAAAAGACTGTCACACTTTTTCCATTCATACCGACTGTCAAAAATCTTAAATTTTCCTACTAACTGAAAAACATTTTGATTTTCCTTATAACTGAATTTTTTTTTTATTTAATCGGAAAAAAACTTACACAAAAAGCTACAATTACAACTTTCACTTCTGTTAATAATACCCCTACAAATCAAAATATTCATTATAACCTCACAACTCCTGTTTTTAAGGCTGGTGATAAGGGTTTCGTGGGAAACTACCGCCCCATCTCTGTACTTAGCTCTTTGTCAAAAATATTGGAAAAACTAGCAAACAAGAGACTTATAAGATATTTAGAGACAAATAATATACTTTCTTGTAACCAATTCGGTTTTAGAGCCAATCGGTCCACCAATGACGCTATTCTAAAACTAACCGAAAACATGACCAAGTACATAGACAAGGGAGAAAAATGTGTCGGCCTTTTCCTCGACCTTCAGAAAGCATTCGATACTGTTTCGATCCCTATTCTAATAAGCAGATTAGAAAACATCGGAATTAGAGGTGTGCCACAAGAATGGCTATTAAGTTATTTGTCAGGAAGAAGTCAATGTGTTCGCCTTGATAATAAGACTAGCGACGAAGCTTCCTGTTCATACGGAGTTCCCCAGGGTAGTACAATTGCTCCAACCCTATTCCTGGTGTACATCAATGAACTGTGCGATATTCCACTCAACAAAGCCGATGTCATAATGTTTGCAGACGACACAGTTCTTCTGTTCCATGAAAAGTCATGGAAAGATCTTGAAACAGTCTGTGAAGTGGGTCTTTCCAAAGTAACAGCTTGGCTGGAAGATAGTCTGCTATCATTAAACACCTCTAAGACCAAATATTTATGTTTTAGTAAGACTAGAGCAGGAAGCCCCACAAACTTCAAAATTAGCACACACACGTTTCCTTGCAATAGGAATAGCAATAACTTTCCCTCCTGCACTTGCCCCAAGCTAGACAGAGTGAACTCCATTAAGTACCTGGGAGTAATCGTTGACGATAATCTTAAATGGAAACAACATATCTCAGTTACCGCCAAAAGAGTACGCAAGTTGATCCATATCTTTAAAAGCCTGAGACTTGTTGCTAGTCTAAAACTTCTACTGCAAACATATAAAGCTTTATGCCATTGTGTCTTGGGCTACGCTATTTGCGCATGGGGTGGAGCAAGCAAGACTCATATGATCGAGCTGGAGCGGGCTCAGCGTGCCGTCCTAAAGGTGCTTTTGTCATTAAAATACCGAACGCCTACGACCGAGGTATACGTAAAAGCCAAAGTACTTAGCGTACGAAAGCACTTTTTTTACGAATGCCTGCGAAGATACCACCGATACACCATCCCGAGTCTTCCTATCTCATCCAAGAGAATAGTCAGGTGCCCAGTTCAAGGTACCAAGAGCGTCTTCGCTAGCAAACACTACCACTATATTGCCCCACGTCTCTACAATAAAATCGGTCAGGAAAAGGGGATACATCAACTCATAAAGCTTAAAAACTTCCAATTTAAAAAAACTATTTTTGACTGGCTAGAAAAATACAATTATGACGAATCAGAAAATCTTTTCGACAGTATTACTTGACCCCCTATCACTTTCACACACTAACCACAAACACACACACACACACCTACACACACACACACCCACACCCCACACAAACACCCCAGTCACATTTATCCACACCTTCCTCTGAACGCATTGAGTGTCACTCAATTTAACTTAATTTTTAATTTATAAAATTGCATATCCTTTTAATGTAAGTACATACTTATTACCACATAGATATATATATTTTTTTTATTTTTTGTCTACTTTTTACTTTTTAATATTTATGTTTGTAAATACTTCTAATGCATGCCAAATCTTATAATGTACCTAATTTTTTTGTCTATCGTCTTTTTTTAAGTACATAATTCTCTGTTACTTGAGAGGTCTGGCTCTTGTGATACAGGAACTCCTAGTACAAGAGCCAGGGCTACACTGATGTTTGAGAAATAATTTGTCAATAAAGATTTATTATTATTTATTATTATTAACTATACTTGGAACACCACTAAACTCCAACGAAACGTAGGTACACCCAATTTCAGTAACATAATAACGTTTATGCTTCCAACAATAGGTCCTGATTTGCGAGCCCCGGCTATGATATTACTTCTACCACGGCCTTCTAATCAGTCTATCGCAGTCTATTGTTAGAGTAAAGGGAAGGCTTTAATATTAGCTGTAGTGTTATACTTGCTTGCTATGTTGTGATTTTGGTGCTAAAATGTACGTCAGTACAACATAAATAGAAGATCATGACTGTTATCCCTGAAAAGTTTAGCAGAAGTGTACACCCACATTTCGTCTGTTATGTTAAAGTCCCATGGTACAGGGGGTCGGCCTTTTGCCATCAACGGGTCACAAATATAGACTCCGTGGTAAATACTGAGAAATTCCAGGTGGGAAAACCAAATTGACTTGGGAATCAAAACCAGGATCTCAGTCTCAGCAGTCGTACTTGCGACCACTAGACCAACTAATTCAGTACAAGGAGTATGTGTGAAGGATAAAATGGCTAGAAACGAGGTGACTGCTGAGATGACGATTAATAAAGAAGAAGAATAGAAGGAAAAGATATCAGAATATCTTCTTCCATCCATCTTCTGATAAGTAAGGCAAGATGATGATAAATATGAAGAAGAACTAGCCGTTTCCTTAAGGAACTCATCTACTCATCTACTACTACATATCCTACTATGGGTCCTTGTTGAGAGTTTGGTCAATTGACAGAATCCAACCCGACCTTATTCTACTTCACACTTTATTTTTTTTTTGTTATAAATAGTTTAAAAAGTTGACAACTTCATGTGACAGCATCAAAGTGAAATAGAATGGCCACAAGAAAATATGCTCCGAATTTTAAATCTTGTTTGTTTAAAAGTGCGAGAGTTTGGTTTCACAAGTAGTGTCAAAATATTCAAAAGGTATGTTAAACTCGTCGCCACGTGTAAAATTTGGTGCATTTGTTTCTTCACAGAATTATTAGAATTGCAAACTGAATGATTTTCTTTAGTGTAAATGTCAATTTGGATACTGATTCTTTTGTATATTGACAGGTACCTTTTTGAAGCACTTGAATAAAAGAAAGATTTGTCAACTTTAGACTGAGTTTATTTGCAACAACAAACCCAAACCCACTCAAATTAACATCAGTCCCTCTGAAGCTTTATAGGCATTTGGGCAATCAAATACACAACCATCTTATTAGCTGTCTAATACGATATCCAAGGTAAGAGCTATCCTGCCGGTGCTGCGGGACTGTTCGAAAGAGATACCGCGGCCCCGGAACATAAAGGGCGAGGAAGGAACACGGATGGGTTTTACGAGTAGTCAGTAAAAGTCTGATACACCCTCCCGCTCCATCCAGAGTGAAAGAAGTTATTTGATGATTTCTCATCCGAAAAAAAAAGGTATGAGCTATTATTGTCACAGTTAATGTTTGTTCTGAAACAAGAGAAGCAGAATGATATTTTTGAGCTCTTTTCTGAGAATTTGTTTGTTAGTACTTTCTAAAGCAGTCTTTTGCTGTTCTTCTGTGAATTTTAGCCAAGATACTACGAATTTACACAAATAAAATAGTCCCCAGTGACGCCTCTGTGGTCCTTGTGGTATTTTGGCTGGCAAAACATAAAGGTTCTCTAAAAATGTCCTGAGAATTCTATAGTTTTGTTATCTCTTCATCTATTACGATTTAATATTAGACTTATTAAGAAGCTGTTGAATGTTTCAACCCTATCTTAAAACAAGTTGCTAAATATCTAAACAGAGGTTGAAAACATTTTGTAAGCTTTCAAACCCAATGTTGTTGAATGTTACTCAAATTGAATTATACTGCAATGAAAGCCTTATTTGGCCCATTCTCGCCAACACTGCCGTACAATACGTCCGCCTTTCAGTCACGCATTGTGCTAGCACAATACTCCGAATAACACTAAACTTCAGGGACATAATCGTTCAACTAGACCCAATTTCAGTAACGCAATTCTGGTTAACACGTATAACAATGGCGTCTGATTTGTGAGCCGGTACACCACAACGCATGACCACAAATATGGCTCCCTATTGTCACAAGCCCGAGGGAGTATCTTGATTGGAACACTGTTATAAATGCGTGAAATTAATCGATGGGTTAATAGTGTGGCGGATGGAATATTAAAGTGGTGTTTATTGGACATAGGGTCTTAGGATATTTGGGTCGGTGATCTTGAAGTATGTAGCAGGTTTACTGGTGAAATAAATTATATGCTCGTCTTATTGTATCCAAGCCACTAAGTAAAGGGGTTCATCTTTGTATAATTATGTGGATCGTATAAACACCGTGTTTCCGGACGATTTCCATAAAGTTCCACCGTTCATTGTACTCATCATTATGAACAAATTTTGCGATGGGACCAAACCCTGAATCACGAAAAAGAATTCAGCAGCTCTATACGTTTTGTCGAGTTAATGCGAACATATTGTAGGGAACAGCAATATTTTTTTCGCAATTCAGGGTTTGGTCCCATAGTAGAAGTTGTTCATAATGATGAGTACAATGACCAATCGAAGGTTATACCTAGATATCGTCCGGAAACACGGTGTGTAGCTTGTTTTTTTGTTTCTTATCTGAAGAAAATCGTACTTTAGATTGGTCTATTAATTTTCTCAACCGCTGCACAACAACATCTTGAAGTTTCAGAAAATAGTTAAAAAGGTAAGCAAGAGGTCCTGTTTGATTCCGAGGTCGAGAAAAATGCTACTGTGGTTTTTCATCAAGAATTTCTCAGTTGCAGCCATGGAGTTGAGATTTGTGCTCGGCTTGCCACCCTATGCATGAAACTTTAACATAACCAGAGAAATGTGAGTTTATAATAGGTACACCTTTGCCCTTCTAGGATTACAGCTGTGATGTTATTGTAGTACTGCAAACGTGATATCGATGCCTAAAACAGTAAAAAACCGAAGCCCATTTCTTTTCATGTTCCAAACTTGTGCCAAAAGGCAACAGTTTCAAAACCCCAAATCAACGAAACACAAAGACCGAACATCCCATCCAACTCATAATTCAAAGGTGCCAAAAATTCTGTCATAGCTTACGAACAAAAAAGGGATGATTCGAAAAAAACACGTAGAGAAATCCAATTTTGTCGGTACAGAAATGTAGATAGGCTAGAAACAGGCTGGCTCGTTAGTGGGGACCAAAAATATTTTTAATTTTCCTTCCTCGTTTTGGTCGGCCGTTGTGACCTCAGCTCAAATGCAGATTTACATTTTAGAACAGTGGGAATAAGAACAATTTCACATTGTGACTGTTTGTAAAGCATTTGGTTGTATTCAGACAGCTGTGTTAACCGGACGTATGACGTTTTTGATTTTGAAATTCAGCGCTCGAGTTTTGAATTTTTGTTTGCGTTGATTTATTTACATATGTGTCACCGTAAAATTGTAAAACCCGTTAGATTGTAATCTATCTAGCGAGATTGTAAACTCTCGAAAGATTGTCAAACGAACATGTACAAATTTAACGCATTGTTTTTCGGTAGATTACAATTTATCGAAATTAAACCGTAGTATTGTGAAATGAAACGTTTGACAATATTTCGAGAGTTTATAATCTCGCTAGATAGATTACAATCTAACGGGTTTTACATTGTTACGCTGACATATGTATTTGAATAAATGCAGAATATGAAACTATTTCGTTTCAATCAATCCAGTTGATTGCATTGTCTTTTCAAGTCACTTATATGTCATGTAAGTTACATTTTAACGTAAGTAGAGGAAAATGATCGTATTTACGACAGCCATATTTTTTTGGATGCACTTCATCCAAAAAAATAATGGCTGAAGCAACTAAAACGATAAGTACTTAAACAATTCTCATCTACTCATATATTTACTATTCACATCGAACTACATACATAAGCACAATAACAATCAAAATATAGTTTCATCTATTCCAAAAATAAGAATTGGCATCGTATATGGAACATTACGTAAATGCGAACTTTGCGTAAATTGTACGCACAGGCGCTGGTCGGAATACCCAATGTTAGAGTAACACGCATAACGACGGGCTCCGAACAAAATTGTGTAACATACGATTCTGGCATAATTTTTATTAGAACATGTTCGAATTGAGTAGGTAAGGTAGGTAATGTTAGGTCGTTCTTGCTAAGGTCATGGATTTTTGATGAAAATAAACGTTTGGCTACACACGCACTAAGATCTGACTTGCGCCGCGGTCAAAATCGTCGGCGATGTCCACCCTCTGGCGTCATTTAATGTCTAAATAAAATAAAATATTCAAGCATTTTCTGAATATCCTTCTCTAGACGCTAATAAATGTGTTAAGAAACGAACAATGCCCTTTATTTTCAGAAACATAAAGAAGATTTAATGCAAATAGGTGGAAAAACGAATTCGTCAGCAAATGCATCCAATGAATATATCTAGTAGTATCTTTTTTATGACCTTCGTCAACTGAAAAATAAACAGTCTTTTCTTTTTTGTTTAAGTCACAGAAGGGCTAAAGACCCGATAGCAGTACCCAGACTCTCTCTAAAACAAACTCATGTAGGTAACTACTTGCTACCAAGTGTTTCTACAGGGTATCGCTTTGCATCCTGGCCAAATTCAAGGAAGAATCTATGCTAATGATTCTTGACCTGAATCGATGGTAAAATGTGTAAGTATTTTTTTCTTATTTACTGAAATCGGTAAGTGTTAACGCAGCCCGTCTGTGACTAGCCCGATAATCGCGCCTTTACACACACAAATAAACGCAGAAAGAGACATGTCGCGCTATGGGTGATTCTTCTATTACTTTCGCGTTGTTTTGAAATACTGTAAAATTTTATCAATTTAAAATAGTAATAATAGTATTAATAAATAAATAAAATAAAATAACAATATTAATAAATAAATGATTTCGTAATTTTAATTTTTTTATATTTTTAATTACCTACCTATTATATTTTTATTTGATTATATATATTTTTGTGACAAGCTCCTAAATTTTGACTAGGATGCAAAAATATAGGTACCTTGTATAAGAGCAGTCCCCTGTGCGCATACCAGGTCTACGTTTTTGGTTATGAGTAACCATGGTTTAGGTTGAACATCCGTAGTATCACGGAGCAGTATTAATTGACCTCCAATATCTCCGTAACTAGCAGGTTTCCAGGTAAGGTCTAGAACAAAAAATAAACGCAATGATGGGGAGAACAAGTTTCGGCTCCATTAAAGGTTCATTTATAGCTTTTTTACTTTTAGCTGACCCACGCAACTTCGTCTGCGCCACAGAAGAGAGAAAAAGCTCACATTCCCCCTTTTTTACAACATTTCACATTCCTCGATAAATGGACTATCTAACACAAAAATAATGTTTCAATTTCAACCACTAATTCCTGAGACTAGCGTGTACAACCAAACAAACATACTCTTTAGCTTGATAATATTAGTAAAGATATGCATTTATTAAAAGCTGTCATTTTGATATTACAAACAGATTTAGAGACAAATTTATTTATTTGTACAGATGTACAGCTTGGTCATTGAAATGAGCTACCTAAGAATTAGTACCAGCTACAATAGAGTTTTCCTTTATATGCAAAACACAAGAATTTGTCCCATTCTAGCTTTTATTCCTCTTGAGTCGAGTCAACCCGTACGGAACAGTCTTAGGGGACGTGCAAAGCGACGTGGCCACTAACATAGATGCTATGCAGTGAGATCTGTCCTTTTGAGACAGCATAGTAGCATGTAGTACCTAGCTAGCAGTGGCGAGGGGTTCATACAACTCGAAACCTATCGGCTTCCCTTCGAAACAACCGCTGTAGTGGAGTCTACTATTGCCAAAAGTAAAACAATGTAGGTAATTCAGTTAGGACGTGATTGCCCAAACATGACTAAAACTACAAATGGATGAATGGTTTTTTCAAACATTATTAAAAACATGCACCGAACCGGCTTATCTGTTACAAAAATTTACCCTTCGCTACTGCTAGCTAGTATTACTAATATTATAACGATGCTGTAATGTTTTGCCCGGGTTTACACCTATATGAAATTAAATTAAATTTAAACACATTAACCCTATGGTAGTTATTAAAGCTTTCCGGCAAATAAAAATCAAACTGACCGAAGATCTATGGGGAATGTCTATGAAAGTTTGTACATCCATACTTGAGACAATAGCCCCATACTTAGCTTTAATTTTTAATCTATGTGTAGACCAAGGAGTTTTCCCTGATTTAATGAAATACAGTAAAGTCATACCTCTTTTCAAATCCGGGGACAGTAAAGATACTAACAATTATAGACCTGTATCCGTGTTGCCAGTTTTTAGCAAGGTTTTTGAAAAGGTAATGCTTGATCAAATGCTCTATCATTTTAACACCAACAGAATCTTACATGATCAACAGTATGGTTTCACCAAGGGACGTTGTACAACTGACGCCGGTGTAACCTTATTAAAGCACATATTTACTGCGTGGGAAGAGTCCCAAGATGCCATAGGAATTTTTTGTGACCTCTCCAAAGCGTTTGATTGCGTAAATCACGACACATTACTTTTGAAACTTGAGCATTACGGACTGGGTAAACTTGCACTTAGTTTGGTAAAATCATATTTGAATGATAGACAACAACATGTTCAGATAAATGGTGTCAATTCACAGGGTTTAAAAATAAAAATGGGGGTTCCACAAGGCTCTATATTGGGTCCTTTCCTCTTTCTAGTATATATAAATGATCTACCCTATTTATTGAAAAACCAACCTCAAAATATGGTGTTATTTGCTGATGACACTTCCTTAATTTTTAAGATAAACAGACGGGCACAAAATTTAGATGACGTGAATAATGCCCTACTTCAGGTCCAAAATTGGTTCACAGCAAACAATTTGGTATTAAATGAAAAAAAAACCAAATGCATAAGATTTGCTTTACCGAATGTTAAGGGTAGTGATTGTGATATATTATTGAATAATGAGAAACTTGAATTCGTAGATAAAACGGTTTTCCTGGGGCTTACGCTTGATTCAAGGCTACAATGGGGTTCTCATTTAACATCTCTTGCGGGGCGGCTAAGTTCAGCAGCATATGCCATTAGAAAAATCCGTCAATTTACTGATGTAGATACCGCTAGACTGGTCTATTTTAGTTACTTCCATAGTATAATGTCTTACGGTATTTTGCTATGGGGACGGGCTGCAGATATTGAGTCTATATTTATTCTGCAGAAAAGAGCCATCAGAGCTATATATAATCTTCGTAGGCGCGATTCTCTAAGGGAACTGTTTAAGGATATTGGCATTATGACGGTACATTGTCAATACATTTACGAAAACATAATGTACGTTAGAAAAAATTTGCATCTTTTTGGTAAAAGAGGTGACAGACATAATTACAGTACTAGAAATAGGGACCAATTAGTTCAGCCAGGCTTTAGACTCGCTAAAGTAGACTCATCTTTCATGGGGTACTGTTTGAGATGCTATAATAAAATTCCACAAAGTATTCTTGAACTGAATGAGACGAAATTTAAAACATGCATTAAACGCACACTATGTAAACAAGCATATTACAAGTTGAGCGATTATATCGCTGATAAAAATGCTTGGCTTAATGCTGGTCCTGCTCCACATGGACAGGGGCGCAAAAATTGATAGCATTAAATGGTATAGTTGGAGCTGCTGAAGATTGTACTTAACTATCTTTGCATTGTATAGATTCAATGTTAGTATTATATAATCGCATAGCCCATATTGTGTGAGTACTATGTGCTAGTAAGCTATCATTCACTGGAAACCTACGGCAGTTCTTGACTTGAATGTGCCCTGGAGGTTGAGAGTATGTCATGCTCACTCAAATGTCTCGCTGATGGTGGCGCGTGTGTCGGACCATTTAGTTCCCTTCAAAATGGTTGAGCTGAATGGTGCTGATCCATGCGTCATGTGCGTGAATGGGCGCTGTCAGTTGTGACTGGTCATCTCTTAGTCGCCATGGTTTATTTGAATTAATTATTTTGTTTTTGAGTTATATTTTGTTTTGGTTTTGCTATGGACACTTTTAACGTGCACATCTTGCTACATTGTTCTCACATAATATACCATCTCAACATGAATGATGTAACCAAGATTTTGTAACAATATTTTGATTTAAAAGAGTGTCCATGGAGTTTCTTGCCCGTTCTTCTCCATAGAGATCTACGCTAGGGAATGGGCAACTACAGTACTTTCACAGTTTTTATGTCTTGTGACTGGGACTGTAGCTACATTAAATGTTCATTTTTGTTTCGACAATTCAAAAGCGCCTGTAACTGGCCTACTTGAAACAAATGCTTTGATTTTGATTTTGATTTTGATTTTGATGAGGAGAAGTTTGTGGTTAATTATTAACAGCCACTCGGATCAATTATCAAGTTCAGCCGCTCTTGCCTCGGTTGGTCTGTGGATGGGTGACCACCTGTTACAGTTCCTCCGTTATCCTGGATGTCATTTTTAGATCTTTGACAGTCGCTACAGGCAGTCAGTCGGCTGAAAGTCTGACAACCAGTCTTACCAAGTGGTATCGTATTTCCCAGTATTAACTGGGTTGTGGAGGTCAGACAGGCAGTAGCTCCATGTAAAATACTGGTATTCAGCTGCATTCGATAAAAAGCACTGCATTTTTTTAGATTGGTCCCAATATAGTTGGGAAAAGGCTAAGCAGATGATGGTGTTCAACTTTGCATTGTAAACTAAATATTTTAAGGTAGTAATCGTTTCTGAACAATACATGAAAGCGAAAATAAACCCACACATTCAGACGAATCTATTTTCTTTCTATCAGACTCATACCTACATTACATTTATCTGGTTCGTTCGATATCGTTGCCATAACAAGAAAACTTTCCTACTTGTCCTAAGAACTTACTTCGAATAAATCTAGTCGAACTATTTCTGAGATACCAAATAAACGTTCAAGGATTCCGATCAAAGAAAAATTGGGATTATAAGTAATTCGAACTAACCGTTCTAATTAAAAGAAAAATAATCGCCTTGTCTCCGATTACATAAGACTGGCAAAATGTGGGTGTACTTTGGGTACTATCTGATTTAAACAAGAGTTATGAGAAAAATAAGTTTTCAGAAGAAATTTTAAATTCCTCATCTCGTCTAAATATCATTGTCCTTTCAAAATATTTTTTTGGGAACCTAGATATTATGTAATCCAATCGAAATAAATACACACTTTCTTAAGAATATGTAATGCTTAAGAATATGTAATGCTCACCGTCGCGCGGTCAGTGCGGACGTGTTTTTTTATTTTTTATTTTGTTTTTTACCTAGTTTTTGGTGAAATAATGTATGCAATATTGACGCTTGATGTGTATTGACAATAAGTGCAAAAACTACTAAAGTGCTGTGAACTGATTGAGTGAATATTTTTCGCGAGCGCGACGTCGCTCGGTGTACATACGCCGAGGTACACCCCTCCTCACCTCGGGGGAAAGAGACGGGCTGTGAAAAATAAATAATTCATCTCTGTCGCGCAGCAAAGTGCAGACAGTTTAATACCTTGATTTGGGTTTTGGTTTGTAGAAACCATAAGCCAATAAGAATGCCAAATCGTTGCGGGGCTTGTGGTTCAGCAATAGCAGAATCCAGTAATTGTATGGAGTGCTCCAATGGCAAATGCAAAAAAAAATATGACTTAGCGTGTCTGGAAATTAATTTAATTGCGTTTAAGTCGTATACGATGTCATTTATGAAGAACTGGGAATGCCCAGAATGTGTCTCTTTGAAACCCAAAATAGGTAACAGTGAAACTCCAGTCCGAATGAATACACCGGACCTTAAGGTCAGCACCACTAATACCATCAAGACACCAATTAGTAATGTAAACCTTCAGCGCGGGAGCCAGGCTAATTCATCACCTATAATCATGGATAATGATTCTATGTTACTCGAGGAACTAAGAGAGTTTAGGTCAGAAATGGTAGCTCGCATGGACAGTCAGGCAGAAATGATAACATTATTGTTGAGTCAGTTTTCGCAAACCAAAACAGAATTGGACAACATAGTTCGGATCATGAGGGTACTCGAAGAAAAAGTGGATGCAAAGCTGTCTCAGGATAAGCAAACCCGAAACACCACCATACCTGAAGTACCTGACAACCCTCCTTCTACTTCTACATCTGCATCTACTTCGGCAGAAGTTGCTAGTAAACCAAGTGGTTTTTCTAAGAATACCTACGCTAAAAAGGTAAACAAAGGTGGGGCCACGAAATCTGCGGTATTAGCGGAAAACGCTACGGACGTAACTAACATACTAGCGGGGGATGAAGTAAAGAAGGCAGAGATTGAAGAATCGGGGTGGACGACTGTACGTAACAAAAAATCTAACAGGCCACCCAAAAATGTGAAAGTAGGTACGAATAAGGAATTGCAGGCTATCCAAGCTACCGAACGGAAAAAACACCTGCACGTATGGCGATTGCATCCGGACACCACTTTGGAAGCCGTAAATGATCATGTTAAAAGTATATGTGGCCCTGATTCAGTTTTTAAGGTAGACAAAATCAAGCATAAAACGGAGCGTGATTACTCGTCGTTTGTTATTGGTGTGTCTGAACACAATTTTGCTAAATTAAATCAAGCGGAGTTTTGGCCGATGAACGCAGAATTCAATGAGTGGATTTGGTTTCGCAAATCAACAAAAAGAACGCCAAATGAATAGTATCGAGATATACTATCAAAACGTACGTGGTCTTCGCACAAAGCTGGACGAGTTTAGTAATAACATTGACTGTTTGAATTTTGACTTATATGCTATCACGGAATCTGGTTGCAATGATTCCATTGAAGATCCGGAAATTATCCCCCCTGGGTATCAAATACTGCGATGTGATCGAGCCGATGGCAGAAGACAGGGAGGCGCGTTTTTAGTGGCCGCACACCGGTTCGAGCTGCGGCAAGTACATATTACGGACGTGTCGATAAACAGCTGCGTTTTTGAATTAGTTTGTGCGACAGTTCACCTAAATAACAGATTTTTGTTTTTGTGTTCGGTAATTTATATACCGCCCGGTAGTTCAGAGAATGACTATATGATTTTGTTTAGTATAATAGAAAACCTGTGCGCGAGATATAAGCAAATTGTTGTGATAGGAGATTTTAATTTACATTCGTGTCCTTTGAATGTAACTAATTATTATGAATGTTTTGTGTCATTTTGCGAATTCACTCAAAGTAATAATGTTTCCAATTGTTTGAATAGGCAGCTAGATTTGGTTTTAAGTTCTGGTTTTTACGGTGAGGTATCGGTAGTAGCGGCGGACGAGCCGCTTGTGCCGATCGACGCTTATCACCCGCCGCTCGCGGTCCGCGTGCCGCCCGCGAGCGTGGTTGTCCCAGCCGCCGCCCCCGACCCCGCCGCTTCCCCCGCTGACGCGCTCGGTTTTTGTGCACGTAATATTAGACCGCAGTGGAACTTTCACAAGGCGGATTATCAATTGCTGTCCGACCCTAACTTTGAATAAGTTAGGGTCGGTTGATTGGAGAAACATGTATGAGATGACCGATTTGGAAGCAACTTTGGATTTATTTTACAGTACTCTTAATAATATTTTGGATGACTGTGTGCCCAGGAAAAAGCCTATTCCAAAGTCGCGGTACATTTGTCCGGAATGGTACACGAGCGAAATAATAAGAGACTTAAGGACTAAAGCAAGACTTCATAAGAAATTTAAATCAACTAAACTTAGTCGGGATTATGTAGAATATTCTAGATACCGAGCGCTGATTAAGAAATCGATAGAAACTGCTCACAAACTGCATCAAAATAAAATCCAGTGTCAGTTTGCTAAAGATCCTAAGTCTTTCTGGCAATATATAAGATCAAGGAAAACCGCGGTAACCAAGAAAACTATTATAAAAGATGGGGAACATTTATCGGATGACGAGTCTGCTAAACAGTTCGCCAACTTTTTCAAATCGATTTACAGCGATCAGCCGCCGCGGTTAGACGCTCAAGCGGCGGCGGCGGCGGGAGCGGCGAGCGGTGCGCGGGTACAGCTAGGCGCGCTTAGTCTGAAAGACGTGAGATGTGCACTCGAGCGCCTGAAACCGAAGCGGTCAGCGGGCCCGGACGGTATACCGGCATTTCTTTTTAGAGATTGTGGAAGGGTACTCGCTGAACCGCTACTTTATATTTTTAATATGTGTCTTCAGTCGATGACGTTCCCTGCTCAATGGAAGATCACGCGGGTCATTCCTGTACCTAAAGGCAAGGCGGGGTCAGATATAACTGGTTTTAGACCGGTAGCCGTGCTGTCGACACCCGCCAAGGTGTTCGAGTCTGCTATACAACGAAGCATGCAGGAGCAGGTGGGCGGACAGTTGGCTGACGCGCAGCATGGGTTCCGGCCGGCGCGCAGCACAGCAACCAATCTGCTGAACTTTATGGCGCAAGTGGTGCCGGCGGTAGATGCTGGTGGGCAGGTTGATGCTGCTTATTTTGATTTTAAAAAAGCTTTCGACACCGTCGACAATGACATCCTACTAACGAAGCTCGCAGAAGTTGGCTGCACACCACATCTATTGCACTTCTTTGCCAGTTATCTGCAGGATAGACAGCAGTACGTAGATTATAATGGTTGTGAATCCGACCCATATTACACCTGGTCTGGCGTGAGCCAAGGCAGCAATTTGGGGCCTCTCGAATTCATCATAATGATAAACGATTTGCCAAAAGTTGTTAAGCATGGCTCTTGTTTGTTATTTGCGGATGACCTTAAGTTGCTGCTCGAGGTTAATAGTAAAGCCGATTGCGAAAGGCTGCAGGAGGATATAGATAGGGTAGTCGAATGGAGTCAGGACAATAAGCTTTTTTTCAACGTGCTAAAGTGCTCGGTGATGAGTTTTACGCGCGCGCGCGCCCCTCTAGTACACGACTACATAGTGGGTGCCGCGCCTATGCAACGTGTCACTGAGGTGCGGGATTTGGGGGTCACTGTCACTCCTGAACTGTCGTTTCGCGATCATATTACGAGGATCTGTAAAAGAGCGTTTAGAAACCTGGGATTTGTTCTAAGGCAGACAAGGCACTTTACCAACATCGCTTCAGTAAGAGTCCTATATGACGCACTGGTAAGAAGTCATTTAGAACATAGTGCTGTTATATGGGCTCCACATGAGGCCAAGTACATGGTTATGCTGGAACGCGTACAGAATAAGTTCACTCGTCACTTATACAGGAAGCTATATGGGGTATATCCGTTTTACCCGTTGATGTACCCCACTCTGTTTGTGCTCGGTATGGTCGGCTACAACCAACTGAGGGTGCGACGGGAATTCGCGCTCGTTTCCTATTTAGTTAGGTTACTTCGTGGCATTGAACATAACCCAAGAGTGCTGCAGCGTCTGAGTTTATGTGTACCGGACCGCTATGTGTGGAGGCGGCGCCGCCCGCCGCTGCTGGCCGTGCCGGTTGCCAGGACCAACCTTCTCGCTAAAACACCATTGACCCGCGCAATTCGGGTTATTAACGATCTTCACGTCAAGATCGATATATTTACATGCCATTTGAGTGAATTCGCAAAAGTACTGTTGTTTATTGTATGTTATAGTGTAGAATAGAGTAGGTTAAAAATGTTCTTTTTATTTGATTTGATTTTTTAATGTAAAATTTTATGTTTATTTTAGGAAACTTAGTTTATAAGCTATGATTATATTCATTTTGCTATGTAAGTAGTAGGTATTTAATACAAGTTAATTTTGAGACCGCGCTATCGCATTAGGATTACCTGTAATGATAGTTGTAAGGGAGATTTGAAAAAAAAAAAAAAAAAAATAAATAAATAAAATGTTTGGTTTACGAATTATTTTGGTATTACGTTTGTATGAACGATGCACGCTCCGCCGGCCCCTTAAGGTGTAACATAATATCACGCCTGTAACCCCCGAGGGGTTCGGCAGAGGTGTAACTAATAGAACACCCACATTCCGCCAGTTATGGTTTAGTCTCATGTAACAAAAGGCGAAAAGCTCAGCAGCTGGCTACTCCACATCACCGAACCGCAGCCTTTCGAGGAAGCTTCCGGTATGCAGCCTCCAAATGTTGGAATAATATTCCTCCACCAATTAGGGACCTAAACAATATAAATACATTTAAGTTAAGGCTTAAGACATTCATAATTCGTTCACAAATTGAATTTAATGATATTAATATTGACAAATCGTTTATCTAATTTAAGAATCTAATTATTTTCTAATCTAATTATTATCTAGCTATTATTTCCTATTTTACATTCTAAATTTTTGTTTTAATTATTTATCACCATAGTAATCACCAAACAAATAAGTATAGGTATGTGAATTCTTATAATTTGTATTTTTTCGAATATAATTTCATAGGAACTCACCGGCAAATAATGTGGGTAGATGCGCGGCGGTGGTAAATCCGTTGTCTGCGATAGCCAGAATCCATATGTGTGTATATTCACATATACTGTTATGTATTTGTACACTCATCGTTTTGCTTCGACTTCCATTGTAATTCCTTATTCCATTGTAATAAGTAATTTTGTTTTTGAACTCAATGCTCAGCAATGTTAGTCTACGGGCACTATACACTTTCTGGGAAGCAATTGTTTTGTTTTATTTAGCTCTAACAAAATGTCGTTGCGGTATTGCATTTTAAAAATGCGTAGGTCGATGCGGCATCGGCCGGCCCGAAGTGCGGAATGTCATTATACTATGTTTCGTTTTCGGATAAGTACTTATTTTATTTAGCAGGTATCTTCGTGTTCTATTATTACTAATATAATTATGTTTTCCTATTTGACAAAAATGTTTATTGTATATTATTTATTTATAACACACTTAAAAATGCCCAATTAATATAATATCATTATTTATTTACTACCTACTACCCTCATCCGTGTGTCACTGCGAGGGGCCTACTGAAAACCAGCGCTGAGTGTTTTACACCCAGCATATGCTGAGTTGGCTACCCTTTCGTTATGGGCATGCTCAGCGCAGTTGAGCTGTTTTTAATTAGTTGTTAAGCTGTCTGCTGTTATAATGTATATATGTGCTGCTCTATTGTGTTGTGATGTCCATAAACGAATAAAGGATTATTCTATTCTTCTATTCTTCTAAAAGCGAACCTATTGCAATCATCAGAGAGCACAAATTCGGACACCGTGGCTGCTACCGAGAAATTCCTCATCGATAAACCCAATTTGCCAGGCCCGAATCAAACCCAAGACCTCATGCTCAGCAGTCTCTTTTGCGACCACTAGACCATAGAGGCAGTCCAAATTAAATTAGAGATGGGAAGGAGAGAATGGAAGTTCCAATTTAAAAATGTTTTCTAGGTCTCCTAACTTGGTTCAAGGTGAATACTAGATGATCCTAAATTATTATCGTTCTCACAAAGAATGCGTTCATAATCTACTTCAAAGAAACGTTTGAGATTGAAGTAGATTGTAAGTATAAGTTTCATGGCGCCCTGCGGACTCGCCGTCCGCATTTCGGCCCATCGTGCTGCTCGACGAGGTGGGCAAGCTCTTTGAGAGAGTAATTGCAAACCACCTCGCCGAGCACCTTGAGGGGATGGGGCCGAATCTTGCGGAGAACCAGTTTGGTTTCCGCAGGGGGCGCTCCACTGTGGACGCCATCATGCGCGTGAGAGCCCTCACGACGGGGGATGCGATATCCCGGGGCGGGGTTGTCTTGGCGGTGTCTCTCGACATCGCCAACGCCTTCAACTCCCTGCCCTGGAGTTGCATCAGGGAGGCACTCCGGTATCACCGGGTGCCGACCTACCTCCGTCGTGTGGTCGGGGACTACCTGACGGACAGGGCCGTCATCTACCCCAGTCGCTGCGGAAATTGGAACCGACGAGAGATGTCGTGCGGTGTCCCACAGGGATCGGTTCTGGGACCGCCCCTGTGGAACATCGGTTACGACTGGGTGCTGCGCGCCGACCTCCCTAGTGGTGTCAGCGTCGTTTGCTACGCAGACGACACCCTGGTGCTGGCACAGGGGAGGTCGCACGAGGCGGCGGCCGAAGTTATGACACGCGGGGTTGCGATAGTCGTTGAGAGGATCCGGCAACTGGGTCTCGAGGTGGCATTGCACAAGTCCGAGGCCATGTGCTTTCATGGGCCTCGGAATGCGCCACCATCGGGATCCACACTGACGGTGGGAGGGGTATCCATCGGCGTCGAGCCGACGTTGAAGTACCTGGGACTCGTACTCGACAGCCGATGGAACTTCGTGGAACATTTCCGACGTTTGGCCCCCAGGCTGGAACGGACCGTGGCTGCCTTCAGGCGGCTCCTGCCCAACCTTGGGGGGCCAAACGCCTCCTGCCGCAGGCTCTATGCGGGGGTCGTGCGGTCCATGGCCCTTTACGGGGCCCCAGTGTGGGCGCGTTCCTTGAGGCGGCGAGCCGCCCATTACCTGAACGCGCCCCAGAAAGTGGTGGCCGTAAAAATGGTCCGTGGGTACCGCACGATCTCCCGCGAAGCGGCGGGCCTGCTTGCCGGATTGCCGCCATGGGATCTGGAGGCGATCGTCCTCGCGCGCCTGCACGACTGGTGCGCGGAGGCACTACGCCGGGGGGAAACTCCGCTGCCGCGGCAAATTGCCGCTCAGCGGACAGCGCGATCTCATGGCGACATGGAGAGAGCGACTGTCGCAACCCCGTGCAGGGCACGCCACGATAGTGGCGGTAAGTCCCCTCTTTGAGGAGTGGCTAGAGAGGCGCCACGGCGTCCTCACCTTCCTTCCCGGGTGTCTCCACTGCGAGGATCGACCGGAGGACACGGTGGAGCACACGGTGGAAGTCTGCCCTGCGTGGGCGGAGCACCGCCGTGTCCTCGTAGCGGCGATCGGCGGCGGCGACCTCTCGCGTCCGGCCCTGGTTCAATCCATGGTCCGGAGCGAGACGGAATGGGAAGCCGTCACCTCCTTCTGCGAAGCAGTCATGCTAGCGAAGGAGGTGGCGGAACGAGAGAGGGAGATATCCTCTCTTCCCGGCCGCCGCGGGCGACGCACCGGGCGTCGGGGGCCACATGGTGGCTACTGGCCACCGTAGACGCGGGCCTGTGGACGGTTGGCTATGGGCTAGCTAGCCGTCCGTCCGTTTAACGACGACAGGCCGTGTCGACGGCGCGTTCGTGTTCCACACGCGCCTCAAAGAGATGTCAGCATAAGAGAGGGGCCCGCAAGGGCCGAAGCCTGCCGGGGTTGCGGGCCTGTTCGAAAGAGATACCGCGGCCCCGGAACATAAAGGGCGAGGAAGGAACATGGATGGGTTTTAGTCAGTAAAAGTCTGACACTCCCTCCCGCTCCGCCCAGAGTGGGAGAAGTCATTTGATGATTTCCCATCTTAAAAAAAAAAAAAAAAAAAAAATTAAGGTTCAGTATAGATCATTGTTTTTTTTTATCTTGCTACAATGGTTGCCATGTGGTCACAAGTTCTTTTGTTTAACCTTCGCTACTAGGTTATTAAAAGAAAGCAGTATTGATTTATTAAACAGGGTCTATGAAGACGGATTTTGTGTAAGGTGATAATATTGTATTTTCATACTTTGCTGATGCATGGTATATTATTGTACAAGTGTACCAATACTGTTTTATTTTTTGTCAGTGCAAGCTATCTGAGTGTAAAGTCTTAGATAAGAGACTCTTCAGAGCGTGTAAATGGAAAATGTTTTTCGTACTCGAGTAAAATTTTTGGACTATTTATACAGCATTGGTAACAACAGGTCTAAGCTTTATTAATGCATCAGAAAATCGTGAGACTAGCAGAATTGTGATGGACCGATAGGGTTGAACCTTATCTGTCAGCACAGAATCGCATTGTTTCATGCTCCTATACTTCTCTGTTACTCAAAACCGTGATTTTCTAGAGCAAGAAACAGAGTGGGAGTGCTATCACGCTGCAGCATCGGTGAGGTATTCCTCAGAGCGCTCCTATTTCTAAGCGCAACCATCTAAGCGCAACTAAATTATTCCTCGGAGCGCAACCATGATTGCAAATAGAGAAGGGTTCATTTATTATATCGATCTCTCCGTCGAGTCCCTTATTTTCTTTCATCATCACTCGTGATTTTTCTTGGTTTTTATTTTTGTCTTTCGTTTCACCTCGTCATGGCTGTCACAGAATACAGTCACATTAAAAACTAAATACGGCTTTTTAATTTGTGAAGTTATTTTGCTCATCTGGTGATCCGTATTTTAAATAATACATTGATAGCCCATCAAAATGTACTAGGCTAGCAGAAGTTCAAGGAGTAGTGTATTTTTTATATTCCGGGTATCTAAGTAGGTAGGTACTTACTGTTTAATATTATCTCAGAGCAAACATGTGACTGAAAAACCATCTTCAATTCCTGATAGCCTAGTACTTCTGTACATTACTGACCAAAAAGTTGCTTGAACACTTAGTTCCAGTAAATATCTGTTTGCCTGAAAGTCCGTTTTAATATATAAACAGTTAGGACAGTTGATTTAAAACTGTCTATCGATATAATGAATGAATTCATCGTTCCCCTCTCTATTTTTTTATCATGTATGGTTGCGCTCTGAGGAATGATTTAGTTGCGCTTAGATGGTTACGCTTAGAAATAGGTGTGCTCTGAGGAATACCTCGCATCGGCGATGCGGTCGGCAGTAAGCCATGGTTGATGAAATGGGATTCCATGTATTCAGAAGATTAAAATAGTTACGAATTGGGACACTTTTTCACTTGTTTTGCACGTCTTTTGTTTAGTTGTCGAAACGGGAAACTTACGAGATGGGACGTGGATCAATACGATGTACGGCTGTACCCAGTTACTGCTGAACGCATTTTTTTCTCTGGTATTCCACATAACGACAAGGAAACCTTTCACATGAATAATAGTAAGACAGATAGTAATTATAACACTGCCATGACACATAGCATGAAGCTGTAAGACAGATTTATACTCCAATCTCGCACTCACAGTCGCTTCTCGATTCAACCTTAGATATTTCTTATTGATGACGTAAGGCACAAGCTAGGAGCGACTTTAGATTTGATACATCCACAAAGGGTTGCAAAATGATATCAAAGACTTCAAGTCCAGAGTTATTATCACAAATGATAAGTGGTATGTTTATTTTGGTTGGTGGTTTTGACAAACACTTTTACACGTCATTTATTTTGTTAACTAGTTTGGGCCGTGGTTTCGTTCTTAACAACTCTGAGAAGAAACAGCCAAAACAAACTCAGAGATTATTTTATAGTCTCTTTTGAGGTCCAGACATAAAATTCACATGGATACTATGCAGATTGCAGATTAGTGTCTAAGATGGTATTTTGAAGAAAGAACTACAAAAGATTTTAGTGGACCTGTCCAGGCAGTGCAAGCGTTGGTCAGTTATTGTGTAGCTAGACTTATTAACTCAAGGTATAAGTTGTTGTGTTGATTTGTGTCTCACTGCAATGGTTTTCTCTCTTTCCATCTTTCCATATCCATTGACTTCGTTTTCCATCTCGGAATTAGACTGAATTTAATCCTCTGCAAAAGAGCTACTATTACACATCACTGACGTATCAGTGATGTCAATGTTAGGTACGAGGTTAGATACGGGGCGAGCTTATTGGCATCAACTGGTCACAAATCCATTCTCTGTGTTAACGCTGAGAAATTTTATGTAGAGAAACTCTTTTATTGGGTACGATCTGGGAATCCAACTGAAGACCCCTCAGTCCACAGTAGCGACTACGAACAAAGAGCCTTTACGAAAAACTCAACCTTCCAGCGCTTACAACTTGCTATCCTGCCAAAAGCAGTATCTATTCAGAGGTGTCGAGTCCCAGGTACGTTTCGGACTTATATCTCTTTCGTGAATAATGCCCTGGGGCGGTGATCGACGACTGACGACATTTCAGGATCGCGGCACTTTCCGACGGTCCCGGGATTTTTACTAATACCGCTATGGGACGGGAATAAACTTTGTTTTGTTGACATCTGAGTTTCGTGGTCTGCTATTGTAGGGGTTTTATTTTGTTGACTGTAAATACAGTGAGTGTACTCTTAAGTTTTGTATCTAGTATGTACTTCAATGTTATATTTATGATTGTGCCGTTGACTTACGTGAATGTTATAGATTTCCTGGCTGAGAAAATGTTGGGTATTACATGTGGAGCTATCGACTATTTTGTATGAGCATGTGATGAGGAGGGATAAAAGAGTAAATAATATAAATGTTGATGAATTGAGAGGCAGAGGAAGACTAAAGTAAAGATGGATGGATTGTGTGAAGAATGAAGAGGCAGAGGAAGACTAAAGTAAAGATGGATGGATTTTGTGAAGAATGATGAGGCAGAGGAAGACTAAAGTAAAGATGGATGGATTGTGTGAAGAATGATGAGGCAGAGGAAGACTAAAGTAAAGATGGATGGATTATGTGAAGAATGATGGAAAAGTAGGAAATGTTAGCGTGACGATTGGCAAGGGAATTTGGAAGAAAAAAACGTATTGCACTGACCTCAAATAACATAGGACGAGGTCAGGAAGATAATGATTATGATGAGAAGTGGAGCTATACAGATCGTGTAGCTTCATTTCACGATGAGATGTGTATCAACTAAGTACCACGTATGTAATTGACAGGCCTGTTGGTCTAGTGGTTAGTGACCCTGACTGCTATGCCGGAGGTCGTGGGTTCGATTCCCACCCAGGACAAATGTTTGTGTGATGAGCACGATCATTTGTTCTGTGTCTGGGTGTAATTTATCTGTCGGATCCGGTCATTGGTATGGACACGGTAATGAATCAAAGCGCGCCAGTGGTGACATCACGCGACCTAGAAACCAGTCTACCCCCCGCCATGGCGTGCTTCTACAGAGTCCTGACGTTAACAGATCACCGCGAGGACGACATTCTGGGTCGGATCGCAGCGGAGTTCAGACGTCTTGAAACTGTATCCGATTCATTGTGCCCAGTGTTACTCGTATAGTGTGAAAGTGTAATGTCAAGTAATTCGTTAGTTTACTCAGTGTAGATATGTTTGAAAAGAGTAACCATGGAGTTTCTTGCCGGTTCTTCTCCATGGAAACAACCAACCCGAACCGAGCACCTGACAATAAACAAAGTATCGCATTTAGTGAGTTTTCATAGCACGAAACCCGTCTTCTGCCCACATAATGCTCGAGCCTAACGAAATAAATCCTGCCAAACCCGACATCAGAATTGGGATAAAATCGTGCTAATGAAATCATGCTGCGGGGACAGTGTTAATAACAATCAGTGTCAACTGCGTAAAAACCGAAAAAGTGTCGAAAACAGACTTAGTTCGCGATGAGTTTCGTGTGTCGGTTATTGCAAAAAAACGGACAAGAAAGAGGGTAGATCAAATTGTCTGCATAAACACCCACCCGCAATAACTTTAGTTTATCCGTGATCATAGTGCTTGCAACAGCGCCAAAATACCAGAAACTCAAAACAGACAGTAAACAAGTGTTATTTACCAAGTGAAAAAAAAACGGGATACACATCGTTTTTTTAGTGTTAATGACAATCAGGGACGGTTACTATTTGAAATGCAAAACAAAGACTTTGTATCGCTTAGAGTTTTTCGTGGGACCAGTTTAAAGAATTGTTCAAGGCCAGATTCGTGTACGTCGAGACATTTTCGACATTTACGTGAATAGTGAAAAACAAAAATAAACAAAGTAAAATATACGCCCGTCGTCAGGGAGCTAGACACTACCACCAATCAAGTGTCGCGAATGCGGCAAACAAGGACACAAACAAGCGGATTTTCGGACGAAGACGACCGCCCGTCAAGAAGCGGTTGCCTGTGACGGCTGCTACAGGCGTTGGGCAGCGACCGCAGGCCAGCAGCAGTTCACTGGTGTGCTCCAAGTGTGGCACGCCGAGGCACATTGCTAGTCGCTGCGCAGCAGGACAGCGTTGGTCGAGTGCTACTGTACTGGTGGAGAAGCGAGTCGACCTTTGCACCGTCGAGTCGGAATATGAAAGTACTTTGGTGAGTGTTTCGATTTTGATTCTGGAGCTGAATGATCTTTGATGAAAGAGTAAAATGTTTCTTGTTAAAGGTTGATTGAGATTTTGGACGCTGATCGTCATTAACTGAAAGTTTTGAACGTTAGGCGTGCCTACAAATATGTACAGGGTAGGCTAAGGAAGATACCAGTGGGTCACGTACCAGTCGATATTGAATAATGTTGGTGTTTATTTTCATAATGATGAGTAAGCTTAAGTTGTGGTAGAAAGTCGAGTAAAGGATTCTATCGGCCGTATTGTGTTCGACCGTACCAGTGGTTATTACGTAGTCGTAGCCCGGTAGAAATCGGTGTCTCTTGAGGCAACTCAAGTAGTCCGTGGGTTCGTGATGCGCGTTTAACTCTGGCAGAGGTCGGGGTCTAGAGAGACCGTAGTGTGTAGTCAGTGGGTGATGCACACGGGCGATCCACTTGATGGATATGCGTACAGAAGTTTGGATCCATGCGCTGGATGTGTGAGAGCAATGCGATTGCTGGTCGGCTGGAGAGCCGTGGCGTTAGAAGTTTTACTCGATGGTTACTGTAAGCTTCCAAGTTTTTATTGTAGTAGAGTTTTAAAGGTTGATTCGAACGACTGTGGTGCATGGCCCAAGGGTTGACCTATTTTCAAGTATTACCAATTTAACCGTGTTTGATTTAATAAACTACGTCGTTGGTCTAGTGGTGGCAAACACGACTGCTGAGCATGAGGTCCTGGGTTCGATTCCCAGATCGGGCAAAGTGCTATTGGGTTTTTCCATCAAGAATTTCTCAGTGAAGCCACGGAGTCTGGATTAGTGCCCAGTTGATGGTACATGGGACTTGGACATAACTACCGGAGTGTGAGTGTACTATTAGGTGCACCTCTGTTTAACCCTTTGGGGAGTTCAGGCGTTATGTTATGACGTTTGATTTTATTAGAGTAGGATTCGGTTAAGACAAAATAGAGTTCTTGACTTTCATCGACCCAATGAATATAGGGTTTGGTCAGGAGTGACCGAGTGGAACAAAATTCTGTGGTGGAGTATTTGGTTGCAGGTATCATCACACGAGGACGTGTGCAAGCAGGATGGCCGTGTCGGATCCGGTCATTGGCATGGACACGGGAATGAATCAAAGCGCGCCAGTGGTGACATCACGCGACCTAGAAACCAGTCTACCCCCCGCCATGGCGCGCTTCTACAGAGTCCTGACGTTAACAGATCACCGCGAGGACGACATTCTGGGTCGGATCGCAGCGGAGTTCAGACGTCTTGAAACTGTATCCGATTCATTGTGCCCAGTGTTACTCGTATAGTGTGAAAGTGTAATGTCAAGTAATTCGTTAGTTTACCCAGTGTAGATATGTTTGAAAAGAGTCACCATGGAGTTTCTTGCCGGTTCTTCTCCATGGAAACAACCAACCCGAACCGAGCACCTGACAATAAACAAAGTATCGCATTTAGTGAGTTTTCATAGCACGAAACCCGTCTTCTGCCCACATAATGCTCGAGCCTAACGAAATAAATCCTGCCAAACCCGACATATCTATCATCATCATCATCATCATCTCAGCCGAAAGACGCCCACTGCTGGACATAGGCCTCCCCCAAGTGTCGCCACATTGACCGGTCCCTTGCGACTCGCATCCACCGGATTCCCGCAACCTTCACCAGGTCATCGGTCCACCTAGTGGGAGGTCTTCCAACGCATCGTCTTCCGGTTCGCGGTCGCCACTCCAGAACTTTTCGGCCCCAACGGCCATCCGTCCTGCGAGCAATGTGCCCTGCCCACTGCCACTTAAGTTTAGCAATTCTTCGGGCCACGTCGGTGACCTTGGTTCTCTTGCGGATGTCTTCATTTCTGATTCGATCACGCAAGGAAACTCCGAGCATAGCCCTCTCCATTGCCCTTTGGGTGACTTTAAGCCTTTTGATAAGGCCCATTGTGAGCGACCACGTTTCGGTCCCGTATGTAATCACTGGCAACACACACTGGTCATAGACTTTCGTCTTGAGACACTGCGGTAAGTTGGACGAGAAGATACCGCGCAGTTTCCCGAACGCTGCCCAGCCGAGTCGGATTCGACGATTGACCTCTTTCTCGAAATTAGACCTACCTAACTGGACCGTTTGTCCTAGGTATACATAATCGTCTACAATTTCGAGTGTAGAGCCTCCGATCTTGATAGGAATGGGTGTGACATGGGCATTCAACATGACCTTCGTCTTGTCCATGTTCATTTTTAGACCCACTCTTTCGGAAGCTCTACTGAGGTCATCGAGCATTGTACTGAGGTCCTCCATGGTCTCAGCCATGACCACTATATCGTCGGCAAATCGAAGGTGAGTGATGTACTCGCCATTGACGTTGATGCCTAGCCCTCTCCAGTCCAGAACCTTGAAGACATCCTCCAGTGCAGCGGTGAACAGTTTCGGAGATATGACGTCTCCCTGTCTTACACCTCGCTGCAGAAGGATAGGTTCCGAGGCTTGGTCCTGAAGTCGGACTGACATGGTGGCGTTTTTGTACAAACACTTCAACACCTCGATGTACCGGTAGTCAATTTGGCACCGTTGGAGAGACTGCAGTACAGCCCAGGTCTCGATCGAATCAAAGGCTTTCTCGTAGTCCACAAACGCTAAACAGAGAGGCAAGTTGTACTCTTCGGTCTTCTGTATAACCTGCCGAAGCGTATGTATGTGGTCCACGGTGCTAAAGCCTTTTCGGAAACCGGCTTGTTCGGGTGGCTGGAAATCGTCAAACCTGCGCGCGAGACGATTCGTGATGACTCTGGAAAACAACTTGTAGACATGGCTTAGAAGTGAGATGGGCCTGTAATTCTTCAACCGGGCATTGTCACCCTTCTTGAAGAAGAGCACCACCACACCCCTGCACCATGCCTGTGGCGTTTTCCCCTCGAGTATGACGGAATTAAACAGCTTCTGAAGGGCCTTAAGTACCGGTTTTCCACCCGCCTTCAGGAGTTCGGCCGTAATTCCGTCATCCCCCGGTGCCTTGTTGTTTTTGAGCTGTTTCAGAGCCATCCTAATCTCGTACAGGCTGACGTCCGGGATGTCTTCGGTATAGTGTCGGGTTAGTCTAGCTCTTGGGTCGTTTGCTAGGTCGACAATGGGTTTGCTGGTTGACGTGTACAACTGTCCATAGAAGCTCTCGATCTCCCTCAGTAGCTCCGGTTTGGCGGATAAGATCCTGCCATCGTCGGTCTTCAGTTTCGTGAGCTGGCTCTGCCCAATAGCCAGATCTCTTGAAAATACCTTGGAGCCTCTGTTCCGTTCGATTGCGTCTTTAATGCGCTCGGTATTAAAGCGGCGGAGGTCGCTCTTCAAGGATTTAGAGATCTGCCTATTGAGCTGCCGGTATTTCAACGCCTCGTCTGAAGACTGCAGGATCATCTCACGCCGCTCCTTCATGAGCTTGAGAGTTTGATCGGATAGCCTCTTTTTCTGATCTGTACGACGTGTCTTGAAGAACTTAGACCCGGTCGTATGGACAGTTTCCACGAACCCATCGTTGTATTCGTCCACTGAGCTCCCTAGACACTCGAAACGGTTCTGGAGTTCGAGCTGAAAGCTTTCGGGGTTTTGGATTTGGATCTGTGCTGGACGGAGCGTAGACTTCATCAGTCGAGACCTTTCTAGCTTGATATTGATGTTCAATGTGCCTCTTACCATGCGGTGATCGCTCCCGGTTTTCACCGAATTGATCACGGAGACATCATTGAACATTTGCTTCTTGGTTGACATGATGAAGTCAATCTCGTTTTTTGTTGCACCATCTGGACTCTGCCAGGTCCACTTTCTGTGCTCACGCTTTTTGAAGAAGGAGTTCATCATATAGAGGCCCTCCTTCTCCATAAAACTAGCTAGTTGGTGGCCCCGGTGGTTCCGACGTCCAACTCCAAATTGCCCCACCTGCAGCTCATCCCCGTCTCGTTTGCCCAGTTTTGCGTTGAAGTCCCCCATGACAACGGTGAAGTAAGTTTTGAAACCATGCATGGCTTTAGAGATATCCTCATACATGGTCTCCACTTCGTCGTCGGGGTGTGCCGAGGTCGGGGCGTAGACCTGTATGACCTTCAGCGAATATCTTGAGGATATTCTGAGTATAAGGTACGCCACCCTGGTCGACACACTCTCGATCTTCACCACGTTGTTCACGAGGGACTTGTGGACGATAAACCCAACACCACCCTGAGACTGGCGGTCACCCTCTCGGAAATAAAGCAGGTTGCCGGATTTTAGGATTATCGTGTCCTCCCCCTCTCTTCGGACTTCAGATAATCCCACAATACTCCATCGCAGCCTGCTCAACTCCTCCTCGAGTTCCGCTATCTTCTCGTCGGTCCGGAGTGTGCGCGTGTTATATGTTGCCAGGTCCAGTCGTTGGTATAGGCAGCCGGATCCCATCCGGGGATTCTTCGCACCCCTTGCCACGCCATAACCTCGACCGCTGCCGTAGTCGAGGGTAGACGGGCTGCCGGGCACTAGGGGCCATTTATTTAATGTGATGTCCATTTGGGGGGGTTTTGCCATAATCGCCACGCTTGGCAGGCGGGTTGGCGATCGCAGTACGGTAGTTACAAAAGCACAGAGAACGCTGCTGCCCATTCTCTGGTAAGTCCCTTAGTCGCCTCTTACGACACCCACGGGAAGATATGGGATGGTGCTATTCTTTACGTCCGACACCATGCGGACATATCTATAATATGTATGTATTTAGAAATATATAGGTAAGTATGTTTATCAGTTGTCTAGTACCCACAACACAAGCTCTGCTTAGCTTGGGACTAGATGGCGTTGTGTGATAGTTGTGGAATATTATTAATATCTCCTTTATTCATCATACATCTTACTTTATACATTTTTAAATATTTCTTCAAAAAGATATAAAAACATTTAAAAATATAAAAAATAGGGATCCGCCGGTGTCGGGAGCAGGGTCCAAGTCACCGGTATTATTATTATTATTATTAATTTACATTTATTTGTTTATTGAGCTAAACATAATAAGAAACCGTCACAACCAAAAAATAATTTGACCCTTAAATAGAATTCATAAAGATTTAGTAGAAGGTTCGCTGAAGGTTGATGGCTCTAAGGGTCATCGCCTATCTGCTTATACCGCAGAAACCCTTTCCTGCTATTGACCTTGACGTAACGTCGCCTCGTAAAGATGTGATATGTTTTTCCGATTCGTTGCACATCTCTAACCTCTTGATACGTCAGCTTTACCAAAATAGCTATCAAACTCAGTGACGTTCGTTCGTTTGTTAATACTAATGGGAATAAACTTTTGTTTTTTTTTTTACTTTTTGGCCAAATCCTGTCTTTGCTGTCGTGTAGTCTGGTAAAAATATAACATGAACATTTCTGGTAGCAATTTAAGCGAGTTACTTAATTTTGTAATTGATAACGGTTGCTATTAACTCTGATTTTTGAGTGCTGGCAGCCATAATCACCTGCCGAGCCTTTTGCTTTAGTTATCTTTGGGTTGGCTTCTCGTCTAACTGGATGCAGTTGAATACCAGTATTTACATGGAGCGACTGCTCCATCTCCTGACTGTTTGCCTCCATCTCCTGACAGACTACCTCCACAACCCAGTTAGTAAGATGAGAGCAATTGTCTGGACTTCAAAAGTGACTATGACCTCTGAGTTTGTTTCGGCTATTTCTTCTCAGAGTAGTCAGGTACGAAACACCGGCCCCATCTATTTTTAAACAAATGACGTGTAAAAGTGTTGTTAAAAAAGCCTACTTGCTGAATAAACATCATTTATAATTTTTCAGTACTGGGTAATACGATACCTTGGTACTTCAAAGATCCACAAATGATAGCCGGGACCAACGTCCCAAACGTGCTTTCCGAGGCACGGAGGAAAGTGTCTAGATAATGATATA